>VWZD01010095.1:32078-334760 GCA_013396695.1 Sakesphorus luctuosus | reverse complement strand
TGATTTAAATGTAAATAACATGATGGAAAAGATTACACAGACCATGTCACAAGTTTGTATTATGTAGTACTGATGAATAAACAGTATAAATATTTCAGAAGAATTCTTCTGAGGTTTTTTTATGGCTCTGGGATTTCAGAACGCTTATAAAGGTTTGTTGAGCACTGTGGGATCATGACACTTGATGTATCTGTGAAGAGAAAATCAGTAATTGAAGGTCAGTATTTTTCTGGAGAACAAACTGACAGGAATAATAGCTGTGATTGCCTTGGAACTACAGTAGTTCGTGTAAGAATAAGGTACAACCAGCTGATTAGCAATATAGAAAGCTTCTACGCAAAAGTTATAGTGTTTGTGTAATTATGTTACAAGGATTAGGATTTTTCATAAGGTGGGTGTAGGAAATGAACGTGCTTTTGATCTTCAGATATTGAGATAACTGACATTTACCTTAGGGGTAAAATATGCTTGAAATGTGTAATTCTAGCTACTCTTAATTATTGATTCAGCCTGATGTCTGTTTACATGAGCCATCTAGTCATGTTGTGAGACTACTTAAATACACTGATGCAAGAGTGTCCTGGTTCTGGCTGAGATATAGCTAGTTTTCTTATGAGGATCTGGTACAGTGCTGTGTTTTGGATTTAGTATGAGAGTAATGTTGATAATACAGTTTTGGTTGCAGTGCTCATTCTAAAACCAGGTCTTTTCAATATCTCACATTCTGCCAGTGAGGATGGATGAGAAGCTGGAGAGAAACATGGCCAGAGCATGTTCCAGGTGTCCCAAACTGGCCAAAGGGATATTCCATACCATAAAATGTCATTTTCAGTCTATAAACTGGGGGGAGTTGGCCAAGAGCCACCAATCACCACTTGGAGATGGGATGGGTATTGGGCAGTTGGTGTTGAACAACTGTATGGTGCGTCTTGTTGTGTGGTTTTTTTTTTAATTTCTTTCCCTCTTTTTTCTAGTGTTGTTATTGCTACCACTACTACTATATTTTACTTCACGTTAGTTATTAAACTATTCTAATCTTAGCCCACAAGTTTTACCTTTTCTTCCTATTCTTCTCCCCATGTCACCAGGGTGGGGTGGGGAGTGTGAGCAAGCATCTGCGTGGTACTTAGTTGCTCTAGGGTTAAATCATGACAAAGGGTATGGCTGATTTAGTCTGGTGTGTGTGTGTGTAAGCAGATCTGCATGTATCACTCTATTTTTTTTTATATATTTTATTAGAGGGATATTCTTTGGGGTTTGCTTCTTTGGTGGTGCTGCTGGTTGTGTTTCAGGAACAAATGGGTAGAAAAAAAAAAGACTCCAGGAATAGCTAGAGTGCAGCATTCAGAATTGATTTCTGCTTATTATAACCTTGATGGTCTGCATCTGAACATCCCTCTCCCCTCTCCAAAACAAAACAAATGAAACAAAAAAACACCCTAAATTTTTGCTTTAGTTTCTTCCTAAAGCAGTAATTTACTTCTTCAAAGTCCCATGAGATATCTCAGTAGTACAAACTCTTGGGTCCCTGAATCTTCCTTCAACTGTGAAATGGCATACCATAAAATCTCCTATTTTTGGAAGTGTATATTTACACCTAGCTAAGTTGGCATGATGGTGTTTCTGCTCAGGTATTTCATGCCACCATGCCTGAGGGCAGAGTCTGCCTCAGGCATGGAGGAGAGAAATATACACTTCTCTTTTGTATCCAAAAGAGGTAAAATGGTACTATAAAAGTTGCTGCTTTCTGATGAGCAGGATTTTACCATGTGTGACTTTGAGGGTTTGTAGAGAAACTTATCAAATGAAACATGTTGAGAAGAATGCTTAGAGCATTTTTAAAATTACCTTCTCTCTGTAAGTATTTAAAAGAATTATCTTTTTTGTTGTTGTTCCTGAGAGGATTTATAATAGGGACAAAGAGGTTAGTTCAAGAACACTGGAATAGTGCCAGGGTTGTAGCGCTACTTAAATGTTTTGTTATCCTTGTTTTGGTGCTATGCTCTTAGCAGACCTTATGTTTCATATTGAAATAATCCTGGGCTAGAGTTTTGTTCTTACTCCATTTGCACTAGAAGATGGTCTTAACTTTCAGATGAACAGATCTGAATTCAAGAAATGGGGTTGAATCTGTTTAAATCTGTATAAACCCAACAAAAAGAGAAGAATTTGACTTCTTGTTGTACTTTGGTGAATGGACGTTTGCCCAGGTTAAAGGCTTTAGGATTTGGCTCAATGTTTATTTTAAATCCTCATTTCCCAGACATAAACTGTTCTTCTAATAGAAGCATCCAGATATTTGAGAATATGCTGCAATTGTATTTTTGTGTGCTCCGGATGTGCTTTGACTAAAAAGAAATAGCAGATGTTTGAACCATGAAGTGTACTTTCCTCAGGCAAACCTTTCCCATGTTGCAGTAGCATGATTTGCCTACCTGGTGGACAGGCTTCTTATTGTTCTGAGGGGGATTTTTTTAATTCCCCTCCAACCTCATACAAGTTTTATTACAGTGATAAAGCATTAAAGATACAGGCTCCATATTTTTGCCCTGTTTTGAAGCTAAATTTGGTAATCAGATAAAAAGGTGTAGGATTGGATGCAGGCAAGAATATGTTTTGTTACTGAAGTAGGGGAAAACTGACTTAAAATTAGAGATGTATTTTAATTATAGTGTCTGAGATGGTCTGCCATTTTTAGTGCCATGTGTAGCTTCTGCAGTCTTGGTTATGGGTGGTTTTCACTAAAACAAAAGTGCAGATGGCCGAAGTGGAATGTTTGGGTACTATTAGCATCCTGGTTTAACCAAGATTAAGGATTTTTCGGAGTCCAGAAACTCTGATCTTGAAAGAGGCATTGATTTAGAGCTCATATATTAATTTTTGGTCTATAACTTCTTTTTTTTCCTAAAGCATAAAAAATGCAAAACCTTAGATGTTGAATTTGGAGGGAAGTGATGTTTCCTCACTCACAGCATCTGAAGCTAATTTGAAATCTACTGATTCTGCTGCCTACAAATAAACTGAAAGTCTGATTCAACATCTGGGTAGGTATTATTTTTGGACATCCTGTGGATGACTTATAAAAAAATGGAGTGGAGGACCCACTTTTCTTTCTTCCTTTGCACAGGATTTCTGGAGGAGAATGGAAGCTTTCTTCTGAAATGTCAAATTTATTATGCAGAGATCTCACAAAAAAGGGTGGGGGTCAGATTCAAATTACCAGCTTTTCCTAACCACAAAACAGGATGTGCTCCCCTCTTCCCACTCCAGGACTCCATGTAATAATCAAACCATTCATACTTGTTTCAATCTGCATTTTAATACTTTTCCTTTTTTTAAGCTCTTCAAATATTTCTTAGCTGAAAGCTGATAAATGGCTTTTGGCTTACCTGATTGACATTCATCTTCAGGAAAGTGATTGCATTTTTGGCAGGAGAGATGAGCTGAATTAATAAAAATGTATAAATTGAATTAGTAGCCCATCTCATGCATAATTTCAAATATTTCATGTATGCTTTTCTAAATCTGGAGTTAAAACTCAAGCTCTGTATGGGCATGGACCATCAGCTGCTTCACTGTCCGTTCCTCTGTATCACCATCAAAGGCAGCCTTGTTTAGCTGTACAATGCAGGCATGGTGCAGTTCACACACCACTTCAAAGGTCAGAACTATTCTTATCAAGCTCAATTCAAATTGTCTTTCAGACACAAAAATAACATTTCTTCTTCTTTGGGATATGTTTGAATACAAGTTTCAATTTTCAGATGATACCATTCAGCATTTGCCTCTTTCTGGAATTGCTTTTTTATTCTATGCACTTTTGGCTAAAAGAGACAAATGGACCCCTAGATTGTTTGCTGATTGAAAGTGTGAGAACATGGCATGCACATTATCTTGCCATTCCAATAAATGGATCTGAACTAAAAATTTGTTTACTTTTAAAAATTACACCCACAAACAAGACTGTATTCCCAGTAATTTTGAGCTGGTCACATTTTTTACGTCTAATATTGTTTGTTAAGGGTCACGTAGTATAGTGCAAAAATATTTTTAAAGGAGAGGTTTCTAGTTGGTTGTTCCTGTTTTCAGAAGGTGTGGTATGACAGATTTTGAGTCACTGTGGTTGATCAGGTTACAGTGGTTTATGAGCAAGCGCTGTATTTTTTCTAAGGCACGAGCAAGTTGAGCTACTGGATTGTAGATACTGCTAAAGTCTGTGAATTCATCTGCCGTTACTGGAACAGTCCTGGGAAAGAGGATGGAAATGCTTGTGTAAGGAGTGCAGGATCGGGGTATTACTCTGCTGATTTAGATGAGCCTCTTGGGGTTCCTGTTGTTTCCTTGTAAGTTCAGGTAAACTAAGCATCAGATTTTGTGTTATTAACCAGTGGAGGTGATGATTAGCTTGTTTCAGATCATTGTGTAGTGTTGGAATTTTATCCTTTAAATTTGAACTGGTTTTCTTTCTTGAATTGCTGAGAATTTGAGAGAAGAGACTAAGATGAAGTGAAGGAAGAGACTTTGATGACTCTACTAATTTAGAGGAACTAAAAAAGCACCTAATGGTTTCGAATGAAGCATGACTTTACTTAATCTATCTCTACTCATCTTCCATTAAAGGCTGACATATTAGTTTAGTGATACCAGCAGTTCAAAATTAAACCAACCTGTTGGCGTAAAACATAAGACCATCAGTAAAGCAAGTGTGCTGTTTCTCAGGTGGGTATTATCTTGCAATTTTATTTTCCTTGAGTGCCAGAAATTGATGAGTTTAATCCTAATGCAGAAATAAACATAGGTTTTATACAAGGTAGGGTTGAGAATTCTAAGGCATTGATACTAAACTTAAGATTTTCTGTAGGTCTACTGTTAACAAATATGTTCTCACAAATATTTTTCTATTTGAGTGAAATGATCTGTGGTTACAGGGCCATGCCCTTTTAAGATCCCATGTAAGGCTGCTAATGAACACATTTGGAGGCAGGTAAGGAGCATTAAGACTGTCATCTTGGAGGATGGAAATACTGTTAACCTCCTGTGCTGGGACTGCATCCCTGGACTGGTGCTTATCCCTGGACTGGTGCTTATCCCTTTACCACCTCCATTTTCTCCAAAGGTGTGGTTGTATTTAGCATGGGTTCATTTTTTCCTGAGAGGTGTTCAGTGGTCGGCGTAGTATATTGTGGCAAATGTAGTTAGAACTAGTGACTCAATCCATGATGTTTTCAAACAGCAATGACACAAATAGCATGGGGAAAACTACAGGAAAAAGTGTGAATATGACTAGGAGAGTAACTTTGCCACTAGGTTTTCTTCTTTCTTTGTGTGAATAAAAAAATTACTTATTTCAGAGTAAAGTCTTTCTTATATGTTCGTCTGCCACCACTTGGGAAGAGAGGCATTATCTTTTTGTGGGGTGGTTGTGTTCTTTGAACTGCAGGTTTAGGTTTGGGAATTTGGGGGTCACTTTGCTACAGAGCTGTCATGTAAACATGGTAAAGTTAAGGAATTTTCTGTGGTTTGGTTTCTTACCTGTATAAATTAGGTAAGGATACTTCCCTTTTTTCCCACTTTAAATAGTCTTCTGTGTTGAACTTGTCTGCTCTTTAATGTGCTTGGGTAGTCTGGGCCCAGTGAAGGGATACTCTATTATTTATTGAAGAGCAATGTTTTTGTGAGTAGACTATGATGTCCTAAACAAAGGAGAAATGCTTGTAGTTGTGCTGACAGTCTGTCCCTTGTTATGTAATCATCCTAACTCCAGCTTGTTTTAGCACATGCTAGTAGCAGGGTCCTAATTGTTTATGCTAGCAATTGATACATGATGTGAATTTTGCTGCTAATATATGTTTATTCTGATCAAAAATCTGAGAAGGCAGTTTTGGCATTTGTTTGTTTTTACAGGGTGTGTTTTCTTGCAGCTATAATGAAATAACTTGGAAGTTTTAGATTTAAAAATTTAGTTCTCAAAATTGTTCAGTGACAAAAAGCAAGAAAATCGTGGGAACATTGAATATTCAAAATGAGCTATAATTACCCATTGAAGTACTTTGTAAGTGGGTAGCTGATAGTGAGCAGGGAGGGAATCTTCTATGAATGGATTAAGCAGGAAAAAGTTCACCTTTCAAGCAGTATTTTCCCCTGATTTCAAACTGGAAAACAGTTTTCATTTTCCTTGGTTTAAAAAAATGAACCAACAAACCACAACTAATTTGTTTCTATAAATCCTTTTTGTAATTAATATTATTATTACTCCTACTTTTAGGGAGATGTTTCTCTTGCCTCTGTGGTAAACAAACCTTCCAATAACACATTAGCAGAGCATCATTACTCAGATAGTTATCTCTCAAACTTGTAAGTGGCTCCTGTTTTTCTTTCTTCAGCTTCATCTTCCCAGCTTCATCGCTTAAGACCATGTGGCAAAGGATGAAATTAGTTATTTTTCTAGTGTGACAAGTGAGAATACTCCTGACAAACTGACTGGGTGTTGTACATGGGTCTAGCTGTTTATAAAGAGAGTCCTCTGTGTTTGAACAAACCCCAACATTTTATTTATTCTGGCACATTTCTTTTCTGGAGCTATAAACTTCATCCAAGACTAATTCTGGTCAGTTTGCTCATAAAGACCACTTTGAAATCCATGTTTGTGTTCTCAAATGGTATAAATTTTTTTGTCAGTTTACAGACAAAAATACTTTTTAACCAGATAAAAATTTGTACTAATATAAGTGTTCATAAATAAAGTTGCAAGGATTATGTAAGTGTTTATTGCTGCTATCTTCACTGTATGTTGAGCCCTTGTCAGTACGGGATCAAGGACTTCCTTGCAAGGATTGTGAAGAAAAGCGCCTTTTTTTTTTTTTTACTTGAAAGGCAGTGTGGATTTTGTATCTTTCTTAATTTTTTTGGGATATGTTTAAATCAAATTTAATGTGGCCTTCACTTAATTTTAATCCTCCAGGATGTATACTTTGGCTCTTTCTCAAGAACAAATCTTCTGAGATTCTCAGTGGACTCATTTCTCCAAATATGAGATTCTTGCTCAATTAAAGAGATGCTGTGTTTCTGATTTGTTTGGGTTTTGTTTTATTTTGATTTTTTTTTTAAGTAAGAAAAGTACACTATTGCATTTTTTTGAATGAAGATTCATGTTGAGACACGTAACTTTGCTGTACCCATCTTCATGTGTTCAGAACATGCCTACTGATGACAAATTTTTGTTCTCTGTCTTCCCGTGCAACAAACAATCCTTTACTTTGTGATTGCTATGTTGAGAGCTTTAGAAGTTCTGTAATGGTGAACTCAGGACCCTAATGTGGCTGCTTTACTTCTTACTCTGGTGGGATACCAGAATATCATAATATCATTTGGTATCTCCAGGACAGTGGCTTGGCTCCAAAAAAATACATAGTCAGACTTGATATTGGGCCTAGATATAAACAGATTAGAATTACTAACTGCTTGGAAAATTTTCTTCAAGTTAACATTCTTCCCACATCTTAATATTCTTGGGCAGAGACACAATGGTTTGTTTTAAAAACATGAAAAAGGTATTAAATAATTTTGAATTTCCAGTCTTGCTCTAAAAATCTGGCCAAGAGCTGATCAGAATTCTGGGGGAGTTTCTGCTAGGAGAAGATGATGTTGTTGCAGATGCTGTGTAATAGAAAATTGGTATGTGGAAGAAAGTCTCCCACAAGCACAAGAGATTTGGCAACCTGAAAGGAGTACCACAGATTGCAACTCCTTGAGTGTAGAGGAAGTGTCTTGAATGGTATGCACATAAACATGTAGAGTTAACATATGTGCCTTGTGCTTTCTGGGGAATATTTCTCCTCAGAATAAATGCACAGTTAAGATGTTTTTTTTTCTTGAATGGCTGTATGGAATCTGCCTCGCTGTGTGAAAACCAATTTCATTCAATGCTAGGTAAGTGCTCCATTTGGAACCCATAGTAAAATGCATCTGTCGGAGAAAGACTGTCTTGCAGAGACTATGGCCATGTGCTTGTCAAGTTTCTTTAGCAGTCAGATGGGTTTAAGTACTACTTCTCCAGAAAATGCTATCTTAATGATCATATCAGATTTGCCATTATAATAATGTCTCCTGATATCTCCCTGGGTTCTGTGATTCTTTGGATTCATCAGGATCCTTTCCTGGCTCCTAGATAGAAATAGTTTGTAAGCCAATTCATGGCATTCCTAAGTAGATTCCTGTAGTAGATTGAAACTTCTTTGCAGTAAGAGAATGTTGCCTAGTGTATTTTAAGGAGAGAAAGATGCACAGCTCTTCAAACAAAAAGAGGCTTATTATTTTGTTCAAGAAACATCAGTTTGGAATAGGGACATTGCAAGAATGAGGGGCTTGTATCTGCTTTATATGCTAGATGATATCCTGGAGATACCTATTTTTAAAAATTCTGTTTCCTTTGGTAAACACTGTAGCTTTGTAGCACTGTGTGAAATGCTCCTTCATCACCCAGATTTATAGCTTGCAGTTGCAGTCGTCTGGGTCCTTTTTTTCAGTGAAGGACTACGAAAGGAAGTTTATCCTTTACTGGAATAAATAATGGCAGAGTTTCAAACTGCATTCATATTTGTAACGTCACTAATGATACTCATGTTTTCCAGTGTTAACACCTCTCTGATGTTTAATCATGCTTATATTCCTCAGAGGTGTTTGTCTAGGTTAGTTTTTTAGCGTGTCCTTCATCTGACTCAGGTTTTTTACGACTGATGTCAGTGTAAGCAATAGCGGGGGAAAAAAAATTTTCTTGGTTCTTTCTGCATCTTATGTCAATTGACTTATAGTGATTTATATGTTTTAAAAGATGATGAGTTGGGATGGTGGTGGAGGAAAGGGAACATACGCTGAAATTTACACTTCTAGTTGCTGGAAACATCTAACTGAAATTCGTGGCATCTGATATATTGCTTCTTAGCAGCTGTAAATGAAGATCTCAGTCCCTTTCTGCTCATGGAGATCTCTGTCACACAACTGTTTCCACATCTGTCTCTGTTTGATGTTGTGTCTTAGCAGTAGCACTGTGTGACATTTGACTGTCATCTGTGTTCTGAGTTTGCTGTTATTTTTAGTTTGAGTCTTGCCAAGGTTATGCAACTGTAACAGCACAACTGTCTCTGGATGTCCGGGGGAAAAGGAACGTGCTTTTCTCATCCCATGAAAATGAGTGAGGAGCAGAGTGATTTCTTTAGCTCCCAGTTACTTTCCTAGAGAGAGAAGCTTGGAGACAGAAAAGCTGTTGCTGGAGCAGGGGTAAGAAAGCGACAGTCTCCCTTCCAGAGGCAGCCACCACAGTGGAGGAAAATGGCACCTTTTTTGCTCTTCTCAGACCACTGAAGGAATGTATATATATACATAATGCATAGTATAGTGTTACAACTGCAGTGAAATGAGGTCATAAATTTGAGTGCTTGCTATTTCAGTGCCTGGCATGACACTCTGCCAATAAAAAAAACCTGAGGACAACATAGGTCCCAGATCTATGTTACATGCAAAAAAATGGGAGACTGACACTTTTTTTTTTTAATGGAAGTTTGGACCACTGTTTCTGAGTGAAGCTTACTTTGGCATGTGTTAATTGTATGAGGTGGGGGCAGGGCGAACAGAGAGTGTGCCTAAAACAAGCTTTAATCACTGTGAGATTCATAGAAGAAAGTGAAATTGAAAGGTATAGGTTTTATGGGTAAGTATGGAAAAATCATAAATCAAACCACTTAAAGAACTCCCAACTCTGCCTCAAATTGCTTGGTAAGAGCTTACCAACATAGTGTAGATATACCAAAACGTTAAGGCAGTATGAGACAGTAGTAAGTTGTAATTTAGTTTCAGTCTGCATTGAAATTAGTTACAATGTTAGGTTGATCTTTCTAATGGGAAAAATTACTGACGATGGTGTCAGTCGTGTTTTTTAATTTGGAAATATTGGTGTACTTGGTCATCCCAAAAAGCATATTGACATAGATTTCTTTATGAGAGTTGGATACTCCTTTAAAATACATTATTCTAAGTAAGATGATGGTTGTGGTATGCCTAAATTTTGAGTTCTTTTATTCATTTTCTTTCTGTCAAATACCTCTGGGAAGAATAGCTCCTTTTCCTAAGAAAACAATGAACAAGGTGTTTTGTCTTCTCTCTCTGCATTCAATTCCTAGACAATATTTGCCACAAAGTTAAAATCTGCTCCAGATGGTTTCTAATGGAGTTAAAGCTTACTGAAGCTTCTGCTTGGAGAAAGAGAGGAAACACCAGAAAAAAATCCAAGCAAAAAAGAAATAAAAAACACAAAACCCAACAAACAAAAAAAACGAGCCCCAAAAAGCACCAGAAACCAAATCCTTTGAGAAGTGTTCACTGTCCAGCAGTCATCTCTCCTCATAAACATTGACCTGTGAAAAAATGTGATTGTAGGGGCACTGACATGAACTGAAATACCAAAATCACCATATTTGTCTGTTTGTAAAAGCTGCTTCTTTTTTTAATTATTATTATTTTTTTCCAAAAGAGAAAAGTTTACTGTCTGGGTGTAACACACAAAGCAGCACCATGTTGAGAAGTTGGCTTGGGGTGGGGAGTGGTATATGGCAGCATGGTGTTATCAGCAGAGTTGTTCAATGTGGACATATTTGCTGATGCAGTAGGTAACTTGTCTTGAGCAGACAGTTCTGTGTGGTTCTGCACTGCAGACTATAGGCTCTAATCATTAATTTGCTGTAAAAGGATAATATGATTACTTGTATTTACATTCACTTAACTGTCTTGCATAGCACTGTGTAATTCCAGTCTCATCTGTTATGAGTCTTGTTTTAAGTGGAATTTGTCCAAAGTGAGTGAGACCAAAACTGTGCCAGAAGTTAACCCCTTTTTCTGAATTTTAGTAAATAAACATAAAGTTCACATCTATGAGCTAAAGTTCCCTGGGCACTATGTCTGTCAGATACTTGTCATTATTAGAAAGTACAATTCTTGAAAAGAAATATTTGGGTCACTTTTACAGTTCTATTCTTTAAATTAGGTTGTTTACAGCGTAAATGATTTTACAATGTGTGACAATTGTTTTGCTGTTACTGTAAAGAATCTTAGAGGAAAAATTTCTGAAACAATTTTTGTATTTCTGAAACATAAATTTCAAGTGTGAAGAAGTGTTAGAAGATTCAAAAATTAGCAATTAATAGAAGTAGTACAACCTGTCTTTCTTTTTAAGAAACTGGTAGCACACATTTCTTATCACAGCAAACTTAAATTTTAATCTACTTGGTTTTTTATTTTTACTGCATTTGGTTAGTCATAACCATGTTAGATGAAAGTGAAAAGTTCTCAGAAACTTACTATGATTTGCACTTGTGTCTTTAAGAGGTTTGGCTCCCCCTTTGAGTCTTCAGAGTCATTGACTCATAAAATTATAGTGTAGACAATAGCAACTACTCCATCATCTTTCTGGGAGATTCTGCGCTGTGAGTATTTATGGTTGTTTTATATTGCTGACAGCCAGTGAGCTTAACTGTTTATTATGTTAGTTTTCAAAACAGTGCTGACAGACAGCAGAGCAAGAGTGTACAACCTTCTGGGTCTTTGTTCCAATATGGGGTGAGGTGGGCTTTCTCTGCAAGCACACCCCTTCCTGTGGGAGCAGAGGCAGCAGGAACTGAGGAAATGCTGGAGGGCAGTTTGCTACTGTTTGACTATGTCGCTACTATGCGCATGTGTAGGTTTTGGTTAAGGATTGCTGCTCTCATGAGCCATTAGAAAAAGGAGAAAAATTCTGTTTCCATTTCTTCTTACATTTACTGGTTGACGCTAGATGACAGTGTTATTAGAAATAAAAATTTCTAAACATTAAAGCTTTATGCAGATGTGAATAGGAGTAAACTAGACTTTTCTTACCAGTCTTGACCTCTCCTCTCTCTATTGCGTGGTTGGAAATACTTATCTGCTTGGCTAATGGGAAGTGGTGGGTTTTTTGTTGGTTGCAAAGGCTGTCTTCTGTAGCCTGATTTAGTCATCTGAATTGGGTGTTAATTTTTATTTATTTATTTATTTGTTTTTCCAGAACTCAGAGGGTATAGATGATATAAAATATCCCATATTAACTATGGAGTAACTGTGAAAAATTACAGCATTACAGACAGGAATCTGGTGCTGAGTTCTCCCAGGTCTGAGTTGAACACTTGGCCTCCTGGAGATGGAGTAGTTTCAAAGATCATTCAGCTACTGATTCACTTTTGAGTTTTAATCTCTTGCTCCCAGAGATTTATTTCAGACTAGGTGGATATAAGAATGAGTGAACACCATTAGCTCTGTCTGTCAACCAACAAACCTTGCCTGCTCAGAGTTAGACATTTTTTCAGCAGTATCTTTTTCAATTAATATTTTCACTGATTTTTTTTTTAACTGGAAAAATAAGCATGAAAGTTACACCAAATTTTAGTCTAAAGGTACCAATCTTGAAGAATATAATTGCACAGTTTTCTTAATAGTCTTGCAGCTGTAAAATTGTTAAAACAGGATGCAAACACTATGCAATATCCTGCTGAAGGTAGAAGTGTATTACTTCAGTGTCTTTGGCTGAATTCATTCCTTCTCGTGCTAAAGCACACATAAGTCTGGACAGGATAACACTAAGAAGGATATATAATATTCTCAAGCCTACAGGAGAAATATGTGTTAAAGATGTTTTTGTGTATTTCTTGAACAGAAAAGGATATAACAAACAATATATTGTTCTGTTAAGATTAATGACAGTGCCTTTATGGTAAAATAAATTCAAAAATAGTGAGTGGATGGTTAATTCTGTCCTCACCTTCCTTCTTATTTTTTGATGTTGTGGCTTTTGACCCAATTCTAGCTTACAAATGAGGAGTCAATAGCCCTTTGGTACTATGCCTGTGTTCTTGAAGGCTGATTTGTTTTTTTTTTCCACAGGTAGTTTCCACTTCTGAATTAAATACTTAAAATTTTTGTAGAATAAAACTAAACATCTTTTATGAGGCTATTTTTTTCCTCGTATTTCCAAGTTCAAGCTTGTTGCAAATTTTGCTATTGCCGCTCATTTTGCGCTCCAGTATTTCTTATTTAACAGGTAAAATACAAATTTTATACAAATTATTTTCTTTAAGTAGAGTGATGGAAAGAACTGTTGCTATAAATATGAAATAATAATATGTGGCAATTGTTAAAATTCTGACATTAGAGAACCCTAGTATATACATGTAGAAGCCTGTTGATGAGTCTAAGAAGCAGTAGTAGATTTCTTCAAAGGCCTTCTCTGTCTATCATATAATAATGAAAATAAAATCTAGAAGGACAAGGTTACTTAGTGTCATGTGATATATGATTTTCTTTTCTTTAGGATTCCTTTTTAATTTTGAATAGTTCATACTGTACATATCTTTCTTAAGAATGAATTGAGTTTTTCAACTTTGAGCTGGAACTCCATCTGGCCACTGCTGTGAAAGATAGTAAAAAGTGTTTTTACAAATACATTAGCAACAAAAATAGGGCCAAGTAAAATTTGCATCCTTTATTGGATATGGAGAGGAACACTGTAACTAAAGTTGAGGAGAAGGCTGAGGTCAGTCCTGAACCACTGTTGTACTTTTTTTTTTCTGTGAATGCTGCCCTAGCCTGTCTTCAACAGTAAGACCAGTTATCCTCAGGGCAGCTAGACCCCTGAGCTGGTAGACAGGGCCTGGGAGAAGAATAGACCCCCTGCAATCCTGGAGGAGATAGGTAATGACCTTCTGAGCCTCTTAGACCCTTACAAGTCTATGGGGCTGGATGGGATCCACCTCTGGGTACTAAGGGAGCTGATGGAAGAGCTTGCCGAGCAACTCCCGATTTGTTATCAATTCTGTCTAACCAGGGAGGGCCCAGATGACTGGAGGATGACCATTGTGATGCCCATCCGCAGGAAGGGTCAGAAAGAGAATCGTGGTGACCTTGGTGCCCGGCAAGGTTATGGAAAAGATCATCCTGAGTGCCACTATGCAGCACATACAAGACTACCAGGGCAGCACATACAAGACTACCAGAGCATCAAGCTCAGCCAGCACTGGCTTGGAAAGGCAGGTCTTGAGTAACCGGATCTCCTTTTATGACCATTTGACCCACCTAATGGATGAGGGTAGGGCTGTGGGTGCTGTCTACTGGGATTTCAGTGAAGTCTTTGTCTTAGATGGTGTTCTGAGCCTATCTTTAAAGATTTGCATGATACCTTTAATGCTTTATACATTAAACCAGAAATATTTTAAATAGTCACTTATGAAGAAGTCAGTCTTTGCATGATAAAGAGTGCTCTTTTCTTGCTGTCTGAGAGAAGGTGCTCTAAAGTGCTTCAGGTGATATAAAAAAAAAAAAAAGTTAAGTTTGCCCCTAATTCTAAGAGTATATGAATAGCTCTGCTTTTGATGTAATTTCCCAATTGTGTATTACTGCTGTTGTTGGACTGTGAACAGCAGCAGAATGTCAGAGAGGGCAATCACGTTTCTGGAGTTTTATTAGTAGACACTTTTAGAAAAGACAGTGAGAAATGTAGTTTTAAAAGAAGTCTGAAGAGTAGAAGATTTGTATCCACTTTGTGTGTATGGTGTCTTTACCAATTTAAGCTTTTTTTATTCAGTGTTTGCTTCAGACAAACCTGTACTTTTGAAACTAGGAAACTGAAGTGTTTTCTGGATGCTTTATATGAAAGAATACAGAAGAGAAGGTTTGAATGGAGATGCCATCTCTGTTAATAGTCCCATTTATGTAGTGGTGGAGAAAAAAATGCTATTGAGTACACAGCTTCAGAAATAGAAAACAGTAAATTTTTAGGTAAAGATAGTCCAAAAATAATGTCTCTTAAATAAATTTTGCTAATCGAGTGGACAATTTTGAGAAGAGATTGCAAACCTAAAATGCTAAAGTTACATATAATTTTGATAGTCCAAACTGACCAATGTGACCAAAACAGCCAGAAATTCCTATACCACCTAATTTGCCAAGAAAAACTCACCTTCGTAGGTGCTTTTTCTGTTGATGGAATTCCATTGACCTCAAATGGGACTTTGCATTGTGACGGACATCTGTGTACAGCTCCCTTTTGCAAAAGAGGACTTTTGTGAATGCCAGACGAAGTGCAGAGAATGGATTCATTTGCTTTTTTGGATCATCCTTTGTTGTTGTATCAGTGACAAACTGAAGCTGATTTTATGCTCTGCAACTTGTTCTAGATAATTTAGAGTGTCAGAACTTAGGAATACATATGTTTGACAAATAGTGATGTAGTGTAGTGGAATTATGTAAGTGCAGTGCAGCTGCTGTTTTCTGATCTTTTATCTTGCTAAAAATATATTCAGTCATGGCTCTTTGCTCTTGCACATTAGCTTTATAAAGCTCCAGTATGTCTAGCAAGATGTACTAGATGAATGGAGACAAACAAAAAATGAAAATTCTGGAATAGTTGCAGTAGGCAGTAGTAAAAATGTTGCAGCTAAGTTTGGGGTGTTTTAATTTATTAATTCTGAGAAATGTATTTCTGGTGCTCTTGCGACTTCTTACATAAACATAGATTTTCCAGGCAATATCTAGCCAAGGTTGCTAGTTTGCTCTGGACGATGCTTTTATATAACTACAGATTCCTAGTATTTGACATAGAGTTGTTAGTGAGATATTCTGTGACATCTGGCTAGTAAAGGAGGGTATCTAAAGCACACAGCTGCTGCTTTCTACCTTTGTACTGAGAAAATGACTGCTAGGTGCTCTATAAGAAGTGTAGCAAGCTCAGTTCTTAAGAAGAAAATGTGTATAATATTGCACTGAAATCAAGGAAGTTGTTTAACATGATTAAAATCTGGTTGGCACAATCCGTATAATGACTAGATAATAGGACCATCTGCTAATACTCTTTTTTTTCTGCTACCAGAATGACTGAGGACATTGGTCCTTCTCATTGAAATGAAAAAGCCTTCAGACTGTAGATCAGCCTTAAACCACTATACTACCTTGTCCTGTAAATACCAAAAAACTTGTTCCTGCTCCAAATTAAACTTGCAAAAAAAAAAAGGTTTGAATTATGGATTTGTCCTGATCTCAGGAGTGTCCTCTTCCCTCTTTAGAGTCCTCCTTTTCAAGAAGGCTACTAATGGCTGTCATACATCCTGTGCTCCTCTACAGAGCACCCTGAGAGTAGATGTCTAAAAACAGGGCTGACTCCTGCTCAAGTACATTCACTTTAAAGCTCTGATAATTGCTTACAGAATTCCCAGTGGCATAGGTCCTATTTACTTTATCTTGCAGATTTTTATAGTTACAAATGTCAGTGTACATCTTCAGTTGCTTTTAAAGGCTGCAACTACTAAGAAAGTTTAGTAAGTGACAGGAGCAATTCTTGCAGGTGCTGTAAGAATGAGAAGCTGCTCTTAAGGATTTTTGATTTCACTCTGAAAAACCCTCTATCAAGCTTTGATGGATTTTGTAGTCCTTGACTGATTCTTTTAAGGCTGATGACAGAATCATATCAGTAGAGCGTAGATGCTTCTTATATTTCCTTCTTGCCAGGCACCCATAAACTTCACACATTTCTTGACCATACTGCAGTTGTGGAGTGTATAGCCAGAGTTCTTCTGTAAAGGCTATTAAGGAATCAAATTAGTTGTTCAAAACATTGGCTAGTTTGGGAAAAAAATTGTAGCTATTTTATGGAATTGTTAATAGAGAGACTTTGGAGTTTTGTAATTATAATTAAAGTGGACAGATGTGATGAGGATGAGGACTAATTAATTCTTAACTTGTTGAATTTCAGGGAGTGGTGACTGCAAAAACTTCCTTTCTTTTGGAATATATGCTTCTAACAGGACTAAGGCTCTATCTGACCTCCAAACCCAAGCTGTTTTGGCTATAGCTGAGAAGACTTAATTGATATGAGTTGTGTTCTGTGTGTAAATAAATGTAGAGACTAATTCATCTCTTGACTCCTTTGCACTTGGCTCATCTTATAGGAACAATTGAATGTGGTAGGTCTTATATTTCAACATCTGCTGCACAGTGGAATTACGGATTATTTTGTATTTCTTTTTGGTTATGTTTTTTGGTTGGTTGGCTTTTAGTCCATATGCATATCCATTTTACTCAAGTACAGAATATGCATTATACCCTTTGAAAAGAAGAGCTTTGGGTATAGCAATATTGCTGCTTGTTGTAGTGGCCTGCAGATGTGATACTTTCAGGAGAATACACTCACACTAGATTTTTAAAATAGAAAAGGAAATAGAAGGCAAAATGGACAAAATAATTTCATTCTTTAGAAAAAGTTGCTTAGCACCAGTTGCAAGTTGCTATGAAGCCCTTTTTAATTGGTAGTTCACATTCTTTTCAGTAATAGAACTGTGTAAGAGCAAATAATTAGATGACAGTAAAGTTCAAAGACATCTGTAATTATTTAAAGACATTGTTATTTTAAGGATAACTAGTGATTTTTGGCATCCTGTAATTCGTAATCTGAATATACTTTGTATTTCTCAATTATTTACTGATAATCCTTATTTGTAGTATAATGAACTTGTTTGTAGCTTCTTAGAGATTGATTTATGCTTCCCTATATATATTGTGGAGAATGGTTTAATGAGTTTATATATGAGGAAAGTGTGTAAGTAACAGCTAAGTTGTCCATCATTCTGAACAAAGTCTGTATAACTTGAATGCATCTTTTGCTAAACTTGAAGCACTTCGGAAGTTTATATAATTTTCTTTAAATTAAATAGAGTTGAATGGGTGATCATGCTACTGTGCTGATACTGCCTTACCTCTACTCCTGTGTGCAGTTTGGGCACCACAGTCCAAGAAAGATATAAAGCTATTAGAAAGTGTCCAAAGGAGGTCTATAAAGATGGTGGAGGGTCTAGAGGAGAAGCCATACAAGGAGCAGCTGGTTACTTGGTTTGTTCAGCCTGGAGCAGAGGAGACTGACAGGAGAACTTGCAGCAGTGTTCTGCTTCCTCATGAGGGGAAGCAAAGGAGTAGACACTTATCTCTTCGTTCTGGTGTCTGACAGGACCTGAGGGAGTGGCCTGAAGTTGTGTCAGGGGAGGTTTAGGTTGGGTATTAGGAAAAAGTTCTTCGCTCAGATTGGGCACTGGAACAGGCTCCCCGGGGAAGTGGTCACAGCATAAAGCCTGGCAGAGTTCAAGAAGCATTTGGACAATGCTCTCAGGCAAATGGTGTGATTCTTGGGGTGTGCAGTGCCAGGAGTTGGACTTTCATGATCCTTGGGGTTCCCTGCCAACTTAGGGATATCCTGATTCCATTCAGAAGGACCTCAGCAGTTTAGAGAGATGGGCAGAGAAGAACTCTGTCGAAAGTTCAACAATGGCAAATGAAGAGTCCTGCACCTGGGGAAGAATAACTCCATGCACCAGTATTGTCTGGGGGCTGACCTGCTGGAAATTAGCTCTGTGGAGAAGGAGCTGAGGGTCCTGGTGAATAATAAGCTGTCCATGAACCAGCAGTGTGCCCTTGTGGCCAATAAGTCCAATGGTATTCTGGGGTACATCAGGAAGAGCACTACCAGAAGGTTGAGGGAGCTGATACTGCCACTCTACTCAGCCCTGGTGTGGCCACATCTGGAGTGTCGTGTCCAATTCTGGGCTCCTCAGTACAAGAGAGACATAGAATTCCTGGAATGGGTCCAGTGAAGGGCAAAAAAGATGATTAAGGAACCGGACCATCTCTCCTAGAGAGGATTGGGCCTGTTTAACCTCAAGGAGAGATGTCTGAGAAGGGACCACATCCATGTAGCTAAGTATCTGAAGGGAGGGTGCCAAGAGCATGGAGACGGGCTCTTGGTGATGCCAAGGAATGGGACAAAATGCAGTGGTCAGAAACTGATGCACAGGAAGTCCCACCTAAATATGAAGAAGAACTTCTTCATTGTGTGGGTGACACTGGGACAGATTGCCCATAGGGGCTGTGGAGTCTCCCTCACTGGAGATATTCAAGAACCATCTGGACACATCCTGTGCCATGTCCTCTGGGATGACCCTGCTTAAGCAGGGATGTTGGACCAAATGACCCACTGTGATCCCTTCCAACCTTCCCCATTCTGTGATTCTATGATTCATTTTAGACATAAACTTAAATACTTGTGTAAAAATTGTTGAAATAAGTGATGAAAAGTTGGCAAGGTGAATAGTAAACTCAAATGGGAAATGCTTTGTGGTCTTGAATTTGATTATGTTCGGCTGATTAAGCAATATGTTCTTTTTCTTTTCTCTCATTGCAGCATGTGCTTTCCGTTACAATGGGCTCTCCTTTGTCTACCTCATCTACCTCCTGCTCATTCCTCTGTTTGCAGAACCCACAAAAACAACGATGCAAGGTAAGATGTTCATTACTTCATTCTTCAGAATTTGGGGTGGACAGAGTACCTGTAAAAGCCTTGGTGT
This sequence comes from Sakesphorus luctuosus, assembly GCA_013396695.1. Lineage (NCBI taxonomy): Eukaryota > Metazoa > Chordata > Aves > Passeriformes > Thamnophilidae > Sakesphorus > Sakesphorus luctuosus. The sequence goes on along the minus strand of VWZD01010095.1, from coordinate 315,321 downwards.
AGTAGAAGGTGAAGTCCTGAACATTTTCCTGTCATTAAGTGATCTAATTTGTAATATATATTGTAAATTCCCTGACACTGTAGTTTTGCAATATGCTGGCTTTGGTGCTGAAGGGCTTCCAACCACAATACTATTCTTGCCTCAGAGTGCCTCAAGACTGTCTGATAGCACTGCCAGGCATTTCTTTTTATGGCACTATTTCACCTGGAATATTGACATGGTCTGGATGAAAAGTGAACTTTCAGAACCCTCTTGAAGTTGTCCTGTCATAGACTGTGCCCCTTGTCTGGATTTATAGTTAATTATGAGAATTTGGTCTCAGATTTTTCATTCAACTGTATTTCAGGTACTTATATAAACCATAACTGTCATCCTGACATTATACCGCTACTTTACTAAAAATAACTCAAAAGGCTTACTTTCAGAGATGACAAATAACTACATAAGGCCTTCAAACATCTATGTATTGCATACAGAGGTGGGACATTCTGGCGTGTCTACTGCAAGAATATAATACTTCTGAAATGGTTTCTATCTTTATAGACCTGAATAATATTTTCATAAATTAAATTATAAAATTTGATTGGTATATAATCATTAAATGGTTAGGGTTGGAAGGGATTTAAAACATAACTGATTCCATGGGCATGGATGATCCATGATGCCACTCAGTAGATCAGGTTACTGATCATCCAATCTGGCCTTGAATGCTTCCAGGGGTGCGATATCCACAACTTCTCTGGACAACATGTTCCAGTGTTTCAGCACTTCCTGAGTAAATAATTTCTTCCTAACATCTGATCTAAACCTGTCCTCTTTTAGTTTAAAAGTATTGCCTGTTGTCCTGTCACTATATGCCTGTATAACAAGTTGCTTTCCCTCATTTTGTGTAAGCCTACTTAAGGTACTGGAAGGCTGTAAGGAGGTCTCCCTGGAACCTTCTCTTTTCCAGACTGAGCAGTCCTAGCTCTCTCAGCCTGTCTTTTTAGGAAAGGTTCCAGCCTTCTGATCATCTTCATGGCCCTCCTCTGGACCCTTTCTCTAACTGGTTTACGTCTTTCCTCTGCTAAAGACCCCAGATTTGGATGCAACACTGTATGTGGGGTATCATGAGGGTAAAGTAGAAGGGCAGAATCTCCTCCCTCAGCCTTCTGGCCATGTTGCTTTTGATACAGCCCAGGATGCGATTGGTTTTCTAGGCTGCAAACACACACTGGAGGCTCATGTCCATGTCACCTCCAGGTCCTTCTCAGCAGGGCTGCTCTCAATGAGTTCCTCTCCCAGTCTGTGCTCATGCCGGGGATTGCCCTGACTTGGCTGCAGCACCTTGCACTTAGACTTGTTGAACTTGATGAAGTTTTTGTGGGCTCAGTTCTCAAGTTTATACAGGTCCCTCTGGATGGCATCCCATCCTTTTGTCATATCAACAGCACCACTCAGCTTTGTGTCATCTGCAAACTTGCTGAGGATGCACTTGATCTCCCTGTGTCATTGATGAAGATACTGAAGAGCACTGGTCTGAAGACAGAGCCCTTAGGGACACCTCTTGTCACCAGTCTCCACCTAGACATAGAGCCATTGATCACAACTCTCTGTCTGCACCCATCTAGCCAATTCCTTGCCCACTGAACTGTCCGTTCATCAAATCCATGTCTCTCCAATTTGGAGATAGAACATCATGTGGGGCCATGTGAAAGGCCTTACACAAGTCTAGGTAGATGACATCTGTTGGTCTCCTGTTGTCTACTGCTACCATCACCCATCATAGAAGGCCACCTTGACACCTAAGCTAAAGGAAAAGAAGTCCAGAGAGTTGCACAAGGGTACTCTATTGTTAAATGTTATTCATAAATAGGATAGGATATGTTATATATAAAGTCAGTTTTTCAATAATTGCTTGGAGTGGGATAGATCTGAATGATACCTAATTGCAAGTCTTTGTGAATTGTAGTTGAAATATCTTGGCAGAACTATAAAACAAGGCAAGGAACCAGGTGATAATTTGGATGCTTTTAAGATCTAGTCTGTTAGCTAGAGAGTTCATCTCTCTCACCCCTTGGTGAAGAAGCCATCTTCTCTAAGTATTACAGTACAGAAGTGATAGAGGCTGGATTAGCATTTGTGCTTTATGCCTCAGTTCCTACACTTTACTTCCCCAAATATTTTTCACAGTTTCTACCAGTCAGTCTGTACTAACTGTCTTTGGCAGGTATCCGTACCAACTGGGTGGGTTTAGTTTATGTTGACTGTGTTAGTACCCAGTGCAGCTAGGAAAAACAGACCTGAAAAATAAATAAAGTCAGCATAAAAGGTGGGAAATCCTACTCTAGATAAGGTTGTCCATTCTTTTTACTTGGGAAAGTTAAAAAGACAGTGTAAGAATGGAACATCAGTCCAGCTGTGAGTTAAAGTTTTTCTTAAAAGTGCTGAATGTAGAGTTGAGAGGGAGGTGCTCCTTGGGAATTTGGTTCCAGCTTCACAGATACTGTGCAATTACCCTGTTGGTTTTGTGTGTTTTGCTGCCTTTCTGTGTGTGCCAGAAGTGATTGACAGGATAAACAAAGCTATTTTTTTAGATGCCAAGAGGGACAATGGAGAGACATCCTAATTCTCTTCTTTTACAGTCTAAAATACTCTATTTGATTGAGATTAATTCCTGTGTGATATGAAAGGGTCATGCAATTTGCATCATTGATGGCAGCAATCTTTCCTCAGAGAAAATGCTTTCTTAGGACTTTGGATATTTTCCCCATATTGTGTGTCATATTGCATTACACTTCTCCTGAATGTCATGTGTTTGTGAGAAATAATTTCTTATATAAATTCTGTATTTCTGAGTGTAACCATTTTGCCACTGTCACCTTTTTTAATTGTGTATGTGTGTAGGTGTGTCTTTCTAGAGAGGGATTTTTTATTTTTATGTGCAAAGGATGGAAAAGAAATGGGAAATCTTAAAAAATTTTAGCAAAAACCAGCCAAACCACCAGTAATTCAGAGTCAAAAATGAAATTAAACAAAGTTTATTACAAAAAAACCCCACCAAACCAAAACCTAAAAAACAATACAAAATATGTTTATGTATTTCACTTGTATTTCCCCCCCTTTAATTTCTGTCACTCAAAGAATATTTTTGAATATTCTATTCTCTTTGTGTTTTATTCAAGTTGTTGTATGTTTTTTTTCTTCCTGAAATCTTGCTACTTTTGATTGTCATTTTATTCTTTTGAGTTTTCTGGTCTCCTTCCACTAAGCTTTTCTTTCTTTGTCTTTTCCTGACTCACTCTACTCCTCTGTCACAATCTCTGACCAACACTTCCATCTGTTTTTTCAGTTTACCACCTTACACTTTCCAATTACTGAACTTAGGAAACTTCTCTCCACTGGGCTTCAGGGTTTTACAGGCTATAGAACTAGAAATTAATTTGGGATGGATGATGCCAGTCAAGATTAATTTAAATTTTGACAGAAACTTAAAAAGGTTAGAAATATGGAGGGAAATTATACTCATTGAAATAGTTCAAATTAAAGCTTAATGAGTAATTTTTTCTCTCCCCCCTTTTAAATATTTAATCTTCTTAAAGAATTCAATTACTAAGATAAAGTACTGTTAATCCTTAATCGTGGAGATATAAGGCACTGTCTGTTATGTTCTGATCTCATTATAAATTAAAATGTATGAATTGGTTACACTGGAAAGGGATGTGTTTTAAGACATGTTTAAAATATACTTCATTTTAAAAAAATCTTCATGATTTTGTGTAGTCTTGAGTTTTGACCTATTCTTAGGTAGAGTAACTATATGTTTATGGGGTTTTGAGAAGGGTTTCACCCATGGTTTACCTATGTAACTGCAAAGATGATTTGTTATTTTTTTTTAAAAAATTATTTATTGCCTGTCATCCTTAAGTGGTCAAAAGAAAGTAGTCAGGCAATAATGGAGAGGCTGATTAAAGGAAGTGGGAGAACTCCTTGAGATATCTTTGAAACTACTGAGTTCCTTTGTACTAGCCCAAAGCATCAGTATGAAGATATGTTTATAACTTAGAAAATGCTTTCCAGTAATAAAAAAAAATGAGGTTTCTACTGGATTGGGCATATTTTCTTGTGGAAACATGCTAGACTGGTACCTAAACATTCTTTGGCTCAAAGCACTGTATCTCAGCTAGGTTTTACCACTCCTGATATTATAAAGTATTCTCTTGAGAGTGAACAGTGGAGCATGTTACTTATAATCAGTGGGTCAACTCCAATAAGAAGTGCTTATTAATGGAAGTTTCAGCAATGTAAGAGTCAAAATGAGGCAACAACTTTACATTTACCACCTTTATAAATCATCTTACATCTTAAGAGCCAGTAAACAATTTCTGTTATTGATACTCTGTGGTTTCTATTTATTATCAAAACTTTTTCTTATGAGATTAATTAAAACCCTCCTAATTTAGGAAAAGTGAAATTGCAAGAAGCATTACACTGACAGTGTTGGGTACAAGAATACTGTATCTGTTTAAGTTGTTGTGTATGACAAACAATACCTGTGTCTTTCTCACTGCTTTGTAATGCTGTTCCCAGATGGGATGTGACAGTCTGAGAATATAGACTCCAGTTTCTGGGCTCTTTTACTTTTTGGTTTCCACAGAATAAATGGTAAGCAGGGATTCACAGTAAGTGGTTGATGAGATGATGTGTCACCCATTTTCAGTATCATGTGTTATATGAGTGCTGACAGTTTTTGGACCTGGGTACTGCAGAAACTCAGCAGTGTGTTGATTGAAGACTTGCAAACAAAGCAAAGCCAGCAGAGGTGTGACCAGAATGCAGAAGTAGGAGGAGAAAATAACTTGTAATTTATTTTAACTTGCAACTAAGTAATTGATATGGGCTTTTTTGTGTGGTTATCAATGACACAGGTCTTTGGAAAGATTCAAATGTAAAGAAGGGTAGTGGCTCTTGATACAGAGGGCAAAAATTCTTTAGAGGGTTTTGAAATAAGGTGTTTGCAATTAGACTGGTGTGGTGGTTTTTTTGGTTTTGTTTTCAGTTTGGTTTTTTTTTTTTGGATGGTCATGGAAATCCTAAGTGATAAGAGGAGAAAGCTGTTTTAAGGAGGGTTGACAATATCATGAACTGTTTTAATTGTAGAACTAAGAATATTTATAGCTGCATTAGATTTTGGATTATTTAATTTATTCTAAAGCAGTATTTCCCCTTATGTATTGAATATGTTTTGGTTTAGGGAAAAAAAACCAGTTTTTGTTGAGCTGGAAGTAATTTCCTTAGTTATTTTAATGTTTCAAGTTGATCCCAAGCCTACCCTCTACTCTGGTGATAGTCAGTTTCAGATTGAATATGTCATAGTTTAATTAATATTGTTTAATTTAACTCTGGCAGTGACTAAAAAACTAGAGCCAAAACAAGGCTTCCTTTTTATCCCTAGGTATAGATAAATGCAAATTTATTTCACTGAGAAGTAATTTAGAGGCACAGAAAAGAAATTTTTGTTCTTGGCAGTAACTCTGAAAAGTTTCTTGCGTTTTTCTCCCTCAATTCATCAATCTACATGCAACACCTAAATAATAAAAATTTTACTTTATACGGCTTGTGAAGGTTACTTTTCTAACTGTCCTTTGTGTCCTTTTTTTAAAAAATAATTGAAAATTAGTCAGTTTTCTTTCTTTCCAGAAATTATATGTAAAATAAAACTTATTTTTATATTTGGAAGGTGAAAGTGCAGAAGTAGAAATCTAATCTAGAAACATTATGGTAGATGAGGGAAGTTTGCTGTGAGTTAGCAGTCCTCCTATCTAACATGACTAAGGTGTAAGGAGGGCTTTCTGTTGTGAGTTTGAGTGAGATGGGCAGAAATTATGCTTTAAACCCAGCTGTGAAGTTGAGAACTGACAAGAGTGCTTCTCTGAATGTTCTCACATTCTCAGATTTGGGATCTGATGTAGGCTTGCTGTGGTTGTGAAAGGATTTTAAACTCAGAATGACCTTGTGGCATGTTTTTAAATTGAATTAAATAATGAAATTATGAAAATGTGTTTTACAAAATCATATAAAAATAGCAGCATCTTAGGCTGTAGAATATGATTGAGTATGCGTCATATAGTCCTGCAATCCTAATGCTGATTAGTCAGGCCTCAGATTTTGATGGAAAGATGGTGGTGCTGGGTGTGCAAGGAAAGCCAAACTTTAAGAATTTGTTCTCTACACTTTGTTCTGAAACATGAATTTCTCTGCGTTACATTGTTTTCATTTTCTTTTTTTTTTTAGTGTGTTTCCTGTGTAAGTTATTGAGAAGTCTTGGGGTTCTTTTTGTTGTTTTTAATGTTTTCTTTGTTCATTGGCGTAATTGTATGATATTATGCACATCATTTGTTTACATCCCTCTGAGTGCAGAGGAGTCCTGGTGTCAAGAGCTTGTAATACAAGTTGATTGTTGGTTGTAAGTCTTATAGCTTTTTCTTTTTTTTTAATATATTGGAAGCAGGCTTGTCTTTTAGACATTGACAAAGAAGATAGTTTCATTGAGCGGCCTTCTGCTCTCTGCTGTAGGTGTGACAGTGCTTTGGGGAGCCAGGCTGGATGATAGGAGTGTGCTAGTGTGAGATCCAACACTCAGCCCCCTTCTACTGCTCAGCCTGCACAGCACAGCAGCAAGCATGACCTTCCATGCAAGCCATGCCCCTTCTCCCACCCTGTTTTCCCTGCAGTAGGAATGGACGAGTCCCAGTTCCCCAGTACAGGAGCAAAGTCTCATCATGACAATTCTGAGATGCCTTGGTCAAGGCTCTGTCAAAAGCTGTATGATGTAGAAGTCAAAGGGAATTGAAAATGTTTACAATGGTGTAGCTTATTAGCTCTGTAAATCAGTAAACAGATTGTAGAGAAGTTGAGGGAATATTATTGAATCTACATCTACAGTAGAGTAATTTTGAAGACAAAATTACATTTCAGGAAGGAGGTAAGAGGTTGATAAGATCTGGCTGGATTGAGATAATATTAGAGGAGAAAATCAACACGCAATTGTTATGTTCTACTATAAATCAGAGGATGAATGATTCTAATAACTGTACAGCCAAATCTTTCCCTAATGCAAACAACTTCTCTGACAATTACTGACTTGTGAAGAAGCAGTGTTTTTTAAAAAAATTTGGTTTGGAGGGACTAAGGACGTCGGAGAGAATTAGTCATCACTATTCTTGTGATCCAAAATTAACAAAAAATAATCTTTAAGGTTTTCTTAACCTGAAGTGCAACATAAGTTTAGGGAAACTGGATAGTGACTGAAGATCTCAAGAATTTGGATGTGGTGGCATTTCCCGTGAAAAAACGCAAGGATCTTTCTAGAACTCCCATCTTAAGCACTGGTGGCTTTTAGGGGTGAACTCGAGACCTAATGTGCTGGCTAACAACACCCACAAACAAAATTAAGAACAAAGAGAGAGTTTGCAAGCAATGAGTGAAAGGGGAATTATTTTAGAGGTCAAGAAATGTTCAGATGAAACCGAGTTTGCCAGAAGTCAAGCAGAGTTAAACTCTGCAAAGGAAACAGAAACCAAGGAATTAAAATGTGTTTATCCTTATAAAATAATAAAAAGCATGACTGGCAATAAGGATGAATTAGGAATTAAATACCATCAGAGTATGCCCCAAATTTTAGAGACAGGACTGTGTACTTCAGTTTTGAATAGGGACAATACTGTTAAACACAGAGACAAAGGCTGAAGTGCCTGATGGGAAGGAGGTTGGAAAAAGAAAAACTATTGTATGTGAGGAAGAACTTGTAAGACCCAAGTTTAAATGCTAAAGTGTTGAAGACTACATAATCTCCCTTCTAAAAGTGAGTTTGATATCCTAGCTTGAAGAACGAAAATATTAGCTCAAATACAGGAAAAAAAGGGGGGAAATGCTCTTTCATATGTACTCCTATGAGCTTGTATTTTTCAAATTTTGGAATATATTCGTAAGAGAAGAATAAATATCTTAAGGCAACTGGAGAAAAAAAAAGAGATTAAATGAAAATGTCTGTTCTAAAATGGGGTTGAGCTAAGCAATCTAGATGATACTTTGATAAGGTCAATTCGGACAGAGTCCTGATAAGGACTGTATGGACACTCAAAGTTGCTAATGTACACAAGTAAGAAAGAAACAACATATATCTTAAAATAACTTTCCTGCTTTGTTATTCTGCAAAGGGAAATCATTGTTCTGCATTTGGATTGGGGGATATTTGAGGAGAACAACTTCCTGGGTTAAATGAGGATTCTGCCACAACATTTAGGATACATGGGGGACCATTGATGGTTTTCTAGGTTTCAGCTTCTAATAGACACAGTGAGCCTAAAGACCCATCTAATTTCAAAGTGGAATATGATTCTTTTATGAACCAGAATACATTCTGTGATGGTGGGAAGTAGGATAACCCAACTGATGCCTCTAAACCCACTTTGTCCAAATAATGTACTCAATGTCTCCAGCAAAACTATACGTAAAGAGTAAGAGTCAGTTGGTTTGCAGAGGTTTTCTGTCCATGTGTAGAGTAATTTCAGGAGGGTTATTGTCTTATTTTACATTGGGCCAAATTAACAGTTTCTGGCTTGAAACTTCCTGGTGATTTGGTTAAGATTATGGACAATATTGGAAGACTTTGGAGCATTACTGTGGTCATCAGAACTGTTTTCAAGAGTTCAGGAGTCAAAAGAACTGTAAGTTGTTTTAGATTATGTTTGGGTTTGGAAAATAAGAGAGTAGGAAGAATATAAAACACATTTTGGGCCTCGTTGTTCTCATTTGTAATACCAGTGTGTTTTAAACAACCATGTTTTATTATGCTGTCATAAAGAAAGAATACCAAAGCCATTAAACTATTAGGTATGTGTTTTGATTATTGTGACTGATCTGTAGGTGAGGGGAATTGTACAGTTTTTTAAAAGCAGTGTAGCTGTTGGCATTCACCCCACTGTTGTTGCCTTGTTTGGAGGAAATCACACTACAATAACTCATGTCCTGAATCTACCACACTAGATGATGTCTGAGGAAGCATTAAGTAGTGAGCCTTGAACTGTATTAGCCAGCAAGGCAGGTGATGGCACTAGCATGACTTCTCAAGGCAGTGTCTTGGCACCAGCTTTTTGCTATGAATTATTCTGTGGTAATACCAGAAATTTGTCCACCGAGGTAAACACTATTTCTTTAAAATTAATACATAAAATATATAACTTTTCTTCTGTATTTTCCCTTCTCATGCTACCTCATTTTATTTCAAATAGGTTCTGGTCAGCAGGAGAGGTACCTGATTCATTTCTCAAGTTAAGTGCTGTAGTTTGCATGAATGTGGTACTCCACTCAGCCTGAGTGCTTCTCAGACCTTTACAGGCAAAGAGTGAATTCTGGATTTGGACCTCATGCCTGAAGATGGAACTCTGGTCTTATAGAGTCATTTGTATTTGAATAGACATTTAGGATCATTGAGTCCAAGTGTAGGAACAATACTGGTTCTTAGTCTCTTGTGCTTTTAGGGCACCTTATTGTCTATCTATCATCTGACTGGAAGGGGATTCTCCTTATTTTCCTGGTCTTTGCAGCACTAACTGGTCTCCACCATAGGCACAGTTGAAATGGAAAGGTTTTCAAATTCTTGGGAACAAGGTGGAAGAATGTCCCTTCTGCCTGCTGCCACCATTGTCTGAAACACAGGAGAGCTGCCAGGAGTTGAAATCATGGGGACTGAGTTTTCAGCAAGAAGATTGCTCATTTGCAAGTGCTCACAAAGCTTGGATTAAATTATTCATGATAATGCTTTTTGTAACTACTGTTTATATTTGACTGACAGTTAATGTGAGTTGGACTTACTAGTAAAATAAATAAATAGCATTCAGCAGGCTGCTCAAGGCTGAGAGGGGGCTGTGAGCACATATGTGTGGAGCAGGAAGCAGTAACAAGATGCTGATTCATTTGTGTTTACATGCCAAGAGCAGCATCTAATTCAATAAGCAAGAGGTTGTCCATCAAATATTTATTATGGATGCCTTTTAAAAGTCCACACAAACACCACTGATCAGCTGGAGGACAGAAGTTTTTGGAGTATATTTTTTGTCATTCTAATGATGTATATGTGAGGGCTTGTCCTGATACTTCAGTTGCAGCTCATTGACATTATATGGAGAGTGAGACACCAGACATGTTTTAAATCAAGTGGGCTTTTTTGTCCACACAGAAGAATAAATTGTGCCCTTGTAGAAAGCACCTCTTTTACAGTTCAAGGATATTTAGCTGGTCAAATTTTGCTCACTGCTTTGATTTCTGCTACTTCCGTGGATCTGGTTTATTGCATCTGTCTTAACTAAAGAAATGTTTTCTGGGAAATAAATAGTTCCATGACAAAGATGTATTGTAGTGAGCAGCTGTTTCACTCTAATGGGAGCCTTAATTGAAAGGATTATTGCAGCAAAATGTTTCCTAGTTGTTTGTCTTGGATGATGTGGCTGAGAAGGATACAATATAGTAGCAAATTCTAAACAAGAATGATATCTGTTTTGCTTTTTGCTAGATCTTCAGGGTAGCTAAGCCTGAGGATCAGTCCACTCCCCTGGGACCAAATCTGCTGACCTTACTTAGGGAAAACTTCCACTAGCACTGGGAAATTTGCTTCTGTAAGCAGCGCAGGAAGTGCCCTGTAATATATTAAGAAACCAAGTAAGTCCATAAGAAACCAAACAAAAGGCATTTAAAAGCATTCCCATTGCTCTCGGAGAGAAGGAAGCAGAAAATTAATATGCACATGCTCTGTAATTAACATTTAAATTCTGGTCTTAATGTGATTTAGAGGGAGCTGTGAACTCTTGAAAAAGAAGCTGTTGGTGCAGATGCAGAGCTAGGTGTGCAGTTTCTCATTAGTCAAATGTTTCTGTTCTGCCTCCGGATGAAGCGGGGAACTTTAAAACACATCCTTCTCCCTGCTAGCAGATTTGTTAACATCCTGTTCTAATTCAGAGCAGAGACCTGAATCTGATTCTCCTACATCCCAAGTGCACTTGGCTATCAGCTTTTTGCTGTCCTTCCTCTTCTTCAAATTCCTCTCACTACATATTTAATTATTCTTGTAAAATGGAGCTGCTACAGTACTTGATGCCCTCCTGGCATCCCTGTAGTCCCTGCCCTAATATGAGGTATGAGAATCTCAAGATACTGAAAGTGTTCTTGTGTTGAGCTGTATGACAGTGTTGCGTAATGGACTGTGGATCTTGTGAAATAGTAGCGGCGACTTCATTGATACATAATCTCTTCGCACTGCACTCTCCCATGCCCTAACTTTCCATTTTTTGTAATGAAGTGATCATTGTCATCATTACAGTCAGTACAAAGACAATAAATCTGAATACTTGCCTAGTAAATAGATAAATTTTGCTATGAAGACATTAAGAAACTCATTTAGGTGCAAAACACCAACTTGAATGTTCTTGTACATTTTAAGAGAACATGTAAGTCCACAAAGTGGCTTTTTTTATTCTTTTAATGTTTTCACGTGTAACATGCATGACAGTTGGGTGCTGTTTGTTGTGAGAAAAACCAAAGTGATACATTTAGTGTTTTTCCTACTTAAATAATAACTGAAATAGTCATAACAGAGCTTAGTAGATCTTCAGAAATCCTCACTTTTTCAGACCACTTCATTATATAGTTTCGTTTCACTCAACTTGGCCAGGAAATTAAGTTAAATCTCCTCTTCTGAAAGCTCTCAGTGAAGAGCTTTCTTCTTTTTCAGAACGAAAACCAGAAAGACAGGGAATGAGGTTTTCATCACAGCTGTGCAGTACTTGCCTGGATTATGTTCTATAAATTTCCGCAGAAGAACAATGTTAATGAGTAAAACCAATCAGATTAGGCAAGTTTATGCAAAACCTTTTCAGAACTGAGGAAATATTTTCAGCGTTTTATTGTTATTTTCATTCAGTTTGTGAAAAAATTGATGGTAAAAAGTTGAAAGGGGAAAAATAAAACAGGTTTTATTGTGTTAAGTTGGGGGGGAGAAAAGCTTGAAAATGAATGAAGAGACAAGGAAAATCCTAGAATTTTATGTCCAAACCAGCATATTTTTCTTTGCATTAAAAGTTGTTAAATCTGTTTTAAAGAGGATGATTATTTTTGTTGGGGATGGGTGGTTGCAAAGAGGAATTCTGTACTGTCCATTTTGATAATGTGATGTGATTCTTATTCAAGAATCTAAAGGAATTTATTCCTACTGTTTCTTCCCCCCTTTTTATTGAGAGAGATACAAAAGGAGATACAGCAAAAAATAATAGGGCACACTTCAAGTCATACACAGAATGGTCATGTGTAAATGGAGTGGTAAAATAAACAGTAGCTACATCCTCCAATTTTTCCTTCATTTTAAAACTCACTCCTTGTAAAAAAGAATGAATGGGTCTACAAGGAAACACAAGGTTAGTCAAACTTATCTTTTAAATCCTTTCTTTGTTCATTCATAAAATTCTGTGGCAAAGCTGCTGAGGTCATTGCCTTCCCGTGTCTCACACAGGGCTCTAACAAATTCTGAGCCTGTTCTTTAATTGATCTTTTTGGGTGCCCTGTGATTAAATTCTGGGAAATTACTAAACTGTGAGTAACGTCATAAAAACCAATTAGTGGTTGGTTGACGGTTTGTCTCCCAGTTGAAGCCTCCAAGTTTCTCCTAAAACCACATCAATATATAGGTTATTGCTGGCAAATGGCTTGAGTTTATTTTGTAGAAGAATGTTGTGCAAAGTCACAAAGTTTATGTTGGATACTGCTAACACTAAAACAGTTTTGTTTGAATGGAGCACACTGTCCCTTTTGGCATAATTTCACTTGTCCTACTGCACACTGAAGCATTGAGGTGAGTGGGGAAAATGAACTTTCAAAAAGAAAACTTCTTTTGAAAAGTTGTCTTCTGTTGAGGTTTGATTTCTTTGTTGGACTTCAGTTTTGATGCAGCTTTGTCCTTCAGCATTTACTTTTTGACAAGATCAGAAGCTTGGTAGAGCAGTTCCTTCTGCAAGGTGGCACTGTTGTGTGTTCTCCCTAGCTACTGTTGTGAGCTGTGTGCAGTTGCAGGGTTTCAAGGCAGTCCCGTTTTAGGCAAACAACAGGAAATACACTGCAGCGATACTTTGGGGTCACTCTGTTCTGGCACACTGCGAGCAGAACTCCAGACAGGAAAGAGGACTCTTGTCCCGGATGGACCTTTGACTTTTAGGTTAAAGATACCATGATCTGACAGGTTTGAGTATAGATGGGCTTGATATTGTAGGTGGTATGCAAGTATTAGTTCTCTAGTGGGGTGGCCTTGAAGTCTTAATATGTGTCTTTAAAAGAAGAAATAAGGCTAAAGAGGTTGCAGTAGGAAAAACCTCTACAAGTGAAGAAATGGCAAATAAAGATTATAATGAACATTTGGGGGGCAGGGGAGGGAGAGTATTTAAGATTTCTTTTTTTCTTCCCCCTTTCCAGAAAGTTGGTGCTGTACTTCAATAATTACTAGTAGCATATTCTTGAGCACAATACCTTTCTTTACAAAATTCAAAGCATGAAATGGGCTAGTAGAATATTTTTAGAAATTCCTTCAGAAAAAAAAAAATGCAAAGAACTTAGGGATTTCAGGGTTTAATTTTAGGTTTAAGACTTAACTTTTAACTTTCCATTTGGTTTATAAATAATGTGTGTAAAAATACAATTTATACATAAATTATTAATGTATAGATGAATATTGTTATTTTAAAAAATGCAGCATCCTCAGTTTATAGCCAGTTTTATAAAAAACAATGTTCTGAGTTGCTCCATTACTGTAACTAGAGCAAGTGCAGTAGCATGAGGGGCTGTGATGGCAAAGAGTTATGTAAACCTAAAGCTGATCATATGCCACTTAATATCTCCCGTCATGTAAGTTTATAACACAGAACAAAGTCTTCTTTAAAAGTACTTTGGTTTGGAATAGGTGTGCTAAATGTTATTTTTCACATTAGCCGTGAGAAAATGATATACCTGTCTTTGCATTTAGTTTAGATCTTTTGCTTTCTGTTTCCAACTACAGGTCTGCTTCAGTATAATCAGAAAGTGATAAACATAACCCTTCAGCAAGAAGTTTAGTCCATAGTGGGAGCATTTGCTTTAAAGTGGAAAACAGAATTTTTTTTACTTTTTTTTTCCTGGTACATATACTGGCATCTGAGAAAAACTTAAAATTGGTTGCGTGCAGATGCTGGTAATCAGAAAATGCACCCCTCATTCCATTTTCTCAGATCTTGGCTATAATACTTTATAATTGTAAGTCTTGAACGCTGTAGTGTTATCAGACCATTGAATTAGTACTGAGTGATCTTGCACTGAAGTGCGAAGGTATCTTAAGCAGTTAAATGGCTATCTTGCGTCCTGAAACCAGTCTGGCTCTGGGCAAAATGCAGTGTGGGTCACTGCTACACTGCAGCTGCAACTTGTCTCTGAAATTTAGCTGAACTGTCCTTCCTGTAGGCTGTTCTCTGCAGTACAGGCACTCTCCAAGGCAGAGAGGGGTTGCCATTTGCCATTCATGTTGCACGGGAGCTAAGGACAAAACCACACACTGCAGTGCTTGGGAGGGCAGAGGATCTCTGTCTCTTGTTTTAGCTGTGAATCACCAGCACACTCACTAAACTAAATAAGGTTGTAGAAATGGTCTCATTGTGATACGATCTCCAGCTCCTTACCTTAAGCAGGCAGAAATACAGTGTTTTGTTTTGTTTTGCTTTGGCTGTTTTGCATGCTCCTGTGTAGAAGTGATAGAGCATTCCAGAGAGTGTAGTACACCCATCACCACCACTATCACAAAAATACCTGCACTTAGCCCTGTGTTTTCGCTGGAGTTGGTCATATATATTTTAGATTGGAAAAAAACTCTAAGCTGTTATAGTTCATTATTTTTATCATAGAGTTATTACAAAAATGTGTGAGGTGCTGTGTGGTCTCATAGACCAATATACTTACTGCCACAGACAGTTTACTAATGAGATATTGTCGAGGTCATCACTTTATCACTTAGAAAAGGTGCTTTTTGTTGCTTAGGTGCTTCCAACTGAATGTTTATAGATGGTGTGCATTTCAAATTTTAAATTGTTTGCATCAAGTGACTCATAGGAAAGGCACAAGATACGGATTTTTTCTGTAAAGTCATCCCAGTCTGAAAAGTGACAGAAGGGAATATAGAAAGTGCTTTGAATTTCTCTTGCAGGGTCTGTTTTATTTCTTGCATTGAGTCACTTTGCATATTTTACAGTGGGTCTTCTGATTGGGAGGTTTGTCTTGGTCAGTTTTAGTCTCTTATTCTAAGTAAAAAATACAATAGAATCAAACTGAAGTCCTACGTAAGCATTTTGAGACTAGTAGCAAAAGTTAGGGATGCTTGCAGTCCACTGATGTTTAGAATATGTGTTTTTGCTGGTCACAAACCAAGCCTCACATGTTTGTCTTGGTTCACAAGATTCTCCTGTTAATAAAAAAGAAAATAAAACCTAGTCTCAGTAGGAGATTCAGTTTTGTTTTTAATATGAGAAGTTTCTCTGCTTAGTAAAAAAAGAAACAATTTATCTCTGTTTGCAAGGTAAACGTAAAGGAAATGCTGAATAAAACAACAAATTCTCTCAGGGCCCTCTTCACGGCCACATTCATTATAAACGTATTTCTTGTGATGCAGCTTGGACAAGTATCTTTGAGCAGAGTGCTTTGGGTTCCAAAGTGCATCTCTGTAGGGTAGGACAGGCCACGTCTATCCCTTTGTGCTCCATTCTCCATGCAGTGTGTGGTCTGAGAAGATGTCTGTGCTGCAGACTAGGGAGGGAGAGCGCCTTTAAGGCTGTGACAGAAGGGTGGTGAGGTCTTAGGACATCTTGTATTCCCCGTTGCTCCCTGCTAAAAACTGCTTACATTCAAATGGGTGCAGCTTCTGCAGTTTTTCCTTGGACATCAATTCTTCTGGTGCTGCAGTAATTAGCACTGCAGTAAAATCACAGCCATTTAGGGGAAATTCATCTCACCCAGCCCCATGACCTCTTGTGTGCTGTGGGGCCGATCATCAGGTTACAGAAATATCTGTCTTCAAGAGATTTTTATGTGAATACCTTCTTTTTTTATTTTCTTTCTTTTTTTTTTTAATTTTGGTTATAAAAATTTCCACAGGCTATAAAAGCAATATGAAAGTATTTCATTATGCATATTTGGTACTGTGTCTTCTGTGGTGTATAATTTGTGACTGAGTCTGGTTTCGGTAAATTGTACTTATTCTGCCATTTGGGCTCATACAAATAAAGTAGTGTAAACAATGGAGTTGACCTCTATGAGTCAGACTTTTGTTGTGGACTGCTCATAACAAGCACATGCAGCCTTGTTGTCAAAACCTGCCCTGTAGTAATAATTTGTCTCACAAATAAACCTGCCACCATTCAGTAACATAAACATGACCCTGGGACTCTACTGAAACACTCTTCTATTTGTAGGTGATTGGCCAGGAAACATCAGAAATTTTTTGATTTATATGCATTCTTTACTATATCCCTATAGTGGTGAGGCACTATCCTATATTTCAAAACTATTTCTAATTTCATGTGCTCTTTCATGACAAAAAATTGTCTTTCATGACAATAAATTGTACCATGATGGGGATGAAGGTTAGCTTGAATTTAGTCACTCTCATAGCCCTGAAACACGAAAGTAGGGAAGACTGACCCTGAGATTAGCTCAGTTGGTTAAAACTTGGTTGTAATAATGCCAAGGTCATAGGTTCAATCCCCTATGTGGGCCATTGACTTAAGCGTTGGACTTTGATGATCGTTGTGGTTCCCTTGCACCTCCAGAATAGTCTGTGATTCTGTGATCATTAATTCCCCTAAAATTGTTAGAAGCCTCATGGGTTGGTTTCCATAGAAGAAAAGGCCTGACATTTTAAAGCACTCTTCTGGAGCTTCAGGTATTTTTCTTTTCATTTTTTTTTTTTTAATCTGTAGATCAGCTTTATTAGCTGTTCTTCATGACCTTAACGAACAACCAGAAGGAGGTTGAAAAGATTCTTCAGAAGCATTCAGAGGCTTGATATATTTTTTTTATAGTTCATTGAAAGTGTTGTCATTGCCTCCAGTTAGTACAGGGTCAGGCACATCATAAGTAAGTTGAAATAGAAATGCCTTTAAAAAATGCACTTTAAGATAACAAAACACGGGAAGTTTTTGTAAGGCATTACAGTCCAAAGAGTTTTCTTGATTTATATTTGTAGAGTCCCTGACCCCAGACCACACAGTACCATCTCCTGGGTTCTCTGCTTTGTTTGCCCATCCATGGAACATTTCAATGCTGGTGATATTTCTTTGTCATTTAATTCCATAAGAAATTCTATGTACTCTATCTTGGATCTAGGAGCTGCTATAATTTCTCTCCAGACTTGTAGAAAAGGACAGAAACTTGCAGTTCCTGAGGAAAGGAGTAGGCTTAGTGAGTCTACAGCTTATATTCATGCCACATTTATTTTGTCTGTGAGGCAGTAGTAGGCATTGTGGTAAAGCATTTCTAAAACTAGAAGCAAAGACCTCAAAGTTCTGCTTACTCCTGAATAAGATAACTATTATTAGCATCTTCTGTAATGGCATAGCCCCCAGTTCAGTGAGCAGGTGATTTTGAAAAAGGCATCTACGTCTTGGAAACCATGAGATTTGCCTGCCAATTCATAATTTCAAGTATTCCTGCAATACCCCAGAATCAGATCTATTGGTTAGAGCTGTTTTGTGTGCATACATGCACGTAGAGCTGTGGACAAGGAGTTTGGGTCTTGGGGAAGTTCCCTTCTCTGCTTTCTGCCTTACTCGCCATACTCTTGCTTTTGTACAGCATCAGATAATGCAGAGATAGCTCAGGCTGTTATGTCTGTTAACAGCACTGCAAAGGGAGCTGTTGCTGATGTATCACACATGGAACTTTGGTAGACTCCCTAATGCAGTGTTCAGGCTCTGCCTCTGCCTTTATCACAGTTTCTGTTGTTTGCAGCACCATGGGTTTTAGTTAAAGCTGTTTTGCTGATAACTTTACTTAGTGGCTTGTTCACATCCTCATACAGTTCCTTGATATGAATATTCTGGGCCCTACTTATTGATATCTCTTAAATAAAGCTCTTAAGGGTAGTTTTCAGTATGTCATTAAGAATTTAATAACCTCTAGGCTGAGGAGATTTTTATTCCAAAACCCACAAAGAAATGGTATTAACTGTAGCTATTAATTCTTGAGGACAAGGAAGGATTCTATACAACTTTGTGAGGGATCACTGAATCCATGCTGTCTTCCTAACTGAGCAATTAAGTTTTTTTTAACATTTTGACTATGATAAGAACCCACTTGAAAAATAAGTTGCTGATCTGAGTAGGTTTGTTGTTTTGGGTTTTTTTCTGTAACTATTTCAGCAGTGAATTTCTTTATAGTGAAATCAAACAAAAATATTTAAATGGAGTTTTTTAGTAAATTTCATAGTGTATGTATTGCAGTTGTTTAGCACTTCCTTGGTTGTTTGACATAGGTCAAATTTATCCTTGCTAACCAAAATGTATTCTGTTACCCTAAATAACCTGGAATCATGATCGTTTTGTTTCTGGTGTGGTGATGATAAGTAAAGAATGAATTTTTGAGTACAGGGCTAGAAGTTTCCCTTGGTTTTGGCTCACAGGAAAGGCAATTCATTCAGTGTGTCCAGCTTCTGTACCTGTGAGCTTGTAATTCTTATCTACTTGATAAATAGTATTGAGAAATTTAATTTCATACAGCCATGTTTAAACCTGCTAATTTAGGTGCCTAAGTTTAGAGACTGGTCTCACACCACTAACCACTGTCTGAGTTTCATCTGTGTATGAATGTAGTCCTGACGTCAGGGAGCCAAAGAAGGATGAGAGCAGGTGAGTGTAATGTCAACTGGGTGTAAACAGGCAGTCTCTCCAAAATTATTTGGTTATTTTGTTTGGTTCTCCTCAGAAAAAAATAACAAACACTGGGAGAAAAGAAAAAAAGTTCACTGAAGAGCCTGCAAACTCTGACACTATGGGAGAGTGAATTTAGTGGTTTTATTTCCATGCTTTGAGGCTGCATGCGCCTGGAGCCTAAGTCCAAAGAAAAGATAATTGCCATTTTGTAAATCTATTTGTCAAGGGCTATTAATTTGCATGTATCTTTCTTATGTGGGTCTATTTTTTTTCATATTGTCTGTAGGAAAATCTGTGTGTTAAATGGGACAGTTTGATGTTCCAATGTTTTATTCCATGACAAATAGTTTTCTCAGACAATATGCCAGGTGTAGGGGCTCAGAAAAGTCCTTTGGGATTAGGGGCTATGTAATAAAAATGAGGGCCTGGTGCACGTTGGTAAAAGAACTGTAGTAAGGTATCTGGATGATTCTTTAGTCACTCATTTAAAAATCTGTTAGGCCTGATGTCTGTCAAATGCTTCCACATGTGTTGAATATGGCATATAAAGAAGTTTACAGGGCATAACAAATTGCACTGTACCGACAACAACTGGGCAACAAATCTCTTGGCACTTTGATGTCTGCTAAATAATTATGTGCATGCAGGCATCTCTTTTACGGTGTGTTCCTAATCCATAATCAGAATAATCTTTGTAGAAAATCTGTGATTCTGTGTTAAAAAACAATACATAGGAAACCTGTCAGGGTTCTATTACAAGGCTTTTTAGCAAGGCTTTTATGTTTTTTGACAAAAACTGAGCAATTGACATTCAAGGTGAAAACAGTAGGATTTTGGTTTTCCAGTGAAAAGTGTCCTGAAGAAAGCAGACACTTTTCATGAAAATATTTCATTTCTACATGAAATTTTTATTAGAAAATAGGCAGAAATATTTTAGGCAGTATTACTACTCTAGCAGAGCTGTACATAAATGGATCAATGTTGGCATTATTTCATATGTAGATTGTGGTGTGCATTTCTTCTGTGTAGTTTTAGTTCCTGTCCATGTGCTTGACAGAAGAAAGCTTACTTTACATCTCACAGGTGAAACCAAAGCAGTGTAAGTGTATGTGCTTGATGAGGATCAATATCTGAAAGAGCTGAAAACTGTCCTGTATCAAGCTGGACACTGGTTATGTCTGTGCTGCGGGAAAATGGATTTCATGAGGTACCCCTTCAGCCTTACCCTCAGTCATACAGCCTGGGAAATCTATTAGAGCCTGTTACAGCTTCTTCTTCCTCTCCCATCCTCATATGCTGTGGATTTTTTTCTGAAGGAAAAAAAAAGGAGTGTGACAAAGCCAGCACTTGCTTTGCACTGTAGGCACAGCTACTGGAGAACAAGAGAGTGAAGGGCTGTTCGGAGGCTCAATCTGTCAGTACAGAATAGTTTGCCATGGACAAAACTGCATAAATGGAGAAAACACGGAAGGAAATCTACTCTCTTGTCCCCAGAGGATCCTCAAGGGTTAGGGAAGGTGGGAATGGAGTTGAAAATATGACCCTTGGGTAGTAGTTTGTTGCTGGTCTCCTGGAGCTTGAGTCTGGCTCCTCTGGACCAGCTGGTGAGTGGTAGGTTAAGGCTGGCCACTGCATACAGCAGAAATATACCTCCAGGGAATGCTCAGTCTGGTGAGTGAAATGACCATAATCCAATCATTCAGGTTAATTTACCTTCCATTGTTAAGTGTGTGTATGTTGTTAGCACTGGAAAGTAGCATTTATAATCCTTAAATTGAGTTGTCTTTGTTCTTCTTCTATGTAATTAATCCCGTGAGTCTTGTTTGAAGAAAAGAGATGATATTTAAAATGATTACTGAGACTGTGGTGCCCATTGCTCTTGGTGGACAGCTCTCCACCCTGGTATTTGGATCATGTCTAAATCTACTTGGTAGTTGTGGAGCAGTTGGGAGTGGGGGATGACCCCTTTTAAAAAAATCTTTTCCCTCTATTATAATCTTTTTCATATTATTTAATTGTTCCTTTTTTCTCCAGGATACTCTGGGATGAGAAGTGTGCAGAAGGATCTCATTTGTCTTGCCTTCCCTTTTTCAGAATTTGCATATTGGCAGAGATGATCTAGTGAAAGATGTCCCTCTCCATGGCAGTAGGGTTGGAATGAGATTAAGAGTCCTTTCCAACCCATGCCATTCTATGGTTCTGTGACCCTAGGCACAAAATACAATGTCAGTGTTGGGTTTTTTTTTAACCTTGATCATGCATCTTAATATAATGCATTGCTTGGTGTACATCCGCATTTATTGCTTGTGAACCGAGACATGGAGATAGATCTTCTTTTTTTTTTTTCTTTGTTAGTGATACCCTAGCTGTTCAGCAGCAGGATGTCTAAGGCCTTGATTAATTTCTATTTCTCTGTGGCAGCAAGTTTGAAAACTCTGAGTTGCATGGGGCAATGCCACATGAAAAGCAGACTGATCAGATGTGTCTGATTTAATGGTGGGGGGGACTGGTAAGAATAAGCACTTCATGTATGTACAAACAGGCATTAACCTGTATTGCAGTTGTGGGAATGCTCAATACACCCTATTGTTACCAGGATAGAAACAGATACAGTAACCACAACAGAAAGGAATTGCTTTCTGGCTTTAATTTTGAGGAGTTTACACCAAGTCTTGACCTGGTGATTTGAACATGCATTTTGTAAAGTCAAGCTGTGTGCAGTATGTATTGCTGGCACCTTCAGGCATTTCATATGCATGTGGTGCAGTGTTACAGGACCTGGCCTATTTTTCAGAGCCAATTTCTATATACTCAGCTGGCAATGAACAAAAAAGTGTGCTTTGGCAGAATGGATTTTGGCTTAGGCTTTTTGAAGCCCCAGAATTTCAACTCTTGGAGTTGTAACAAAAAATGTTTAATTAAACTGGCAGCTTAGCCCAATAAATGTTTAAGCTAATTTTAAAAGGAAAACTTAATTGCCATGTAGAAGAGGTATAGCTCTTACGTGTCTTTTCCTTACTGAAGGAGCAGTTGTTTTCACAGCAGTCTGCTTGGAAGCAGTGGGGTGGAGCTGGAGATCAAAGGGGCAGAAAGGCTGAGCGGTGGATAGGTCAGAGACACTCTGCTCCAGCTACTGCACATCTTAGAGTGTTATTTCATAATAATTTTTAAATAGGAGGTGGTTTGTGTGTGGGAAAGAGAAGAGTAGAGAGAAAGCTTGAGGCCAGTTAGTTTTAAAGGCCAAATTTGGGTTTATAGTGTGTCTTCCACAGTACTTGAGTATTACCTTAGTAAGGAGGTGAGCTTAGAATAAAAAAGTTACACCAGGTTCCTGAAAGTTATTAAAAATCAGTGGGCAATTCTCTTTTCAGTAAGACCATTAGTCCTTTTTTATCTAATTAAATGTATTGGCCACATTTCAAGTTTGACAATTACACCTTACAAAGAACTCCAAAGACAAGGCAATGAGAACTCAAGGAAAAGCGGTCTGAGCAATCTGGTAATACATAGCATTTGCCTTTGAATATTATCTACTGGCAACTTGTCAATTAGTGGAATATTTATATGTTCTTAAACTTATATTTTATAGGGCACTCTAGATTTATTTATGTTGATTTTATTGCTGTAGAGTTTCCTCACTGAGGTTTAGTTGATGTGGCATTTTCTAACTCTGACATCAACCACTGTGTAGTTTTGCTTTGTTTTACAAGATAACTGTTGTATTCCGTTCTGCAGGCAATTGCATTTCAGCTGGGGGGAAACAGCTCTGGATCAGGAGGCTTTGTAAGATCTTCATAAAAGTTTGAGATACTTGAATAAGGTGCTATAGACAGCATTGGGATTTGTATTAATAACATGATTTCAATTAAGGAAGTTTTTCTCATTAAGAAAACCTTTCTCATTATTGCTTTTAATAATACATTAATTTAGTTTGTGATACTTAGTTTTACAAAAAACTCACTAGAGATGAGTCCAACCCCTTAAACTCTCAACTACGAAGTCACTGGCTTGAATCCCCACTTGAAACCCCACACTATAGTTTGACTCCAAAGCAACTCCAAAACAAAGACCTTGTTTTGTGATTTAAATCTGTAAATGCACATGTGAGCACTCTGATTTCATATCTGAGAAGTTTATTTTGGATTGCTCTGAACGGATTGAGAACTTTACTGCTAAGCTGCAACAAGACATTTTCAAATTAGTTAACCATGCCCATACAGAAGTTTTAGGTGCTATAACTCTTTTGATTTTATTTTGCCTTTTTTTTTTGCTTCTTTTGTTTGCTTGTTTGTTTTTTGAAGGTTTTCTGTGTAGTTAGTGCTCTGATGAGTATTTGCTCATCTTTGAGGAAGACAGTGAACCCTTTGCATTAAGTAAAATATTTGTAGTGACAGAATATCCCCTTGCTATTCAAATGGACAAGCACTGAAAATATACCAAGGAGTCTGTTTAAAAGGTCAGAAGAGACTGTATAAAGTGTAGAAACATGTTATTTTTGTGCATGGTCTTTATTCTAACCTATGTTTAAAGGTGGGTGAAAGCAGTGAAACTTTTAGTTTTGGCAGTGTCAAGAGTTTTCTTAAAAATTATTGGCCAACATGGACAGCTTTGCATTCCTTTCTGTTATCCCTCGGCCACCCTCTGCTTCCAACTCTGCAGTGGGAAGACTATATCAAAATCAGGATTTCAATTCATCTGACTTGTCTGTAAAATGTGCAAATCAGCTGCTAATTTTGAGTGTTATATTGACTTAATGATAAGAAGTAATTATGCTAAAGGGCTAGATCAGGGTAAGCCAAATAAAAATGTTATTACTGGAAGTAGTTTTGGGAAGACTGTTGCATCAGCAAAGAAATTGTAACCTGATAATAGCAGTCTGTGTTTTAAACCATTAACTCCTAGAACAGTTACAAGGTCAAGGCAAAGTATTGAAATCCCCATTTAAAATATATCCAATATCCTAAAACGCTGATTGGAATATAGGACAAGCCAAAGACTGACTGATTTATTATTAGCTTTGGCTTTTGTGTTGGAGTTTTGTTTTCTTTGTTGGTTTTTGGTTTTTACTTACCAGATCCTGATATTAATGGAATAATAGTCTTCTGAAAACAAGTATTTCCTGGTGGAAAGCTCTTATTAATAAAATGAGCCAGACAGTAAATAGCTGCAAGCATCAGAAAGACTTTAAAATGCTGCTTTATCATTTGTAAAACTGTTTAATTAGTTTGTTAGGAATCTAGAAGTCCTGTTATAAAGCAATGGACAGGTAATTCTCCTTCCTGTGTTGCAGTGGTACAGGCCATGGTCACTTGCAACAATCTAAAATACTTGGATTTTTTTTCCAGAAATTTCTTGCTACCACTAGTATCTTGGTCAGTGTTTCCGCCAGTTTCTTCACTTACCTGTTTCTTAAACATCTCTTCAGGTATATGATATCTGACCTTAGCAGCAAATAAACACTATGTTGGGCAGATCTTGGTTAGGAGGTTGATGATAATCTCTCCTCATACATTCCCATAAAAGCTAAGGTCGAGATTGTTCCATTTCCTTTTATTGAGAGCATTAGAAGGTCTCATGGAATAAGATCTTTTATTTTACTGCCTGGAAAATACTTGGCTTGACTGTTCATAAGCAAGCTATCTCTGCATTGAGATACACATCCAAGAGAATGTATTCCTAAAGAAATATATTTGTAAAGAAAAATCTCCATGTTGTAAGGATTGGGTCAGTTTTGGGTAGATGTTTTCCTGTTGCAGATCAGCCAACTGTAGTTGGCCTGCGCTGATACTCAGAAACAGCAATGATCTGGACCTGAAATCAAGTGGTGTGTAACTTATTTTAAAGTTACTTACCCTCTTTGGAGACTTTGAAAGCAGCCATTAACATTACCAAATATGCAACCTTTTCCTTACAATTGAATGCCCCTGATGATTAGTCTAGAACTTGAGCCAGAAACATCAGCATCTGTGGACACCAGGAAAGCCATTTCTTATTACATACACCCATATCCTTGGCTATTGCTGGAAAATAATGATTGGAAAGAATAGTTCCTGAAGCAGGGTCTATTTTTTTACTGTTACTGCTGGTGCTCATCACCATCATAAGCACTTTGCAAGCCATATGGGATAATTTATGGTGTTATGTGCTTAAATCAACAAGGTTCATTATGCACAAAAGCTGGTTTGAGGTTTTGCTGCCTTCTTTGCCTCTACTGACAGACTAAGGGTTTATATACAAGAGGAATACTATGTAGGCAGTACAAATATGCTTTATCCACTATTAAGATGATCTATTGTGGCCTAAACTTGAATTTTTCTTCTGCGAGCCTTTGGTTTCATTTCAGCATAAAAATATGACTGTTTAGAGAAATCCACTTTTAACCTCAGCTTCTTTATTTGGTGGTTTAACGTTTTCCAAGTCTGCAAAACAGAAATGACCAATGTGTGGTTGGAGACAATGTCCTGATTATGAAAGAAGAACTTGGGCGAGGTTTGGCAGCCAAATCCAGGATGTGCACTCTTTAGTGGCCTTTGGGTTTGTTTTTTTTTCTTGGGCATATGGGGAGGAATAAGGTACTGGAATGTGACTTACAAATAAGGCATTATAATACAACATTAAAAAAACATTTTACATGTCCTTGTGTAAAAAACTTGTCTTAATATTAGTGTTGTGAGGGTATTCAGGTGGCTAGAGGAGTACTTCCTCATGCTGCTGTATATCTAGACAAAGAAATTGATAACAAATAAATAAGGTAATTCTGGAAACTAGGCACCTTTATGAAAGATGCAGAAAAATCTAGAGATAAACCAGGTTCAGGATTTACTATGGGAAATCAAACATTTTTGATTCAATACCCACAATTCACATTTCTACACAAACCCTCCTATGCACACCAGATTGCTTGAAAAGTTCTTTGGTGATAATTTGTAATCTAAACATTAGACTACTTTACTAAAATGATCTGAAAGTCTCTCACAGTCTTACAAAATAATAAAGTTTAAAATTTTGCTGACTTCCTCCTCTATGCAGCAAAACACATTGCTTTTTATTAAGATATATCTTCAAAGAAGAGTATTAGATTTAGAAGCTGCAAAATGGATTTAGGCTCTGCCTTTCTCTGCTTGTTTCTAGATACTTAACTCTCATTTAAATGATATAACTAGATGTATGAGGGGAAAATGATAATAGAGATTCAGCAATAAAACTCATGGTGCAAGATAAAATCTTCTGTGGATGCTCTGCTGGAAGTAATACATTATGTAAGAATTTTCTTTGTGTTGTTTATTTAGGATATATGTATGCATATGGATTTTTCATGCTGAATTCTTGTGACTTTTATGATGATTTGGAATGTGTACCATTAGGTTTTGCTTTCTAAAATGGATGGTAGTTTTTGAAAAGCATTTTTCCATATGCACACACATCCTATCCATTAAGTGTTGTAAGCAGATACTTTTTGTCCTAAAGATCAATAAGAGCCTGCTCAAGGAAACCAAATTGGATATTAACAGCAATGTGACTTTTGAAAAATGCATATAATGGTGCACATTTTGCATGTACTCAGAGAATGATTCCTTCCTAAATTATGTTGTCACCGTTACGGGTATTCACTGACTGTATACATTGTGTGTGGAGGTGCATCTGTCACTTAGCATGTGACAGAAGGGGATGCAGTCACTTGTTTTATGATGATGAAAGTCATCCCTGAAGCTTCCCTCTGCTCTGTACCATCTTTAGAACTTCCAAACCTGGGGTAAAGTTACATTTGGGAAACAGTAGTCTATGAAACTGATATTCATGTGCCACTAAAATGTCATGAGGTTCATGTGTTGGTGCCCAAGGCATGTTTTGAGGTTCTCTGTTATATTCCTTTTCTGAATGCTTCACTGGGTTAGCCTTGTCCTTAGCCCTTTGTACTTGTGAAAAAAGCGTTTCATGTTTTCTCCCATATTTAAAGAGGTGAGATCTACGTAACCTAAATTTAAAACTGCAATGGTAAAATACATGCAGTTCTTATTGTACTCTATTTTAAGCTGGAAAGTTTGAAGCAGAATCAAAACTAAAATAAAAACACAGAAAGTTCTTGAGAAAATCTAGAGTAATACTAGCTCAATCATTTGCTTTACATGTCATACTTTTTTTTAAGTTCTTTTTCTGAAAGCACAATAAAATCGTTTGTGTGCACACATATCACACTTACCAATGGCGTACATATGCAATGAAAGAAATTTAGAGGGAAAATTTGAGATGCAATGTCATTTAAAAATAAGCTTAAATTTTCAGCACAGTGCTGGACATTAAAATTACATTGTATGAAAGACTTCAGTAACTGTTGAATTTTTAGAATAGCTTGGTCTTACTTTAAAATACAGATTGAGTTATTTAAAATATCATTAAGTTAGTTTTAAGACATCAATCCATTTCAAGTATGGTGATTTGCAGATGACTCACATTTAAAACAGTTTTGCTTATACATGGGAGATAGTCTGTCCTTAGCTAAAGTGTTGCCAGGATTCATTATAGACTCTACTTTAGGCCAAATATAATTGAGTCAAAAAATGGGCCCAGCTTGAAAATTGCCATGTTTACTCAAATTTACAGGAACCAGGAATGTTTTTTTGGATGATACCTTTCTTCTCAAAGTTAATGCACTTAAAAGACCCAAATAAACAAAAAAACTCCAGCTACAAAAGCAGGTACTTAAATAACCCTAATATTCTTCCTTTAAAATTTTGCCTTGAAGTTAACACTGTCTGTTATTTCATGTTGGAGAGTACACAGACTCAGTAGTTCTGATTATGTTCCCGATGTCTTCAGTTCAAGCTACGCGATGTTTGAGCTTAGTTATTTACTGTCTGCTACAGAACCATGCCGGTGTATTTCCTGAATGGTGCTCGGCGTTATGAATGCCACACTGCTGAGAGAACTGCAGTCAGCATGCTGCTTGGCAGCTACTGGAGAGCACAACCAAGCAGTACAGAGGAGTATTAAACCAGATCTACTTCTT
The DNA here is from genome assembly GCA_013396695.1 of Sakesphorus luctuosus. Classification (NCBI taxonomy): domain Eukaryota; kingdom Metazoa; phylum Chordata; class Aves; order Passeriformes; family Thamnophilidae; genus Sakesphorus; species Sakesphorus luctuosus. Next base: position 287,349 of record VWZD01010095.1, on the reverse strand, counting down.
TCTCTGCTCCTTGAGATGTTATTTTGTGATGACATACGGTTTTAGCTTAGTAAGTCATCTCCCCTTGCACTGCCATAAAACCATAGCAAGTGAATTACTTTTTGCTGTAATAACCTAGTTCTATGTTATAATTCAAAAAGGGCCTAAAAAGGTGTGATGGCAATATGGCTATATGTGTTGGCAATTTTATATTTTAAAAATATTTAAGGGAGGGGAAAGTGCAGCAAGAGCACATGTGTGCAGATGAAGTTGAATCCATCATTCCTGTAACAGAGGCTTTGATAAATTGTAACCGTATTACCAGCAACTGTTTGGTTTGTATCTTTGTGTTTTGCTGGTTTAGATTAAAAACTCTTTTAGACCAGACTTGTCTTGATCAGAGCATGGACCTTGCTCCTGAGATCTGTATCTTTTCTTACAATCTGTATGCTCACCCAAGATACTACTACCAACTTAAAAAACACCCCAACAAAACATAAATGTGTTGGACAAGGCAGTGAGAAACATTTTTCAGAAATGGAGAAAGAATGAGGATACTTAACTCTATGGAGACTCTGGCTCTCAGGGTATGAGTCACACTGCTAGCACGTTACAGCCAACACAAACAAATGATGTCCAACAGATGACAAAAATGAAAATGAGTCTCTCATCCAGAGACCAAACCCAGGATTGTTATTCATAAATTAACCAGGCCTGACCAATTAATCTAATTTTAAGTGCTTTAAGATACTTGTGCATTTTAGTAGTACAGGAAATAACAGTAGTGTCTGAAAAAGCATTTCATTAATTTTAAGCAGAGGAAAATCCTCACAGAAAATCCTGTGAGGTGATTGGTGCTTTAAAAAATGGATAAAAGTGGTTATGGAGGGTAGACACCAAACTGACTGCAGTCAGTTCTAGTCTGAACCCGACAGATGATACAGCATCCTATAACCTGGAGAGTTACTTCAATTCTTTTGCAAACTGTGTCAGATAATTCCATGACAGTTTTCTTGAAAACTTTGCAGAGATTCAGGCTCATCTTCTCCCTCCCACCCCATTACCTTTTTTTCACCCCACTCTAGGGAAAAGTGGAAAAGTAGAGCAAAATCAAACCAGCACTGTGAGTGATCAGGCTGCCTGCCTTTTCTGAAGACAATTCAGTACCATGTTTCTGTATTTATTATGAGACCAGCAACTCCTGGGCTTGAATGCTGACTGTGCAGCAACACCCATCCTAAGATATAAACCTAAAACCAAAGCCTACCTGAATTTCATGATGTTATATTTTGCCACAGCATTTGGGGGTTTTTAATGTGTCTGAGGATAAAATCACTCCTAAGGGTAGAACAGTGATGAGTTTTAAGTCCAGCCTGAAATCAAGAACCTCCAGTGGGGAGGAATATTGGGGAGAAAAAAAAGGTAAACCTTGTGGACTGAGATAAGAACAGTTTAATATCTGAAGTAAAGCTAATAGTAATCATCATTGTTGTAATGTTAATAATAACAATTATTGTTGTAATTAAAAGGAGAGAGAGAAAAGGAATAAACCCCCAGAGAAACAAGTGATAAACAATATTATGGCTTGCCACTCACTGATTGATTCCCAGCCCTTCCCTAAGCAGCTGTCTGTGGCTTCTGGCTAACTCCCTCCACTTTATGAACTGAGCATGATGTTCTGTGGTATGGAATATCCCCTGGGCCAGTTTGGGTCAGCTGTCCTGTCTGTGCTCTCCCTCCCAAACTTCATATGTACCTGCTTACTGGCTTATTAAATCCAAAACACAGCTCTGTACCAGCTACTTAAAAGAAAATTAACTCTACTGCAGCCAAACCCAGGCCAAACAGCATGGTGCAGTTTCAGCTCAATTCATAGTAAAGTGCCTTGGAACCTCAGCTGAAAATGATGCTGCTTCCTTCGGCAGGAAGCCTATGCACACAAAGCTGTATTCAAAGATCCAAGCTGCTTCCTTCCAAATAGAAGGGGCAGAGAGTGGGATAGGAAGCAGAAGGTTAAATGCCACATAAGAAGTCAGTGACCTGCTCAGATGTGTGTGCTGTACCCAGGTGACTCAGTGATACCAAGTCTAAGTTAGTCTCCAGTTAGGGAAATGATTAAAACTGTTTTAGTTCACAAGGGAATCAATGAGTAAGAAAGAAGCTGGTAGTTGTTAGACTGTGATGAACTTTACAGAAAATAATAAAGGAAAGCTTGTAAACACACATGCAGCCAAGAATAAAGGTACGTCTAATGAAAAAGAAGGCTGCTAAATATTTGGGAACAAAACTACTTTAAAAACGTATACCAAATTTTGTTCTGTCCTTACATTCAGCTACTTGCAAAGGACAGGTTTTCAGAGATGCCATGCCTGAGCTCTTAGAAATAAGAGGCTCATTGGAAGCAACTGCCTGCTCTCACCAGCAGCACACATCTGAGTAATCCTTTGTTCTCTCCTGCTGCACTGATGAGGGTCTCAGTTGTTCCAGTGCTGTACCCCGTTCCAGGGTACTCCCCTGTCTGTTGTGGTCATGATATGGATGAGAGATTCAGAGTCCTTCTTCCTGCACTGCTTTCCTGCTGCTTGTGTTTGTAGGACTTCATACATTTTATTTAAGAGCATAAGTAGTTACTGCCTGGCAGGAAAATAAGATAATTATAGATATTGTATTTTCTAAATTAGTAGAATTCATAGTAGAAGCTGGGTCATTTGTGTTCCTGGAGATGTTAGCTATTTTGATAAGTCCAGACCTGTGCGATTCAAAACCTGACCCTGGTTCCCAAGGTGTTCGTGGTGGGAGCAGGTGCATTGCTGTTCTTCTAAGCAGTGACAATATCAACCTCCTTTAGGGCTCAATGCAAGACTCTTAGGACTCTGAAGGGAAGGAGATGGTTGAGGTTACAAATCTGGTATTTGCTTTTAAAAGTATTTTCCAAGTTAGTTTCTTACTTATCTGAATGTCCTGGAGTTTAAAGACACTGAAAGGCTTTCCTGCAAAAAAACCAAAACCCACAAACTCATGAAAATAGTGGTGTTTTTTGTGAAAGTTTCCTCCTTTTAAAAATCCTATTGAATTCTGAAAAAAGGGGCATACAAAGTGAGACAGACATAAAATAGGGCATTCCATCTCCATTACAGAATTCATCCATTTTTCCTGAGTTCATCTAGTAGCTAAAGATAAATCAGTTTTGTCAGTGGAAAAGCAACAATATTTTTAAGCCCACGTTGAATGTTTGCAGAAGTCTTCCTTTTGCCAAATGTTGCCTTCATATTACCAACAGGAAGTTGTACAGAGCCATTTCATTTATACTCTTGTATTGGAGGTGAGAAGTGCAGTCTGTCTGGCATGTAAAATTTCAGCAAAAGATTGGGTGTGTTTGCCTAGAACTTGTTTATGTAAAACAGAGCATTGATTCTCATCCTGTTTGAGCAGCGTAGTACAGTTGTCTTCAGTGGAGCAATGTTGATTCATGCTGGCTTAAGTGTTCACCCTTCGCATTTAGCTTGACAGTTCTTTTTTGGAAGAGCTGTGCCTATTAATCTTAACATAATATATTCAGATCCTTCAGTGTAATTTGGCAGGCTGATTTCCTAATCCAGTGCCTTATGTTTCACTTACACTATTCAAATTTTACTGTGTGTGGAGGTTTTGTCTTTAGGAAAGTAATAGATTTCAGTAAGAAAAAAACCATTTAAGTTCTAGAAAATAGTGTTATGTCTCAGTCTTTTTGTATGGTTAAGCAAGCAACACTAGGGGATGACTCACAGTTTCCCTGAATTGTCTGTCATATCTTCAAAGTAATTTTGGATGGCAGACAACACCTATTCTGGTTTTTAGACCTATTAAGCATATTTCAAATTCCAGAATGTTTACCTTCTGCAATCAGTAGCCTGTAATTTCCAGGTAAAAACAGGGCCCTTTGAATTTACCATACCATTTGTTCTGCAAGACACAGATCTGTTTTTACCTTCCTTTTTTTTATTCTTTTTTTCCCCCTTCTCTTTAAATACAGTGTTTTTATTCAGAACTTGTTTCTAGTACTTAATTCACCTATCATAAAACAACTTAGAGTCCTTAGTTACTGTTTGGTTATTCCTTCTTTCTCCTGCATTAATTCTGCTGGAATTTGGTGGATGGAGGAGGTAAGCACACACACATGTGCATGGAAGTTTTTCCTCCTTGTCTTTGCAATCCTTGAACCTGAAATACACTTCTGCTGTGAATGGCTGCATTCCTTGAATCTTTTCAAAGCTTTCTTCTGTGCAGACCCTCTTTGAAGTGCAAACATCACTAATTTTTAACAGCACCATGACAGATTACCAAATATACCCTGTTAACATGCCTGCTGGTACATTTGCGTCAGACAGAGTCTTTCCTAAGTCTCTTCTTCTAAGCTTCTGTAGACTTTGGGACTTGGGATCCCTTCTGAATGCAGAAAGCCCTACAGCTGACAGTAACACATCAGTTACTATACTGTCTGTGATCTGATAATTGAAGAATTATGTGTTTTGGTTTGTTTTTTTTTTTAATTTTGGTAATGCAGAATCTAAATTCATCTGGGGCCTTTTCTGATTACTGGAGTCTTGTATATAGTTATTCTAGATACTTGTGAGGACCTAGACACGTATTTTCCTAAACACATTTTTATTGGGAACAGGAGCAATGATGCATTGGTAAATGTCTCTGAAAGCTGATGATAATTTTCAGAAGTCAGAATTTGGCTTTCTGGTTTGCCATCCATTATTAAATTTGAGGGTCTTTTGAATCACAGAATGGCTTGAGTAGAAAGGGACCGTAAAGTTCATCTAGTTCCAACCCTCTGGGATGAATGATTATGCTGATGATGTAGCTGCCTGTTTCGTGGCTGGTCTTAGCAAGGCTTTAGGAAATATTAAAGGGACTGGGAGTGATTGAAAGACAGTAAGGTACCCAGGATTCATTTATTCAAAGAAGGATTTGTGTATTAGAGCTATACCCATAAATAAATGTTGCTGTGAACCTCAAGTATCTTCAATTCACAATATGTGAACTGTCTCCCTCAATGTCCCCAGTCTGGCTTGGCAAGGCTGAGCTGTCAGGTATCAGTGCCGTAGCCATTGAAAGATGCGGGGTCATGTCCTTTAGCCTGTGCTCCCCAAGGATAAAAGTTGGTAGGGTCAAAGTGACAGGATGCAGCACTTAGGTTAGTGGTTACAACATGGCAAAGTGAGGAGAGCTGTGACCTACGACTGTGTGGTTCATCTGACCAATGTGTGATGCCTGTTGGAGCTGAGCAGATTCCTAGGTTTGGGCAGGCTCAATCAGCAGCTGCTGCTGCTGGTGCCCTGGACATTGGAATCTGAATCCTCTTAGGCAAGGCAAGAGTCTGAGTTGCTCTTCAACATCAACAGAGTTGGATGCTCTGATGTCCCAGAAAAGGTGCCTGAGCACTGTCAGTGGGAGGAAAGCCCTGCCCAAGAGCTCTTGCAGCGGTTGGTTAGTCACCCTCTTCCCAGGCACCCTATGAGCTTGTTTGTCCCAAGGTGATGGCTCTTTGCATATGATTGGACACCATTGTGTTACTGTCAGCAGTGGGAAAAAGCTAAAAAACGTGTGACAGCACTCTGGCATGTAAATGTGATCACTGAAACACTTACAAATAAATGCAATAGAGAATTGAAGGGATTAAATGAGATTGGTGTTGTCAGTGCAGTTCTGCCAGCCACCTACACTTTCTTAAGGATCCCATGGAGTATTGCTGCTTGAGGTACATCACTGCTGTAGCATCTTGCAATACATCTGTAATTATTGTCAGTATTTCCTGGAAAAGCTTCTGTAGAAATCTTTGCATGTCTAAAATGTCATCTTCAGAATACTGCAAATAGGAAATTTTTACCATATTCCTTAATCTGTTATCTTCTCTGTGTTAGTAATTAGGTATTAAATCAGCTTAGGAAATATATGTTGGTTAAACTGACACCTGTCTTTTACTGGATTTCTTTTTATTTAACTAAACAAGAGAAAATGGTAGTGGGAAGGTTAAGCTAGAGTTGTAATTATTATGTAAACCTCAGTAACGTGAGTTCAAGATTAAACTTTAAAGGAGGCTCCTTTAGCTTCAAGACAGAGAAAAGTTAGGCCAAATGTTAATCATACCTAATGGAGATTGACTCAGCTGTAATTAAAGTAACTAATGTACTTTGATCCAAGCCAGAGTTTGCTGTAATGACTTAAATATGTGGGTCATGTCTTTCTGATATGTTCACAATAATTTCATTACAAGATGGCTAGGATATGCTACCATGAGGTGGCTGCATAGAAATGTGTTCACATCTGAGAAGACAAAGCTGTAAATAAAAATGCTAGTTCCTTCTGGGAGTTGCTTTAAAATGCTTAAAAAAATAAAATTTACTCCATTTTTGAAGATTCATTACACTTGTCTGGAAAGCGTACAGTTTTCTGTAACTAAGGAACAGTGGACATACACAAGGAAACGTGGTATAATAATAAAGGAGAGTACTGCTTCTCCCTCTGCCTGAGGAGAGCAGAAACCAAGAGAGCTGTTCAACTACTGTCATGGCAGGCTGTCTCACTCCCAATATTTGTGTTGGGCGTCAATGGAGGGTCAGGGAGTGAAATATCCATATTGCACTGCTGGAGACTCAGCTTATGTTGACAGTGGAGCAGAGCCTAGCTTCCAGGGGAGGGCATCCATGGGATACTGAGGCAGACTGGCCTGATCTGGTCCATCCTTGCCAGTGCTGGGCAACCTGGGCAGCTGGCAGAGGTTGTGTGTCTCGCTGCCGGAGTGCCTGGTGCTGTGTTTCTGCAGTGGCGCCAAGGTGGAGTGTTTTTTATGTTTTAATACTCTAGCTTTTAGGTGTGAGACAACACAAACCTGAAGTAATGCTAATGTAACTGCACGCACGAGTGTGCTCAGACATACATTACAGGGAGAGAGCTATCCATTATACAGAGAGATCAAATGTTGCCGTGGTGGTGTATAAACACAAACACGGTGATTTTAGCACGTGTTTGCAAGGTTGCATCACTTACATGTGGCAAAAATCCCTGAGTGTGCTCCAGGGGTTATCCCCAGCAAATGGCCCTAAACCCTTTGTAGCTGCACTATAACACAAACCCCACATTTGCGCGACATCAGCCAATTTAGCGTTTCCTTAAAGTGTCACTAACACTTCAGAGATTGCTTGTTCATGGTGTGTGTTGTTGCTGTTCGTTCTGCGACATCCTTCTCTTTCTGTGATTTTCTAACTTTCTATGAAAAATTCCTAGTTAACTGTTACTAATTCACAAGAATATGTGCTGCAACAAAATCAGGCATCTTTTTATTTATTTTTTTTTTGGTGAGAAAATGTTGGGTTTTGCCAATGTGGAAATTCTTCTCTTTGCCATGTGGAAAAAATATAAAGAAAGTACCTAAACTTTGGTAAATTCAAACTAAATAGCTGTATTTTTGATTTTTTGAGCTGAACAGTGGCATTTCATCCTTCCTGCCAAGTGTTGTAAAAGTTCCTTTAGCAACTTGAATTTCAGCCTGAATTATTAAATATTGGCAATCAAAAATAGAATCAGACTTTCACTTTTGCAAGCTTCGTGAACATCTCTTCATATTAAATATTTTCAGTATGTTGTAGATGAAAAAAAATCTGAATTTGTCTGACTGGAAAATAACTTAGGCTACTGATTGCGTACTGAATACAGATGTGTTTTGTACTAGGAGTATATATCTGTAAGACTATTTTTTTATTTATTTGCTTGTTTGTCTGTTTAAACTGTATTCCAGTGTTTTAATTAGGATGCTGGAGTGTAACATCAAATAGAAATTTTCGTCTTCATTAATAGTTAAACACTTTTTCAATTCTAATAATCCTAAAAAATTCACAGAAGTATGATTTTTTTTTGACCCATCACTTTATTATACACTAAGTAGCACACCATGTTAGAATCTGAATTGCTTCTTTGTAAACTATATAGTTCTACTTTAGTCTTGCAGACAAGTAGCAGAGTATTACGTATGAGAAAATAGAAAACAGCAAAACATATAAAAATAAAACTAAATTTTGAAGTGTTTTCATGTTATGTTAAGTATATGAAACATAGCCAAAGGACACTTGCACTTGGTTTTGGTTGTGATATAGAGATAATACTGTATGAAGCAAAAGGGCCTTTTAAAGACTGAACCTTCAACAATCAACAAAAGGCACAAAGTTCAGGATCACAGGGATCTTTTGGGCACTTGGCAGCTTTGAACTGGCATTTTACAGTGTCATAGTATCTCTGACGACTGTATATTTAATCTTCTGGGTGAGTTTTCTTTAAAAGTATACTTAGCTTCTCTTTGTGCATAATCTTGGAGAATGGTAGAGATAAATTTTCTGGCTATTTCTCCAAAGCAAGGCTTGTAGCTCACAGTTCATGAGAAAGAACTGAAACTAGTTTTATTAGTTGCAAAGAGCATAGGAATATCTTCATCCTTTATATCCTACATAATCTCCTCATTTTATGCCTTTCAACATTCTCTTTGTTGGTTTGGAGTTGTCATTTGTTTGTTTTGTTGTTGTTTTGTCTGCAAAGGCAACATCAGTAGTAGCCATTTTAAAATTCAGCTCATGAAAACACTAACCTACTCTACTGCACTTCCTTGCTTTCCAGAATGCTAAAACTATACTCTGTGAAATGTGGTAGTACTTGCATTCCAATCCATCATCTTACACACCGTATTGTTACTCTGTCTATATATGGGCTCTCTAGTTGCACACCTAGATTTCCTACCACAGGGAAAAGTATTTAAAAGTGCTCCAGCAGCAACCCTTTCTAAAAAGCATGTACAAGACGAGGTGTAGAGAGTGCAGTTCTCCATTCCAGTCCCTAGTGCCTCTTGTGAGAGCTGTCTGAGGTTGTTGCCCCACCATCCCTGCTGTTGTCCAGGGGATGATTCCAAATCCTTCTGCCAGAAAGGCAGATGTATGAGAAATCCCAGCTGAATTGCAGCGATGTCTCATATACCACTGTAGAGGCCTCTTGGATCCTGAAACGCTGCTTGGACAACAATTGAACTACATGTGTGCAGTGCATAGATGCCAAGTTAAGCTTCAGTGTTGAAGCACTTTTACTACTTTTGGCTGCTGCATTCCCATAATTTTTGCTGTACGTGAAAGAATGAAACTACTGATCCTTCTACATCTACCCTAGAGGACAAAATGCCAGATATATAAGATTTAGTTGGACACGAGTGTTACTTAGCCAACGTCTTGCAGTGACTGCTTGTTAATTGGTTATTCTTTATGAAGAAATACAACTATGCTGAAAAACCTTGACAAAATCAAGAAGAACTCAAGTCCTCATCTTAAAAGACTGATGTACCTTCCCTCAGTTAATTTTTGGTGTATGAATGAAATAAGTTGGTCTAAGATGAACTTGGTTCATTGTTAGGCAGTCTTACTGTAGGTTCCAGGCAATACAATAGATAAATTGTATTTTGACACAATTTATTTATTCAGAAGCATGTAGATAAAGCTAACAATATTTGAAAGTATCTGATGCAACAAAATAATTATGAAGGATATGCCCTGTAGTGGAGATAATTGGAATTTCCAAATAAATGTCACCTGTTTAAAAGGGCATGCATCTGGTAACCTTTATACATTAAGCTTCATCTCTGAGGAAAAAAGTCAGTGAATACGCTGGTTTCCTTTTACTCCACTTGTGTTCTTGTAGGACAAGTGCATATCAAGGTAAAATTTAAAAGAAAAATAATCACACATAAAAGTGGTCACTGAGCTGACATTGGCCCTTAGGAATGCGATTGAAAGCTTGTGATACATGCATCTGTGCAAACATTGGTTCAGAGCCTCAACAGATGTTGAGAAAATAGATGTGAACATAAAAGAATAAAATGGAGAATGAAACAGAACACTGTACTGCTTTATAAAGCCATAACTTGTCTGTATTCTATAGTGGTAGTGAGACCCTACCGTAAAGAGAATGTAGTAAAACTGGAAGAGGGTTCAGAGATGGTTGATGTTAAAATATATGGAGCAGCATCTGAGGAACAGACAAGTGTGGTGGAGCTTTAGCCGGGAAAAGATGGAAGTAGATGACTGTATGATTGAGAGGAACAAAATGATGAGTGATGAGGAAAGGATGGATAGTGATCAGTTTCTCTTTTTCTTATAATGTGGGAACTGGGAACAAGCAAAAGGATGTGGTTCATGCAGTGAGCCATTGACCTGTGGCAATATACATACCGTGTATGCTGAAAATTCTCGTGACTGAGAATGGGGCTGAGCAATTTTGCAAAGGAGAGGTTTACCAAATAGATCTGGTTTCAGCAATCTGGAAAAGATTAGAGACTTGCTGGGAGTGTTAATCTTCTTGTATGCTTCCCCTAGACAACTGTTTATGGCTGCTACTGATTACTGGTGAGAATTGACTTTTAGTTTGTACAAGTTTGATACAGACATTCTTAGCTTCTTTTATGTTTACAGTTTCTAGTATTTTAACAGAGGACCGTAGGAAAATGGATACTCCACATTGCCAATCAGTTCCACTGTTGGTTTAGGGTTTTTTCCCCATTGACATGTCGCAGTTTTTAGTTTTCTTCTCACAAGCTTTCGTTTCTGCAGAAGTTGATTTTTTTCCCACCTTCTTAAAAATAATTCTGAAAATTCAAAGGGAAACATTCTTGGCCCTAGTCTCAGGCTTGTTAAATCCAGATAATTAAAAAGCTCTTTATTTTTCCTTACCTGTATTCATAGTATCAACCATTCATATTTTTCCACAGAAGCAATTTAAGATTTCAGGATGTCTTGTTACCTGGTATGGATTCTATCTTTTAGTCTATAAAAGTTTGGACTTGCCACCAAATGCCTGGCCCATGGTAGCAGCCATCCCAGGAAGGAAGAGCATCAGTGTTCATTCATTACCTGACCCTACACTTAAGTGAAAGACAGCTTGCTGGCCTGGGCTTGGCCTGTGGTAGTGCTTGGCCACCTTTTGCTGTTACACAAAATATAGTTGGGTGAGAAATTAACTGTGTGATTTTCTCTGCTGTTATTGTCCAAAAAATAGAACAGGTATTTTCATGCAGAAATGTGGTGGTTCATTTATGATTTTGACCTGTAAGCTTATCAAGGAAACTTCATAGTAAACATTTTGGAGTTGAAAGTAATGGATTATTTGTGCCAAATTGCTTTGTCTGTTCTACCTAGAACATGACAGACAGTATTACAGCTATGTTTTTACATACAGAAAGATTAAGTTGGGAGAACTGTTGTGCATGCACACATGGAGTTGATATAATAGTGATAATACAGATCTGGTTGTTGTTCTCTGCTTGGTTTGCAGTATGTTCCAGTGAATGCTTTTGTATACCATTTGAAAGAAAACACTAGTAGTGTCATTAGAAGTTCAGCAGTTCACTGAGCCTCACTCTTTAGTGTAAGCCTTTTATGAAATATTGAATAATGTTGTGATCTCTTCTCCTGAAGAAATCTGGTGTTTCTGTAAGCACAGATGAGTGCCTTGTTGTCCAGATTATGTCAGCTAAGCTTCACATAACCGCTCACTTCCCCATAGTGGCATGGGGGAGAAGGAGGGAGAAAGGTGAGAAGGTGAGAAAACTTGTGAGTTGTAGCAAAGACAGTTTCAAAGGTAAAGCAAAAGACACACACACAAGCAAATCAAACCAAGGAATTCATTCAGTACTTCCCATGGCCAGGCAGGTGTTCAGTCACCTTTAGGAAATCAGGGCTCCATCATCTGCAACTGTGACGTGAGCAGAAACACCAGAATACCAAATATCATTCCTTCCTCTTCTTCCAGCTCTATATGCTGAGCATGACACCATTTGGTATGGAATGTCCCTTTGGTCACTTGCGGTCAGCTATTACAGCTGTGTCACTTCCCAACTCCTTGTGAACTCCCAGTCTCTTCACTGATTGTGTGGGGTGAGAATAGAAAAGGCCTTGCCTCTGTGTAAACACTGCTCAATGATAATGAAAACATCCCCATGCTATCAACACTGTTTTCAGCATAAATCCAAGACATGGCCCATGCCAGCTACTATGAAGAAAATTACCTATCCCAGCCAAAAGCAGTATATCTACATCCATTTGATTACACACATAATGTGAGTGCTAGTCAGAATGTAACAAATAAGATTAATTCTGTCATTATTATGGGGGAAAAAAGTACTTTTGTTCTGAGGCTGTTGCAACTGCACTGGAAGGTAAATTAAAAGTTACCATCAGCCAAAACTGGTATGTCCCAAGATCACATATCCTCCATTACCATGGCAGATAATTTCCTGTAAAGTCTTTGACAGAAGTTTTTTTCTTTTGAAAAACTTGCCAGAAGTTTCTTGAAAACTAAGTTTGCTGCATCATCTCAAACATCCTTCTAAACATTTTCTCTGGTTTCCATTAAGATTTCCAAGATTTGATAGGCATAACCATTTTCTGTGGTAACTGCCTGGACATCTCAGCATATGGTTCTTACCTGACCATATAATTCTTATTTGTGTTACAGTTTCTATCAATTTGCCAAGCATGCAAGTCATACTTATTGGTCTGTTCTTTTACTTCCTGTAACCTATTTCTCTACAGAATTTTACAAAATACACAACATAGTTAGGCTCTTGGGAAGTTTTTATTTTAATTTCCTTAGAAAACCACCTGATTTCAGTGAAAGGATACTACCAATACTTAGAGAAAGCCCTTTGGTCCTCTTCCTTTTGCCTACTGGAATCAGTGTTTTGAAAATAGTATTTTTTTTTTCAGAGTGAAGAAAATGTCATGGTCATGTGGCATATGGGCATCACAGTATGTTCTTCAAACACCAGGAAACTTTTAGAACAAAATTACTCCGACAAGTAATTTTCTTTTCCATCTTGTCCTCCTACTTTCCCGAAGCACCTCTGGAAAAGGGAGGGAATAAAGCTAGGCCCTTGCATGTGTCACTTCATCCCTGTGTTGACAGGAGGGCTTAACATTTTTGAAATGCAAAATTGAAGCTGAAATGCTAATGTATTTTGGAAGGGGCTCTTCAACTGGGTCATGAGCTGCATTATGTTGTGCTAGAGATACTGATACAAGCTCTTTGAAAAGACATTAAACTTTGCAAGACTTCTGAGCTGAAGTAGCCTCTAGATCTTCTGGGAAAAAGTTTTGCAAAAGGTAGAAGAAATTCATACCACAGCTTCCGCTGCAAGTTCAGTACACATACTTATGCCCACTTACTCCCTTGTGAAAACATCATGGTGTAGAGTTTGGTTTGCCATAGCTGTATTAGTCCTATTTACACAGTCTTCCAGCCTTCCTCTCTCTCTCTGCCCTGCATCACTTTTGTTTACTGCTTATGAACATAAGAGGGTAGGTATTCAAGGGAGAAAATTATTCACCTCCTAGTAAGTACAGATTTTTTTGAAAATGTGGTTCAGCACTGTAGCACATGACCTGTGGTCATCTCCTGTTACTTGGGAGTTGTTTTGGACTCTCTGTTGTTGAAGAAATTTAGTACTGGATAGTTACCTGCTCTTTATGACTGTGTCAGAGGAATGAAGAAACTAAGTTGCAAGCACTGCTCCTAGCAGACAATAATGACTGACTAATTTGAATTCAAAATAAATATTATCTTTTAGTGACAAACAAGGAGAGCCTGGTTTCTCAAGGCAAGTAACTGGAACTCTGTCCTAAAAGCCGCAAATTCTCTTGTGAAAGAGTAGCTCTGGCTTAAAATTGCTCAGTGTTCATATGCACTAATATCTGAGATGATGTTTATTTCCTGTGTTTAGCTTGGTACAGCCACCTGTCATATTATGAAGCAGACATCAAGTAGCTGTTATTTGCTTTGAAAGCTTATGAGTGTCATCTGGAAAGAAAATGAATGGTTAAGTTCTGAGTCTTGTCTGACAAAATATTTTGTTAACAAAATGGGTAAATTGCCTGTGTAAACTTGCAAGTCAGAGATTATGCCTAGCTTGAACGATGGTATTGTCTATTGATGCACAGGATATAGCTCAGTTCTAGCAGTATTCTGGGCATGAAACTTCTAGGAAAAACAGCAAATCCTGCAGGAAGCTTGAGTAAGGATACATTTATTATGCTATGCAGCACTTTTTATGTTTTCATTTCTAAATATTTTTTTTAATTACACATAGAATTTTTGACTGTGTTTGCCCAAGTCTGGTTGGCACCCCTGCAAAGTAAGTGTCTATCTCTAGACTGACTTTTTTGCTTCTTATTGATCTGTAGTATTTTAAGAGAAGTAGAAAGAGAAATGTAAGGAAATAGATAGGTGTGCTAAAGAGTATAAACAAACCTGCATTTTTTGGTGCAGATACACATCCTGGAACAGCATGTATCTGTTTTTAAAAGTAATGTAAAATTTTGGAGTAATTGCATAATTTGTGATAAACTGTTACAAATTCTCATGGGCCTATAATCTGAGAAATAATATAATTTGAAATGCAAAGAAATACCTTACAGTACAAGGAGTTGCTTTAAATTAAGGAATTATGGCTTTTTTCATAAATTTATTAGAAATTTTTTCTGTTGGTCATAGTTGTGGATTGTGATGTTTGGCTTCACATGGTAGTAAGGGATGCATTCAGGAAAGCATGGACAAAACTGTTCAGACATTGGGAAATTTTTGCTGGAAATTACGAATCTAAAAATTGTACTTCTGTGGTCTGGATTTCAGTGTAGGTGCTTAAGCAGAGATTTAAACATAACTGAAAATAATAACATGTATTACTGACCTGTTGTTTGTGGATACACATTTTCAGTTTTGGGCCTGGGGAGGTACAGAATACACCATGGTATTAGTTAATTGCTCTGTTTTTATCTTGCTGCTGGAAATCCAGTGAGTAAACCAAGGGTTTTTTTATTATTGCAGTGGTGATATCTGCCCACTTTTAAGGCTTTAGTAAGCTCAGGTCCTCTGGGGAGAAGATGATTTTGAAATACAAGATACTCTTGGGGGGAAAATATTAATGCATTTTCTATTAAGCTAAATATAGATGTGCCAATAACTATGCTTACTGTGCAATGGTAGGATGGCAGCACTTTCAATAGCACTTTTTTTAACCATTAAAATAATCCCTGGCAGTATGATTTAAGCATTATCTTTTTTTGAGTCTACTTAAGATGTTCATGTAAGACTTAGTGAATAGAAGCTAATATGCAGCTTTACATTTGTGGATCAATGGCTTGACATTGCACAATATATAGTGTACATTATCACACCATTATCAAATTTTATTCTTAGAACAGTCCTTCCAAATGGCTGCCTTCCTGCATCCCTTGTTCATAGCTTTGCCCCATTGTGTTTCAACACTCAAGAGGCCAAACCCCTAAGCATAGCTGTACTGTGTGTATAGAATTATGGATATTTTACATCTAGGAAAGATTCTTTAATGAAAGCCATACTGGCACTAGTGGACAGTTAGCATCATTTTTACAGAACCTGGAACTGGGGGACGCTGTCTCTCTGCACCTCCAAAAGCGGATGGGGAAGAAAGGCATTGAAAACAATTAGATTATGACTGCTCTGCCCACTTGGACATAATTGCATATTGTATCTGTAAGGAGAAATAGAGAGTATTAGCCTCTGCAAAGCACTAATTTGAACAGTGGATGGTGCAGAGGTGTCTAAAAAGATTTGACTTCCACTGACTTGCAAGCTGTGTGTTTTAAGGCTGGGTCACGTCAAGTGTTAATACCCTAGCAGTGAAGCAGTCAGCCTTATTTTATGAACCGTTTATGCATCACTGAGAGCCCTTCAGTCCCTGTTCATGTATTCAAAGATATGCATGTTTTTAAGTGCTTTCTTGGACAAGACTAAACTGCTTTGTGTTTTTCAAATGTAACCCTGTAGTCAACTGGAACTCTCAACTGAATTTAGATCTCATTTGAGTCCTTTCTTCATCTTTCACAGTCGTCAGGACATGCCCTGCTGAATTAAGTGTCAATTAGTATACAATACTACTGATGAATTCCAGAAAGGGGACCATCCCATATTCTTCAGGGTTGCTGTACTGCCCATACAGAAATACAAAGTTTTCCTGTCAAATGGAGATGGACATATCTGTCAGAGGAGACCAGACCGAGAAAGAATTACAGGTGCCGGGCAGATGAGGACACGGAGGCCCGGGACCCCGGGCAGCGCGTGCAGCAACAGGATCGGGACCATGAGACCTCCCACGTGGACACTGTACCCTTAAAAGATGGCTACGATCCAAGTTTCTTCTTCCCACAATACCCCTGGAATTCTCCCACACACCTCGTTCTCCCTATTGGTCCCCTTGCTGCTCCTCCTTCCCCTCCTCCCCTTTGTTTGCGTGCACCCAATGGAGTGTGTGACTCCTCCCTGTCTCCTCCCCATCTCCGCCCCTCTTCCCCGCCCTCATCCGGGAACTTTGTGCGCTCCCCCTTATAAGCAAGCGCGCTCTATTAAACTTGGCTTTTTCCTCGTGGACTCTCGCCTGGTCTGCGTCTGTTCCGGCCGGAGGGGTTGCGCCGGGCCGGGAGCAGGAAGAGCCGACCCTAGCTTCTAAGGGGCACGATCCTAGGAAGTGCCGCCGCCCGCGGCTCACCGCTTTCCTAGCCTTGCTCCTGGGAACGTGAAAAACCCCTCCACTATATTAGTGGAATTATTCATCCACTGAGTCATATCAGTGTTTATTTCATGCTTATAAACTTCCCTCTGAGTGCATGTTTAAATGTGTGACTCTATGTTTGACACTTGTGGCCAGAGTGGCCAATGCTCATGGTAGACCCACTGATGATGTTTTTCTGATTACTGGCTGTGTTGCCTGTAAAAGTCTGTGAAAAAGACTCCAAGCCAATGTTAGTAGGAGATAAGAGAGCAGTGGCTTTAATGAGCACCCAGGCTCACCCAGGAATACATATCCACACATGCGCCCAAACTCTAATTTCCATGGTTTTTATAATACTGTCCATCCAATCCTTACTTTACACATCTCTCAGTCCAGCCCTGTCCCACCCCAGGCCCAGCCCCTCTGATTTGAGTCTGGGGGAGATTTGGGACCCTCCATTCTTTATCTTCTTCCTCGGCACACGTAGGATTCCTGGAGCTCTTCCAATGTTCTGACTTTTGGGTCACTGTGCCCCTGTTTATGTCTTGTGTGGCAGGCCTTCTGATATTCTTCAGCTTTATACCTTGGAAACAAGACTAAATAGCTAAAAGAATTTAAGGCATCAATATGGGATAGAGGTTACATTGAACTTATGCTGCTAGAAATATTACCATACTGAAATCTGCGCTTTGCAGATTCCTGAAAAGTAATCCTAAAATCTATGAAATGTAAAAAATCAAAAGATCAAAAAACTCCTTTGGCATCAGCTGGAACCAACCCTATCGGATCTGAACCTTTGGCAGAAACCACCTTCAAATCACAACTTTTTTTCTTACATTTATGTCAGTAAGTTACGTGAGTTATGTTAGTTGTAATGTCTTGAGGCACTTAAAGCACAGCTGACCAAAGGTAGAATTTCTTTTATATGGGAAATTTTGATTTAATTTTTTTTTCCTTGCAGATCAGATGACGCCTATACTTCTAGATTTTTACAAAGGACATATTTGTTTGGTTTTTTTTTAACTTCCTAGTCCCAGGTGCCCCAATCTATAGCACAAATGATGTTAAGAGACTCTTATTTTGAGCCATGGAGAAGGAGATTAAGATGTTGGGACTGTGGTTGCAGTTAGACTCCGAGGTGACTCTAGGTTTCCTGATGGAAAGTCAGTAAGATTTTAAGACTCTAGTTGAAACAAATTCTGTGGGAATGACCTTTTGTGTGCTGCAGAAGTTTATTGCAACCAAGCCTTGCCCCCAGAGCTCTTTAGCTTTATGTTTGTCACTTACCGATGAAGAGGTTTATTAAAAAAAACATTTTCAATAGCTGTAATAGATTATCTTTATTAACTGAAGTGTCACTAGTCCAGGAGATAAATGCACATTAATATTTGTCACTCACTGTATACAATCAAAGGTTACATGAAAAATGACTTGTGCTTTGGTATTTCATCCACTGTGATCTGAATAAAAAGTGATGTGTAAAAATAATTCCCAAGTGCAACTGTTGAAGAAGAGTGTTGAAGAAGAGTTTGGAGTACAATATATGGCTAAAAGAGATGTTAGAATTATCCTAAAAGCAACTAACTTCAGAAAATACAACCCTAAGATTACATTTTTTAAAACAATCACTATGCCAAGTAATAAAAGCTTCAAATAAGACATCCAAAGACTTAATGCATCTTCCAAACAACTGAAGATATGGTATGATACAGTATGGTATGATCTTCATAATAGCCTAAGTCTCATGGTCAGGTTATATTGTAAGAGCTCATTTACATGATTTTTAAAGCAGGTCTCAGTGGCATATTGCCATTCAGTTATTCCATGTCCTAGTAGCACATCCTTTTTGTAAAAGTGCTGAGGAAGTTCCAAGTGTACAAAAAAAAAAAATAAATTTTGTCATACTGTTGCTCTTTTAGAGAAGGGGGTAGCAGAAAAGATCACAGGACTGCCTGTCAAATATGAATGTACTGTTCTTCATTTTTTTCATCGTGGCTGGAAGTGTTGTGAGCAGCAGCTCTGCTTTTGTGTACAGTCATGATGTGGGCAGTCAAAAGGTGCGTGGGTGCGTTGGAGGGAGCAGTCCTGTTAGAGCACATTAAAATAGTTAGTTGCACTGAGGTTACATGCCTGTGGCTGGGGGGTACATGCCATTACTAATCTGGCTCTTGGCTGGATTACCTTTGAAAAATAAGAAGTAGATTCCTCTGCCATGTGTGAAAAGCTTTTGGCTCTCTTGAGTCCAGTTTAATGTTGCATCTGGGCTGAAGAGAAAGAGGGTAATGAAGCGTTTGCATCCTGTGTGGCTTCCTGTGGGCTTGATCAGATGGGAGAAAGCCCTCTGCCAGGAGTTTTCTGGAGGGACAAAGAGGCTGGAGCAACCTCCCTGTGTGTTTCTGAGACATGCTGGGGTACGTTTCTAAAGCCACATGCCAGATTTTTCTCCCACTGGTGTCATCAGGAATGACACCTGAAGCGGCACCAGAAAGCAGTCCGTTTCTCAGTCCTTCAGGCCAGTTCTGAGACAAATCTGCTCTGTCCTTTCCATCCTCCACATTTTGTTGAAGCTAGTGGTGGAGCGAATTCAGAACCCAGCATTCAAGCTAAAAACTGAGGTATTTGCCATAAGATTTTTCTTATTTCAGTCTTGATGGACATACGCAGGTCTATACATCTAAGACAGAAATGAAGGAATTGGTATATTGTGAGTTTTGGTGCATGCCTCTTCTGTCCACACAGGTTTCTGAACAGTATGTATTTCCTTCTCTGTGTGACAGTCAGCTTCCATTCATATCCCCAGGGACCTTCACATTAGGGTAATGAACAGTTAAGGTATGTTCTAGCAAAAGAATTGTAACATTGTGAGTTATAATTTTGTGAGTTACAAAAAGAATTGTGAGTGAATTGGAATAAATAGAAATTAGAGAAGGATGACAAAAATCTTTCTTCCTCACTGTCAGAATCTCTGTTTTACTTCAGGAATTTAATTTTAGCTGTCTGTTTTCTCACCATCTCAATTCTGTGTGCATACAGTTAATTTTTTCTTTGTGTCATTTAGAACTAAGTTTCCAGTAGAAAGAGAAAAATATAAGTAAAAATAAGGTCAAATGTGTTTATCCAAACCCCACTAAAAATTGAAACTCATCTCTTATCCAAATCTGTCACTTCTTCTTTGGAATAAATTATGTATCTTGTAGTTCACTGATTTTAGCACTCCCATTTCTCCCAAGTTGTTAATGTCTCTACAAAACTTTTGAAATTAGGGACATAGTATTTCTTACTTTTCTCCAAATACATCTTGTGTCTAGTTTCTGCTGGCACAGATGAATGTGGTGCAAGCAAAGGGCTCAGTAGGATCTGATGGTTGTCCTGTCCCACTGATGGTCATGAAGGGAGTAGCCCTTGTGGAATGCTGTAACCTGCACTGAACATAACTTTGTCTTCGAGCAGTGTGTACCCTGCCATATAAACCAGTAAACTGAAACACTATTTATTATGATGAATGTTTGTAGTATTTTAAAATTTTCCCTGCTTTGTTAAGGAGATATTTTTTCAACATTTCAGCATTTCAAGAAATATATTGTCAGCATTTTCTGCATTTCTTAAAAGGAGGGCAGTTGCAAAAGTTAAGGCTTTTTTAAAGAAATGTGTTGTTCAATCTAAATTCAATGTTTGTTTTCAAACTTTAAAAAATTAAGTCTAAAACTGAGATACATGTTGGAGTGTTATAGCAATTAAAATACTGAAAGAGAGACACAAGGCTTTCAATAGTTTTATTTCCTTATGTGGAAACTGTTTGGGAATTCAGTGTGCGTTGATTAATTGTATTGCAGTTTTTCTCCTTTAGATGCTGACTCAGGCAATTCTATCAAAAAACTTTCAAATCCACTTCTATATGAAACATTCAGTGCTTGATATCTATTGAATTGTTACCTGGCTAGCACTGAGATGAATTTGTGACTCAGAAGTTCATAAATCACCAGACTGTCTTTAAAATCTGTACAATTTGGGCATAGCTGTTAAGGCCATGGAATTTGTGTTGTCAAACTGTTTGTCTCCATCTTTGAGATAGGTAATTTTTTAGTTCAGTTGTATTCTGGGTGTATGTCTCTTGTAATACTGTGAGCATGGGGACTGGTAATGAAGGAGCAAAGCATCAAATATTGAGACTTGCAAAAAAATTGTAAAATGTAGCAGTCCTTCTATTGCATCACATATGACATCACATCTGACAAAGTATTTAATAACATGTAGCTTATCATGTATTCATTCTTCTAATGTTTTTTAAAAGTATGACCTATTTAATTATTTATGCTTTTGCAGAGCTTAGCAATTGTCCTAAGCCAGGTCATAGGCCAGTTTCTGTAGAAAAAGAGCAAAAAATGGCACAAAGAATTTAATATCCAGTCTTTCTAATGTAATGCTCTGTCACCCAGGTTGTCTTATTTTTTTAAACTCTGATGACTAGTGAATAGATCATGCAAAGTACTTATCTAGTGGATGTATCTTCGTTTTGAAATTGCAGAAACTCAGAGGTTCATTCTTACAATTTTAAATTTTGTTTGAACTGCTTACTGTATTAAAAAGGGAAGTTTATTACAGGCATTTGGTATTAAAAACTTTCTGTCAAGATAGTCATCATATAACAAAAATTTTGAGTCAGATGGAGTGAGATAGTCTACTACGTTTTAAATTGTTGAATCATGTTTATCTGAATCTTTGCTTTATAAATTACCACTCAAACCATTGAGGACACGCCTGAACTATAACAAACATAAAGCAAGAAGCTGATTTATTGGCCAGATACAGAACGCGCATTCTCTCGTTCTTTCTAGCAGTTGCTCAGAACAGACATTGCAGGATAAGTATGACCAGAACATGTAGAGCGTGTAGAGTGAGCATTTCACAGCTATACTCTGCTAGTTCTGCCCTGCATAACCTTGGCTTTATTTATATAGCCTTGGATAAGAATTCCAACAGTTTCATGTTTTAATCGGTGAAGTAAAAAATTACCCTTAAATGCATGAAGCAGGTGTTGTCAAATCCAGGTATAACATACTTTGGAAATGCAACTTGGACTGCAGATAGGCCAGGTAACTTGATATTTGAAGTTGTCTTTTCTCAGCAAATCAGTTTTGTCTTGAAGATGCATGTTTCCCGAAATACTAATGGTTTACTTTATTTATTCATACCTTGCAAGTTTGGCTCCCTGTGATTAAGCTGAGTGTTTCCTAGAGAATTTATAAGGCATTTCTAAATCTTCGTCAAACATTTTCTATTGACTTTTGAATAGATACTCTGTAAATCTGAGAGAAACTATGACCAAATCTGTCTGGCACAGGATTCTTCAGTGTATACTGAACATTATTTTCAGAACTTCTGAAGAAAGAGGAAGAGGGCCATGGGCATAAAGCAAAGCATTCATTGACAGTATGTCTATAATCCTGAGCCACACTGAGGTTTGTGTGTTGTTATTCCCCCATCCATGTAATGTATTTTGTAAAGAGTAATTAGATTTAACAGGGGTTTATTTTCTCAAAAGTAGAAGTATCATTCATATTTTATCTTCATACCAGGTAATATGGTGATAAACACTGTGATGTTGTTATTATTATTGATGTAAAATTGCTATCTGGAGACTTGAGAAACTTTATTCATTTAAAAAAAAATAAGAAGAAAATGTTGGTAATAGCAGTCATTGGGACTTGTATTAAAGTGTACTCAAAGACACTAATTTCAGTATGACTTTTGCTATAATTTTGACTGTAAGGGGCAATAATGGTTAATGTGGAACTGACTTGTAGAAATATCCTTGATCAGGAAATTCACCGATTATATGTGTGTATATTTTGTCTTTTAGGGCATACAGGACGATTATTAAAGTCTCTGTGTTTCACCAGTCTATCATTTCTGCTGCTGCACATCATCTTTCAGATTACAATAAACAGTCTTGAAGCTGGAAAAACTATTGAGCCTGGTTTTAACTGTGAGTAAAAGATTCTAGTTTTTTATTACCATTTTAAATATCTAAATGCTTCAGTGATTTGAAAGGTGAAGGGTTGATGAGAAGGCCCTTTGCATTGTGCTCCTGTGGGTTTGCAGCTTGCTTCTGTTTTACAGCTCTTTAACCTTAAGAATTACTGTTATTAGGGCAAGAAGACTAGATGGGTTTAAGAAACAACAGAAATGTGTGTGTGTATGTGTGTGTATATATATATACATACACATATATACATCTAACTATTTTATTCCTGCCAGAGATGCATTTTCTTTGAGTTTTCCACTGATTATTGTGTATCTTCATCTTTTAGGCTCTCAGAATCACCTCAGAACCTGAGATAGCTAAATATTTGTGTTACTAGATCATAATTCAGTGGGCTAAGAGATATTATTAGATATAGTAATGAAACCCACTCTATCCATGTATTATGCCTCTCTGTGGTATAACTCTCTGAAGTTTTTAATTTAATTTAACTTTAAGTCTTGACTCCAGAATTTATATTGCTAAACAGTACTTGTCTCTTTCTTGCCTGTGTTGTATGGGAAGAAGGATTTTCAGGTTTTCATTTATATGTAAAATCTAATTAAAAATATATTGCATGACATTTAGTACCTTCCTCTCTCAGGAAATGTTGTCCAATAATTCAGAAAGCAAACATTCTTCATTGTGCAGAAGTTAATTAAAATATCTAACCAGTGATTTAGATATGTAACCTCCAGGTAGAAACTATTTGTACTTGTCTTACAGTGCTTGCATTTAACATTTAAACCTGTCAACTTACCTTTGATAAATGTCCATTTAATTTATCACAAAGTATGCTGCTGCCACTTGAGTAAACAGTTCTACTACAATTCAACACAAGAAACCTTATGTGAAGTAAAGCATTTGACTTAAAGTAACAAAATCCTAGGGAAACTTGGAGTAAGCAGTACCATTTCACCCTTAACTTCTTTAATTTCTTAAAGTAAAAGGCTTAATTGTGTTCATGAAATACCAGTTTCAGCTGGAATATCGTGGGCTTTTTTGGATGAAATCAGGCCTTCATAGTCTAAAAATACATTTTCAAAAATCTGTATCATTCGTTGAGTGAACTAGATTAGTTGTTTTCCTGTATGTGTTTAGCAGTCTTATGTTTATACAGATGTAATTTTTAGTTTGATTCGAGTAACTGCATTATCTAGTCACCATTTGTATGAGTAGAGAGCTCCTAACTATCCAAGACAGAGATGCAACCGCTGAATTTTTCCTCCTTTTATGGTGGAAACCAGGGTCTGCAGTGGGAATTAAAATAATTATTTCATCCTGAAGAGTCCACTTTTCAGGATGCAATGTACCATTTGGGTCTGTTTATTCACAGTTTTTGAGTGCAACACTTTATATTCGAGCTGCCATTAATAATGATTTCCTTCCTTGTGGCCTCACAGGACCATGGGTATAGCTGTAGGGACTACATTAAATGTGCCTCAGATTGCTCTCTGAAATGAGGTGCCCACACCCTCGCCATTAAGCTGTCTTTGGTTCCTGGGCATAAAGTGTGGTTTGAAGTTGCCTGTTGGGAATATTGTTTGTCCCACAGAACTCCCAAACTGTGCCCAGGTTGTTTGGGAGAGAAGTTGGCTGACCAAAGCTGTTGCAAGATTTTTTAAACTGTTTAACAACATGAAAAATGTGGCTGTTGAATTTCAGTGCCTGAATATGTTTGCGGAGTAAACTGGCACCTTTTGGTTTACTGGTATGGCTGTAGGCTGTGAGCTTTAGGTGAAGCTAATAAAGAGGGCAATGTGATACTGGCATTATGGATGCTGGACCCCCAAGGTACTGAAGAAGATGCTAAAGAAAGTATTAATGCCATTGTGAATGCAGGGGATAGAAATGGCCGAGGCATTTGCTGGATCAGGCAGTAAGATCTATTATTGTCATTAAATGGCACCAGAGCATAGGTGGTACTGTGTGGGTGAGGAGACAGAATTCCCACTCCAGAAAGTACTTTGGTGGTACTCCTGCTTGTTACTATTTGGTGCCACAGCCCCAGTGTATTTCCTGTTCCCCAGCTATATGAATAGTGCTTTGCAAAACTGACTGCAGCTGTGTGCTAAGCCATAGCTGGAGAAATGACAGCTCTTTGCCCAAAGTGTCTGCACAGTGTTATGATCTCTGCATTTCAGACTTGGCTGTTAGTGTTTATCCAACTCCTTTTACTCAATAGTAAGTTCAGAAGTGTAGACTGGAAGACTGGAGTTTTCTGTTTCCCTATCCAGACTCGGATCAACTATTAATAACACATTTTTTACAGCTAAAGTCTTTTCAGATGCTTATCATTAGGAAATTTTTTTCCCATTAGTCAAAATACCCTGCCTGCATCCTTCAGCCTGATGTGGAAATGAAGAAAAACTTTCCGTTAGTCTTTATGGTTACCTGTTACATATTTAAGGGCTGCAGTCGTATCTGCCATATGTACTCTTTTCTCTCATTCTCTTCTTTTTACACAGCGTGAGTCCCTTCAAACTTTCTTCATGCATCATATTTTCTAGGAAGGAGATTAGTCTTATGATTGTTGGTCTGCTTCTGTTTTCTCTAAGGGTTCCAGATATTTCTTGAGGTTCAGTATCCAAAGCAAGGCAGTATTCAGCTGAGAATTTAATAGCATACCCTGAAATATAACAATTACCCAAGTGTCTGCAAGTGACACTCCCTATTCATGCATTACTGTATGGTACTTTTGCAATGATAATCTTGTCTTACACTTTATTTGTGATTCACTGAAACTGACAAATCCTTTGCTGCAGAATAGACAAATCCTTTGCTATAGAAAATAATAGAAATTATTTTCAATCCTGTATTTTTTGTAGCTGAGTATTTTTAAAGTGTAGTGGAAGTTTGTTTGTCCATTTTTTTTTCCAAAATAGTTTTATTTATCAAGATTGTTCTGAATTTTACCTCTTCGTTTGCTAGTGGCTCCTCTTAAAGGGACCATCTGCAAATACACTTTTAAGGGGTTTTGAATATAATAGTTTGATTTTCCTCTAAATTTAATCTGTGTTTTGATTTTGATGAAATTGTAGTGTCTCCCCGAGTTTAAATAAATTAGCAATAGAATACTGAAAGAGTCAGTGGATGTTATGGCAGGACCCCACTTGATTATCTACCAAAGGTCATGGGAGTCTGGGAGGTCCTTTCTGACTGGAAGTTGGCCAGTGTTATTCCAATTTACAAAAAGGGCATGAGAGAAGACTCAGGAACATACAAACCTGTTATTCTAACCTCAGTTCCTGAAAAAAGTATGAAGAAGGTTATCCTGGGTACTGCTGAAAGGCATTTAAAGGACAGTGGAAGCATCAGATGCAGTCAACGCAGATTCACAAAGGGAAAGTCCATTTAACTATTTTGACATCCTTTTATGATAATGTCACCTGGTTCAAGACATGCTTGGGTGAAGAACTGGCTGAAGGGCAGGGCTCAAACGGTTGTTGTGAGGGGGGCCACATCTGGCTGGCAGTGGGTCACCGGTGGTGTTCCTCAGGGCTCAGTTCTAGGGGAAGTTCTGTTCAATATATTTGTGAATGATCTGGGTGCAGGGAGTTGAGTGCACAATTAGCAAGTTGGGTACCAGCAATAGCAAAGTGGGAGGTGTTTTGTTTGGGACAAGATGCCTTGCAGAGAGATCTGGGAAGATTGCAGCATTGGGCTAGGAGGAATGGGATGAAATTTAACAAGTTTGCACCTAGGATGAAGTCATGCTGGGCACAAGCATAAACTGGAAGAGGAATGGCTGGACAGCAGGCCTGCAGAAAAGGACCCTGAGGGTGCAGTGCTGCAACAGACTCTAAAGGAGCCAGCAGGGTGCTCTGGCAGCCAAGAGGGCAAACCCCATCTGGGGTGCATCAAACACAGCCTGACCACCTGGTCAACAGATGTGATTATTCCACTGTATTCAGTGTTGGTGAGGCCTTAGCTTGATCCCATTTTGTAGTTCTGGGCCCCACAACTACAGATGTTCAGGTACTTGAGGAGGACAACAAAGGTGGTGAAAAGGCTGGAAGAAATGACCTATGAAGAGCAGCAGAAGACTCTGGGTTTGTCTAGTTTGGAGAAAAGGAGGCTGAGAGGCAACCTTGTCACTCTGCAGCTTCCTGAGGAGGGCAAGTAGAGCAGAAGGTGCTAATCTCTTCTCCCTGGGATCAAGTGACAGGATGCCTGGGAATAATTCAAAACTATGTCCATCAGAAGAAGTTCAGACTGGACATCAGGAAGCATTTCTTTAGCAAGAAGGTGGTCAAACTCTGGAATGGGCTTCCTAGACAGGTGACTGTGCCCAAGCCTGTTCATCAGAGGCATTTAGATGGTGCCCTTAATAACATGTTTTAACTTTTAGTCAGCCCTAAAGTGGTCAGGGAGTTGAAATAGACAATCACTGTAAGTCCCTTCAAAATTGAATTGTTCTATTCTGTATGCTGCCCACAGGTAAATGAGGTATAAGTGTGCTAATTTCTAGGCTGATTAAAAAGAGAAGATAAAGAGAAGGTAAAAAAGTATAATAGCAGAAAGAAGAAAAACATTGCTATTATTTTGGTGTATATATAATTGGCTGTTTCTCCTATGATAAAGCGTGGGAGATTTTCATGTGTTCTTTTAGTGATTATTCCATCCCTTGCTTTCATCCTTCAGGGAAATTAGTTGATTCTACAAATCCGTAATTTTCACCTCAGAAATGTTTAAACTTAATTCCATAACATTTTAAAAAATGTATTTATTGCCGTTATGTAGTTAATAATCTAACTCCTGACAATTGCAGAAATGAGAGAGTGAGTGGGATACCTTTGTCTGCAAATTGTGTAGGTTAGTTTGTCTCAGTATTTTCAAATGCCAACTTCTGAATCAAAAGAGCATTTTCTAGTTTTAGTTTTTCTTTTCACACTGCTGTATTAAAGCCTCTGAAAATATTTTCATTTTGGTAACATAAACACTTGAGAAATGTTTAAATTAGAGGTGTGATACAGACTATCACCTCTTAAACCTTATACAGTTGTAGTTTCATTCTGGAAATGAGGAACAACTATGTCTTTATCTTTTACATCTAGAAGCAGTTTTATTTGGGCCGTCTGCAAACTTGAAGCAGATATGTAGAATTTCAGGCTCATTTAAAAATATTCTGCTATTATCCTGGACTTTTGTTATTCAAAATCAGCTGATAGATAGTACTTAGGATAAGTCCTGGAATGTTTAACTTCTTTGGTTTGTTACTTTTTTCATGCCCTTCCTCCTTTAGAGTTCATATACCTTCTCTTTCTGGTTGGCTTCAAAATGCTACAGCATTCTCTAAATTATGTTGGCGTGTCGATAGAGGTATTTAAATATGTTTGGCCAACTGAAGGTTCTTGTTTCTTGTAAGAGCCTTGTGAGTATTGCCTAGCACTAATAAAATTTTGGTTTTAATAGTCCTTGTTTTACTTAATGAAAGATTTCGGGTTAGCCACAACCTCAGTGTTGGAACTAACATTGAATACCTCCCAGATAGCTTATTTTTAAATCAGAGTTTGTATAGAAAGGAAAAGAATAAATATGTAAAGCGTGAGCTGGACTAATCTTAAACCAAGAAGAACTAGGTAATCAGTCTGGTTTCACTGATGATAATCTCTATCTAACACAGAATCTGATCTTGAAATGTAGCAGTATTCATGCAGTAATACAATTTCGTTATTAAGTTTGTACTTCCAATGGAATAAAATTCTGATTAGTAGATTAGGTAGCATCTTTTGAGAATAGAATCTGTGAGACAGGCAATTGAAAATTAGATCACAAGGTAATAGAGAGCTGCATTCTTCAGTATGCACGCTATAGTTTGTTCCTAGTTCTAGTTCTAAACATCTTTTAAGATGGCATTACTACCAGCAGGAATGTTTTCCACAATGTTAATTTTAAACTTTAGTTCCAATAAATTGATGCAATTATGCCTCATCATAATACTCTGTATCTTCTTCTTGTGTTTAAAATGACTCTGGTTTCTTTTCTCATCATCATAGTGATGTACTTCCATTTTTTATTTTTGGCTGACTACCATCTCTTGGTCTTGATTTCTGCAAATGGATCTACTGAAATGCTTATTCTTCCAGAACAGTAATTTTGTCCATGAGAAATGCAACTTAGAATAGTTAAACTACTCACTAATTAAGGTTGTAGTCAATGTCTGTTAGGATACCAAAAATGAGCATTTAAGATATTTCTGGGTACTTTTCTTATACATCAAATAGTAGGACCGATGGAGTTGAGATAGATACTTGAAATCCTTCCAAAGACCTTCTATGAATCTTTACATTTATTCTACTGTGTTTAGTTTCAGTGCTTTATTTACCACATAGTTATATGAAGAAAAAGGGAGAATAGATTTAAAGCACCAAGTTGCCTAGATAGCTTCTCTGTTAGATCATGGGAACTAAATTCAGATAATTCTCTGTCCCCGGTATGCTGTGATGAATGTCAAACAAATGCATGCCACCATTGTGGAATCATAATAACTTTCTGCTTTAGATAAATTTTGAAATGATTTCTTGGCTTAAAAGACCATCCTGTGTTTGCATTACTACCAGCATGTCCCTGAGGTTTTGAGTTATATTAGGAAGCAGCAATACCCAGTACAAATAAATTATGTTTCACCATTTATTGAAAGCTCAGACTTAGAACTGCAGCTGAACTTTCATAGGAAGGAATAATTACACTTTCTTATGTACCTGGTGAGATTTTGTGTCTTTTATACCCTCCTCAGTATGCTTTTAAGGCTATGTTGGTTTTGAAAAGTATTGCATTGGTAAAGGCTGTTGTATTTATTAACCCCCTGGAAATAAAGATGTTTTTTTACTTACAAAGGGGGAAAAGATTAAAAGGTAGCATAGAGAGTTTCATATTTCTGTTTCAATGGTGGGAGGCAGATGCATACAGGTTTTTCAAATACCATGACTTACTGACCCAACTCCTGCCTGGAGTCTGATTATATCTCATGGGCTCATTTAAGTTGTTTTGACACATCGTTTCATGAAAGACAGCCTTGAAAAGAAATGTCTTGAAAATAGTGGAAATTTGAAATACTATTTTATGAAATAAATATTCTGATGATTTCCTGACCTTTAATTGTCTTGATAATTTTAACAACTGTAATTTCAAAAATGTTACTTCATTCCATCTAAGTGGCATTAAGAAAATTAGTAAGTTTTTTATAAGACATTTCTGCTGTTGAGCAGAAGTCATAGCAAAGTAAACATTTCATTCCAATACTGGAAAAGTCGCTATATCCTCTTGAATGCTTTTGCTTTCCAAAATCAAAGCTTAAGAGTTACCCATATTAAAGAATGCACAAGCACTTGCATCCCAGGCAAAACAGCTCCTTCTTCCCTAACAAACACATCCCTTTCTCACTGACCAGGCAGACGCTCAAGGTGCTTTCCTGACAACTGGTTTAGCTGCAAATTTATGGGATCTTCAGTCACCTCCAATCTATGTGCATCATATGCATCCTTTTGTCCTTGGTGAAATCTATGTTTCAACACTCTACCTCAAACCTGACCCCTTCTTTTGACCTCCTACTCATATTTTCTCACATTTCTTTTTTCTGAAATTTGTACAATGAAGTGTTTACTCTCTTCAATAATTGCCTTGGACTGTTGTAGTTGAAACCAGAATGGATGTAATTGCTAAGTTTATTTTAGTTTGAAAAAGTATGTTTAAAAGCAAACCTTAATTCCATTAAGACTGGGCATTGTCTTGCAGAATATCTGTATTTTTGTGTGTGTGTCATTTCAAAGACTATAACCTTGCCTGAATTCTGAGTAAAAATAATGCCTCTAAATGTCTCAGAAATAGTTCATTCTGTTATCACAGAAGTTTTCAGGTTGTACCTGTGTGGTGTCTGTACAAGCAGCAAGAGAATAAGGTTCAGAAATGAATTCATATTTCGAGAACAACAGTGGAATACCTAGTATAGCAAAGCTTTTCCATAATGAAACAATCAACTGTAGCACTCCAGAAGAACCAGAATAACCTTTCATTGAGGGGATATGTATGTTAAACTCAACATTGTCTAAGCCTGTGATGTCCATTACAGCAAATATTACACAAATTTGGTGTTAGACTTTTAGCTAGACAAATTCCAGAGTGATGAATGGGTGTTCAGTAGGGAAAAACAAATTTTATGCCAATATTTTAATAGAAGAGACTGTACAGATTCTGCATGCTGTCCAGCACCCATGTGAGACTGACAGTACTAAATCCCATAAAATAAAAGTCTAGTTTTAATGGAATTTAGATACCTACATATTTTTTAAGTCATCAGTGACAGTCTTTATTAATTATGAAATCAGTAAAGACAGCCAGTTACCCGGAAAGACTATTTGTTCATTTTTTATGAGAGATCAGTGTTGTGGTTTAACCCCAGAGAGCAACTAAGTACCACGCAACTGCTCCCTCTCCCCACCCCATCTTCACTGTGGGATGGGCAGGAGAAACAGGGAAGAAAAAGAAAAAAAAAAACCAACCTGAATTCATGTGTTGATGTAAGAAAGTTTAATAATTTAAAGATACTAAATTACTACAACTGCTACTACTAATAATTATACTGAAAAACAACAAGAAAAATAAACCCCAAGAAACACAAGTGACATACAATGTAGTTGCTCACCAGCCGCTGACTAGTGCTCAGCCTGTTAGCAGCGAATGGTCCCAACTCCCCCAGTTTATACTCTGGTATGGAATATCTCTGTGGCCAGTTCGGGTCAGCTGTTCTGGTGATACTTCCCACCAGCTTCTCATGCACCTCCTCACTGGTAGAGCATGAGACACTGGAAAGTCCTTGATTTAGGGTAAGCACTACTTAGCAACTGCCAAAACATCAGTGTGTTATCAACATTATTCTCATAATATACGCAAAACACAGCACTGTACCAGCCACTGGGAGAAAATGAACTCTATCTCAGTGAAACTAAGAAAGTTACTTCATGTCTTTTGGCTTTGTGGTATGTCCTCACCGAACTGTCTGAAGCTTTGTTGCTTATATTACTAGCAGGATACTAAAGCCTGGGCATATGAAAAGCTGAAAATGTTTCTAGGACACAGGTTAATACAACTTTATACAAATAAAAGTAAACAGTGAAACCTACTGTTCTTTATTCAATGTCAACGTAGGAATTTTGTCCTCCTTATCCCAGGCAGAAACACTGTTTCTTGGTGGCCCTTTTATTTGCCCAGTTCCATGTGGATTTTAAAAAATCCCTGCTTTGAGTTGCCTTGTAAACTCCTTTGACAAGAGGCTTTTCCTGGTCTGTGGTTTGTACCATATGACCTGCAGCACTAGTCAGCAGGCTGGCTAAGGGCTTATGGAGATACCACAGTTTGAAGAATAATGAGAATAGGATTTTTTCAGAGCTTCCGTCTTATCAGCAACTATGCCTGCAGAATGATGATTTTAAGAGCAATGAATAAGCATTTGTTCAGATCTCCACTGATAGAAAATTCTGCAGAAATAAGTACAAGTGGTACATACATGGATTGAAGTAGAGCATTCATACATGGAGCTCATGTTACACTATTTCACATGGCAAGTACCTCTGAAAACCTAAGAAATTACAGAAAGGCAGGAGACAAGACTTCAAAGAAAAAAACCCCACAAACTAATATAGATGCTACTGTTCTCTGGTTTCATAGTGTGCTGTTTCTTGCATAGGTAATATGCTGTGTCTGAGTCATGAAATATGTAAGAAGGAATTTCTCTATGGAGTTACAGAGAACTTGGAATTAAAAAGAATGCTCAGCTGTAAAAACTGCAGTGGGATCCAGTTGTGGTGGCACAAATAAGGTCATTGCACAGAGTCCTAGAAAGGTGTATGGTTGTACGATATTCCCAGTAACCATTTGTGAGTGTCACTTCAGTGTTTCCAAGAGACAAGAATGTTTAACATGTGGAATGCATCCTGGGGCAAACTTAATCAGTTAAACTTTTTTGCCTCAAACAGAAACTTGCAACAATAGCTTATTCTATGCATGAAAGTTAATTTTTCCTTTAATTCAGTATGTAGTGGATGTTAACATTTCTTCAACACTTTCCATACAGCTTTATGTGGCCAGGAAATTTATGACTGGGGAAACAGAAGCTTCTGTAATTGCTTCTTAGGCATGTATGATAATTCCTGCTTAATTTCCTGCTGGGTGTTGCTGCCTAGCAGTTTGGAAAGTCGGTGTTCATTGTACCTATGAAGTCTTTATTTCTGGACTCACAAGCTACCATGTGAAAACTGAGCAATATTCTATATAGTCACTTTAAGACATAATATATAACACCTTCTGTATAATATATATAATTATGCTGTAATTATGTTAGCATACTCACTTGTGTTCCACTATTTAAGGGAACCTGATATGGGAGGTTGTACTTCTCACTGGCACTCACGGTTTGTGCTTTGACAGTCAGCATTGCATTGGAGAAAAGACCTGGCAAATTTCCCGGTGGCCCATGGGATTGTCCAGCTTCTTTCTGAAGTCTGTGGACTTTGGAAGGTATTCCCATGAAAGCAACCAGTGTACCTGCTGACACTGTGATGCAAACCGGGACAATTTCCTTTTTAGTGTCCCAGTTGTAGCTAGATGAGTACACCTGACTGCAGGGCAGTAGACAAGAAGTGTGACCATCACTGTTACCTTGTTTTAAAGCTGTTTGTAGGAGAGATGGGGCAGCTGTTTTCTGTCTCTGCCTGTCCTCTTAAAGGAAGAAGCAGAAATAGCAAACTCAAGGAAGAAATCAAGGCCAGCTGTGAAGACGAAGGCACTCAATAAAACTTGAATAAAAGAGAGGAGAGCAGAATGTATGTGTGAAAGAAATTAAAGTAGAAGACAGTATACTCTGGATTAGTGCTATTAGTAAATTAACAGGTAAACATGCAGAGTAATCATCTATGTTTTTGAAAGTAACCATTCTCTTACTTGTCCTGTTTAACCTTCCTATAGAAAGCTTATCAGACAGTGTGCATTGCCAACCGTTTTTAAGTCCCAAGTTACTACAAAACCTGTTTTCCATACTGTTAAAAGTTCTTGAAGATCAGCCAAATCAGAGACAGGCTGCTCGCACACAGACTTACAGCGTGAAAATTTGTCTTCAGGGTTAGATCGTTGCTCTGACACAAGCACTACTATTACAGTTGTCATCTTGGCTCCTTGGCAGTGTTTTGCTGTAGCAATATGGGGTCGGTAAGGACAGCACTACAGTGCTTTAGCAACCAGCATCTCTGGGCTGGTGTAGGGCACCATATTGAAATGTTCCCTTGTTGATCATTCAAATCACTGTAACATAAATATTTTATTGGGAAGTCTTACTGTAGAATTACTGTTCAGCAGTAGGAAACTATATATTTGTGTGTTGGACACTGTTTGGACAAATACTTTGTCTGAGAATAAATGTTTCACGTTATTTCTGAGGATCTGTCTCTTCTGTTTGGCTGTTTACATCTTTATGTATTGCTCTTCATCACGTAATCATGTTGAGTACTTTTAGAAAACCTGATTGATTAGCGTGACACTGTGAGCCTTTCCATGTGCTTGTACACACACTATAAGTTTGAGGGGGAGTTTATCTCTAGGTCTTGGGCTTGATCTTTTTGCACCTTTTGGTGATTTACATCAGCAGCATGACCTGTGTCTGAGCTGGGAAGCAAACAGCAAATGTGAGTTGAGATGATGGCAGCCACTCTGCCATGGCTGAACCTCTGGCTGGGTGTCTCAGCTGCAAGGACAAGTGAGGTGGTGTATCTGGGGGTGGCAGCTACGAGGGGTCATTCCTGGCAGTGCAGCGTCCTAGGTGGTTGGGCTTCCCTGGACAGTGTGAGCTGGAGGCTGCTGGGGTCAAAAACAGGGTCTTGAGTCAAGGTTAACCTTGAATTGAAAGGACTGAGGTTTACTGAGCCTTTCATGGAAGATGTGATGTAAAATAAATCATCCTGTAAAAGAAAGTGAAAGGCATTGATCACATAAACATGGCTTGGAGCCATCAGGAAAAGAAATGTTTTCTTCAAGGGCTTGGGCTTAAAATGCTGTGGTGGGCTCTCTTGCATCAGTGTGTTAAAACGTAGTCCTAAACCTGGTTCAAATGCAATGTGAACTTGCACACTTTTGAGTTTACTTCTAAATAGAAATTCTGTCTTAAAATTCCCTCCAAGTTCTGCCAGACATATGAGTCTGAATCAGTAACCACACAAGATGCCAGAAAGTGCTGTACCTTACATCTTTTGCA
The DNA here is from genome assembly GCA_013396695.1 of Sakesphorus luctuosus. NCBI lineage: Eukaryota > Metazoa > Chordata > Aves > Passeriformes > Thamnophilidae > Sakesphorus > Sakesphorus luctuosus. The sequence continues at coordinate 252,510 of VWZD01010095.1, read as the reverse complement.
TAAACAATGTGCAGCACATTTGTCATGATTGTGCCTAACAAAGAGCAAAATAAATAAGCAAAATTCCATAACACTCGCAAAAGAATAAAAAAATACCCATTACATCTTTGGAAGGAGAAAAACTCGTTATATGAATTTTGAAGAGCAGACTTGATTTCCAAAGTCTTGAAAGTCTCTTCTTTCATTTCAACTGTAGTATTTTCCTGATATCTATATCTGGAGCACTGCACCTTTCCCACCCCTGTATACTGTGTTTACTGCTGAATTTTTTCATTCTACATTCCTTTAGGGATTTGTTTAAAGCAATCAGTGAACTAGATTTCAGAGATGTCAGCATCTAGACTGAAAACAGAAAGTCTTTCAACAGCATCAGTGAAAGGTGTAGTAAATGAAAAAACTGTAAATCCTATTTTTATGCATCTACAAATAAGAAGGGTAGAACCCCGTATATCTTTTTAAGTGATTAAGAGAATGAACTTGATTTTCAACTACCATCAGATGTCACCAAGTGCTGATTTTAAAACTGAAAACCATTTTAACACTGTTTTCACACTGGAGTCGTGTGAAACACCAAAAAGCATAGACTACAGCCAGTGGCTGACGAGTTCTATCGAGCTTTTTATGGGTGTATAACAGTGTATAGAAGTAGTTCCTGAAGGGAGTCAGGAATAGTGTAACTAAGAGTACATTAATAATACTTGTATATTCAAGTGTATAGTCATACATTTCAAAAGAAGACAGCCAACCCCCAGTACAAAGGGCATGCTGATAAGAACTGAATAACATTTTATGCTTTTTTGTTCATATATCACCTTACTTACAGTCATTATGGTCAAAAAATATCATATAGCAAATGCTTTTAAAGGATGGCACATAAATTCTTTTTGGCACAGGAATTTAGAACACTGAAATGCAAAAAGATGATTTTTAGCTCATCCTTTAGAGCCAGCAGAGTAACCTCTGGTAATGACCTGGTAACAGGATTGTGTCCCTGTGGTTTGTTGGTGATGCCACAACCGGCTATGTAGCAGACTCTATGAAATTCATGCTTTATCTAGACCTCACAAGTTTGTCTGTGAATAATGTAATGTTTCATAAGAGAACTCTTGTTCTTAGCTTCTCTGTAGACATACTGAAATACTCACATTACACTCAGAATGGGCTCCATTGTAGAGTCTAGGAAATTACCATCATTCTTAGAAATACAGTCCTCACAGCCCAGGTGCCAAATTGGATTTTGATCCTAAAAATTTTACATACACCTGAAGTGGTAATTAAACACAGCTGCAGGGTGAAACTTGTGGAATTACAAGCACCATCCCCAGGAGGTTTCAAAAAATATGTGGATATGGCACTTGAGGATATAGTTTAGTGGTGGATGTGTTGATGGTACTAGGTTGGTGGCTGGACTTTGTGATCTTATAGGTCTTTTCTAATCTTAATGATTCTATGAATCTGTGGTTCTGTGATATCCCAGGCAAAAATGACAACAGTAAAAAAAAAAATGGATCTGATGTTGTGCTGGCAACAGTTCCAACTTTGTAAAACTTATTAGTCTCCCAGTTCTCATTATTTCAGAGATAAATATTTATATACGTATCCTTTGCCTTATTCTTGGCTATTTGATGTTTTATGTTTGAGTAAGAATAAAGTACACGACTGTCAGAAACCCTAAGAATCAGTGCTGTGTAAAGGCGGCAAGAGATGCCTTTGAAACTGGTATCAGACTGTGCTCAGTTTCTTTCTGTTTATATAAACATGCATAATGCACATTTTAATCTTCACAAGCCTCATTCATAACAGGAGAAGCTTTTTGTGATTATTATGTTTTAGTACTGCACAGCAACCTGTGCAATATCAGGAATCAGACTGATTGAGTTACCTAATTAGACAGCCTTGCTAAGTGGGGAAAGAAGACATTTCAGTACTGTTTTTTCAATGATAAAATTCCGTGAAATTGTCCAAAGTTTAGAAAACCATAAGTACTAGAGAGGAAGGAAGGTGCTGTGTAGTGGTCAATGGCATAGAAGGCCAACTTTTTTGACTCCAAGTAAGGGTGCTTCCAAAAATATGCAGAGAGGTATAAACCAGGCAAGATTACAGGGGATACAATGCTGTTGAGGTCTAACAGAAAAAAAAGTCAGGGATCTTATTATCAAAATGGAAATACTTCTAGTATTTTTATCCACAGTGCAAAGATTTGTCACACCTTAAATAACTATTTTCTGTAGAAAGAACATACTGAGCAACAGTGATTTGTTGAACTTGCACTTCTTGGTCAGATGGTTGGTAGTCGTGAAATACATGGGAGGAGTGGATACATGAAAGTGGAGGGTAAAGTCAGCAGATAAAAATTGTCCACCAGTCTCTGGCTAAGAGTCCATAATGGACTTGGTTTACTGAAGTTCTTGAGGCTGCTACTCATGCAGCTTGTTACCTCAGCAAGTTTTGGGGAAGGGAATCAATATATAGAAATAATTTTTTTGCCACAGCACTGAATCAAGTAAAACCTTCACTCTCCACTCCTACCTCTAAGTTTCATTAAGAATTCTGTGCAGTTTGTAAATGAAAAGTTTTTGAGATTTCCTGAGAACAGGTTTGTCTTGCTGACATGTAGGTATGAGCCATGGTTCTGCCCAATGTAGCTGTTCTACAGCCATGCCAGACTGGCCCTCTCATTGTCTCATAATTTTGTGAAGACATCTAACCAAAGTAAATTTCAGCTCATGAAACTGCATTGCCTTAAGAGCGAAGTGTCACGTGTTCATTACTAGCTCAACAGCCTTTCCATAAGTTACATTACACAACATCTATGATAAATGAATTTTTAAATTTTTTTATATCTTTTCATGTCCCCATTGAAACATTGTTAAAATTCTTTCATAAACAATAAAAAAAGAAAATCTTGAGCGAGGAAGTTCACAGAATACATATCCACATAAAACAAAGCTGGAATGCTGATACAGTTCCATGAACATCTGGAAAAAGTCGAAGATGGGTTTCCACATCTATCCTACGTCAATCTGGGTAACAATGAGAAATGATATCACATTTCCCTTCTTAGTTCACAGTTGTTCAAGTAGATTTTTTTCCTTTGTTTGTTTTAACTGTAGTAACATGTGAAAGGTTCTATAACAGCAGCTGCAAGAATTGACAATAAATATTGTTTTGTATTGTATTGACAGGTAATGTGTTTAGTTAAAAGGTAAAAAATTGCTTTTGTGTTTTGCTATGCAATTTTCTCATAGAAGAGCAAAAAATTTTACCTTTTAGGCAGAGGCAGCTCTTGAGTTTAGAAACTTCTCAAGAGTTAGTTAAAATATTGTCTTTGTTATTTTGGAAATACTGAGTGTCAACAACAAAGAATTCAGTTACTTTATTCCTTTTTGCAAGGGTTAAATTTTGTTGTACAGTAATACAGTTATTGTAAACACCACAAAGTATTTATACTTTATTAGAATATTCATTTATATAAAGAATATTTAATTCTAAATAAATATCTCAATAGCAGTGAATTACATGTTCTGAAAATTGTAAAGGTGATATGCATACATCATTGCTGGTGCAACAGTTAAGCCACTGAATACACTGCAATGATGTACCACTAGTGCTGGGTTTGCAGGAGAGAACTGCCTACAGCTGGTACCTTTCTGTTTCCTAAATGCCTCAGATTTTTCCTTTTTTAATTTTTTCCCTTCTCTAAAGCATTTATGTATATGAATACAGTTCCGTTTTACGTGAGCAGGTAGAAGGGGCATTCTCATTGTGTTCCATGGAGGTAGAATGCAAGGCTTAGCTGAGTATCTGCGCACCTTGTTCAAGGAGTATTTAGCAAATGCAGTCACAAACCCTTGCTTTCTGTTCTCAATTGGGAAAAGTTATAGTATCTAGTTCTGAGAATAAATAAGGTAAAATACTCTATATTTGGGTCAGTGCTCTTAAAGTTTGGCTTCTGTAATTTTCTAGTAATATTAATAAAACCCATCCCCCTACCATATGGGATGCAGAAGACACTGCTAAGCAAGCTGTTATAAATCTCAAAAAGGTTTATGAGCTGAAAAATTTCAGTTTGGAGAGGGGAATGTAGAATTTGCTGTTTCCAAATGCTGATGCTAAATCCATTCCGATGTAAATCAAACCCACCAGCACCACTGTGCTCTTTAGATACTTTATGCTAACATGTGTTTGCTCATTATTCCTTCCTCAGCTGGAGGTTGTATATGAAAGCTGTTAAAATGAAATAACTTACGTATTCCTATGAAGAACATTAGTATATTTTGGAACTCAGAAATGGCAGAAATTTAGGTAATATTTCAACATAAATAACAATGTGAGTGGGTTTTTTTGTTTTGAAATTCTTAGTCCAGGATGTGGATAGTTAGGTCATAATCTCTGGATATTTCTCAGTGTTTGGCTAGGCTTTGAATGATGATCTCTGTTACTGGAAATCTTGTGCTTCTTTGTGTAGAGTTGAGTCAAATAACTGGGGCTTTGAAATAAACAGCCTCCACATATGTTTTCATACATTCACATACATTTCACGTTTTCATATGTTCCCATGGATTTCATATGGACATTTATTTTAATTGGTGCGATGGTATCTCACCTGATGCTCCTGTTTTAAGCTTCATTACATTTGTTGCACACTAAGAGTACCTTATGTTAGAAGCATTTGTGTGATGCCATCTACCCTGTGCTATTGTGGGAGACCTCTGTGACTGGCCTGTCTCTGCTGTTGCTCTGTCTTGGAAATTGAATGTCACTTTTCTCTTTAAAACATTGGCATTCAGTCAATTCTTGTTCTTGAAGTTTGTGACAATTTAATTTCCTTGCTATTGGGCCTTTGTTAATTTCTACAGAATCTTTTTAAAATCATTAAACACTGCAGACCTGTGTAGAAAGATAAAGTTGAAATCTCTAATCAAGTAATTTCTTGAGATTATTATTGGAAGGTTTTTGTCAACAGAATGACAACTAAGATTGTGTTCAAGTGCAAAAGTCTAATATCTTCTTATACAATGGCATAACGTAGGATCAGGATCAGATGTTATTATGTCTTATGTCGTTACTCCAACTCATAATAAGACTGTATTTTGTCAGCAACTGTCATCATGGCTGTGGAGATATGTCCAAGTGATGGAAGAATACATTCAGTTCAAGAGTGGTGAGCTTTGAACATGGAGAGTTGAAACTCCTTGGTGCACAAGAGATTGATCAGTTGCTGGGAGATAAAGTCAGTTTTCAAGTTTCCTTGCATAGACAGCTTTTTCATACTGTGGAGGAAACTTTTCTACATGTTAGTGTTCATTTCTTACTGAAGTAAAACTAATGAGGTGGTGATCTATGTTCTAACCTGTTTTCTTACCCTGATACTTCTACTGATACCATCAGGAGCAGATTTCATGCAGCTATCTCAAGGGTCTTCTTGGAGACCTCTTCCTCAGTTTATGTCCTATTTCTCTTCCTCAGGGTTTTTTTTTCTAGAAGAAAGTATTCCATTTCACAAAAAAAAAAAAAAAACAAAACAAAACAAAACAACAAAACCTAGTAGAAGTAAGACTTCAAAAGACTTATGGTGATATATAAAAACACCAATCAGTAAAGTGCCAATTATGTAAACATTTAATGTCCTGAATAAACATTATAGAATTTTACCTGAAATACATATCTGTCTGCAGATACTCTCAGCTGTTGATCTAATATACTTCTGATGGACATGGTTCTTGTTCTAAAAAAGGAGCTGCTTCTTTCACTGGAGTCAGTTTCCAGTCCCTCAGTCAGGCAGTTAATTGGCCTTTCTCAGCTTATTTGGCTTTTGTCAGAAACAAACCTTGACAGAGGAGTGTTTTCCACATTCACTCTCATTCACTGTAGGGCAGTGTAGTGACAAGCATAAGAGGATGTACAGAATACAGCAAGGTCTATTTGCTTCTCATCGTGAATCCACAGAAACCAGGTGATTCCTTTTCTGTCGGTAAAATCAGTTCCTATTGTGTAACACTGTACCATTATTGCTACTTTTCGTCTAATGTCATTTTCTTAACTGGTAATTGCTTTATCCCTATGTCAAACATAAGTTAACCTCTGTGGAAGTGGCAGTCGTCAGCTCCATCTATGCTCACTTAGCCCAGCATATCTCCTTTACATGTTGTGTTTGGATTTCTTCTGAAGTGCATTTCCTCTTGCAGTACTGCTGTATCCTAGAGCCCTCCCTTGTCCTTTGGCTGCAGATATCCGGCTTGTTGCAGTAATGGGACACCTTATTTTTTTCGTTTTGCTTGCATTTTTGATTCCTGTTTCCTGCTTCCTGAGATCAGCAGGGAATCTCCCCAAATTCCCACTTCCTGCAGAAGTGCAAATGCCACTTGCTAACCTGTTTGTCACATAAACATTTGACCTGAGTATTTTTGTGACCCCTTTCTGTTGACACTGAAAGAATCTCTTGATAATAAAATAAAAATAAAAAGCTGGTTTGGTAGTAATTTGGCTTTCATAATCCAAGTACCAGTGCTTGGCAAAAATTCTTTTTCATGCACACCAGCAGCTCACTCCAAAAGCTCTCAGGACATTTCCAACAGCCAGAAGTTCTGGTCAGTTTTGGGCATAGGCAGAGGTTCCATCTGTCAGGTTTTTAGGCACTTGGAAACAACTCTGAAAAACTTTTTCTTCTTCAGAGACCTCTAGTACTAATGGTGAAAACAGGATGAAGAGAGGGAGAGGTGTGATATACAGTAAATCAAGAAGTCACTATTTGTGAATTTTCTTACTTTATATAAGATTTCTGCACAAGCTGAGGAGCTCCTTCAGGACACAGCCATCATCCACAGCCATTCTGTTAGGCTAGTTTCAAAGAGGAAAGAATAAGAGAGAGTATTTGAAAAACGTGGGCCTGATACAAGAGAAGATGTCACTTTTGAACTACTTAAAGAGAAACTTCCACCGATCTGAGGAAAGATGAGAGGCTGCAAAAGCACGTTACTGAACATCATGATTCAGTATTGTGCCACAGCTTAACACAGCCTTGAGCTTCCTTTTCACTTAGCCTCTCCTCATACACTGTGTCTTAACATTTCCTTCTGCTTTTGTATCCTGACTGGATTTCAAATTTGCAAGGCAATCACTCTCTGTGTACTTCTGTGTTTTCACAGCCCCCTATTCAGCTGGATCCCACATTTACCTGGTCCTTAGACAATGCTGATGCCAGTAAATCCACCAGAAAAGATATCTTACTTGAACTTAGAAAGTAAACTGGGAGAATTGAGTTCTTGGTATAGGAATGCACAAAATATGAGTTATCTTAAGGAAAACCATTGAGATCTCTCATGAGCTTGTTCATAAATCAAAGTGCAGAATTTGTTTCTTGGCTTCCCTTTGAAATGTCAGATGTAAATAGATTAAAGTGACTCTTATTTTCCTTTTAACGCTTTTAATTGTTTGCTGTCTCTTGTGAAATTCGGTATTTGTATCAGTTTTAATGCATAATTTTCAGCATACAATGTAATAGAAAGTTACTTTTGCCTCTCAAATCTAAGGGCTAATTTTGCTCACAGCCCCCCCCATCACTGCATAAAGACTGCCGAAGAGCAGCTGTGCAACAGATAAAGTCCTGAATTATTTAACAGGTTTTTAAAAAATCCTAATCTCCAGTGGCAGTCTGTCTCTGCTTCACTGCCAAAAGGGAGCTAGTAAGAGGTGGGAGTGTCTAGCATCTTTCCGGGTCCATAGTTCACGTATGGAAACCTATCAGCCAAAAGTCACTCAATTTGTGTTGGGTTTTTTGTATCTCAGATCAGCATGAGTACAAAGTATCATTTTTGATGTGTGTGTATAATTTTTTTTCTCTGTGGTGTAGGAAAGAGGCTATTAGTTATTTCTGGTAGAGGTTTGACTCCCTCAAGCTAATTGCTTGATCTGGCTTCTTGCATTTGTTCTCATTTGCCAATTCACTCTCTTTGGCTTTTCATGCCCACAGGGCAGCTGTTGCACCTGTACTAATCCTGCTGGGGGCTCTGCTCTCAGGGCTGCTGCCAGGATGCAGTAGGGTCACGTTAGGAGCTAAGACATGAATTGTCCCACCGGTTTTGGAATGACTCGCATTGCGTAGATGATTAGAACATCATGCCAAACTTTTGCTATTCATGTTCTAAAGTGGAGCAGTAATTTGTTTTATAATTATTAACTGTAATTGCTTACTAGGTTTGATAAATGCATTACTAATTCAACTATGAATTTGTTATGAGGCACTAATAGGAAAACATCTGCTCAGCCTAAAATCTCTCTCATTAATTAATTCTTAACTCTATACATAATTTTGAATTGAGCAGTATTTGCTTAAAGATAGAAATTGCTTTAAAATCTCAAGTAATGTGAAACTAGTGCCAGATGAGAAAATAAGTCAGATTGTCAAATTAATAACCTGTAAAGGTCCTTCTCCCTTCCTCCTTCTCTCTTCCACAGCTGCAATGAATAGGGGGTGGTGGGGTGTGGGATTGACAGTGAGTGCATCCCTTAAGGAAAGCTGTTCGTAGTGCACCTTTAAGAGAAGAGGTTACCCGTGGTGTGTGTGGTCCTGTGACCAATGAAAGGCTGCGGTGTATGGGAAGTGAATTGGTTAACCAATAGTGTCATGGCATGTTGGATGTGAGAGGTTATAAAAGGTGTGGATGTTACTGCATGAGGATTAGATCTACTGGGAACTACTACTTCTACTACTATTACTATGAGCTATGAGGAAATGTCTGTGAATCTATCTTGAATAAACTCTCTGAGTTGTAAGCCTTCTGATGTCTGCTCTGCCTGAGCTCTTCTGACCGTCATTCACGCTACGCCCCCGTACTTAGGACTAAGGGGCTACCCCTATAGTGGGACTGACCTAGTGCAGGGACTTTGACCTAGTTATCTTTGTTCTTGGAAAGAGATGGAGAACTGGGATGTATAAAATAAATATAAGGGCTTTGTCTTCTTCAGAGACCTCTAGTACTAATGGTGAAATAAATCTAAGGACTTTGTCTTCTTCAGAGACCTCTAGTACTAATGGTGAAAACAGGATGAAGAGAGGGAGAGGTGTGATATACAGTAAATCAAGAAGTCACTATTTGTGAATTTTCTTACTTTATATAAGATTTCTGCACAAGCTGAGGAGCTCCTTCAGGACACAGCCATCATCCACAGCCATTCTGTTAGGCTAGTTTCAAAGAGGAAAGAATAAGAGAGAGTATTTGAAAAACGTGGGCCTGATACAAGAGAAGATGAACAGTGTCTCTGTCACTTTTGAACTACTTAAAGAGAAACTTTTGAACTACTTAAAGAGAAACTTCCATAAATGTCTCCTCTATCTGCCTACCTGCACATCCAGCCTTAATAGTGTGAGGGATTTCCGTTGACATTTGTGGACTATTCTTTTGGTTCCCATATGTTTTTCTCTGAAAAGCTGCCATGCTTTCCTCAAAAATTTTGGCTTTTTTTAGTTTTTGACATGACTAGTGCTTCAAACCAGGGTCATGAAGAGTCCAAATTTTCCCTCCTGCTACAGAGGTGTAATATTAGGGTGGGCTGGAGGAGGAGAAGAGGAAGTGCAGTTCACTCTTCTGTGGATTGAAGATGTGGTAACTGACATGTCATTTATTTTAAAGGGCAAGTAACAGTAGCAGTAAAGACTTGTCTCTTTTATTAGTGATGTGATTCACTCAAATTCCAGAAGATGAAGGGTGAATTTGAGTAAATTTTTAATAGTGAAGAGGTTGTAAAAAGCTCAAATGTTTGGATCATAAAATTGGTCCCAACAGGTTAGGCAGTAGGCAGGTTAAGCATGCTGCTTTTTTGCATGCCTTTTCTGGTGTACAAAGTTGATTTAAAAAAACAACAAAAAAACAGCAGTCAGTGAGTGTTTCACAAAGACTTCCAATATCTGTCAAGGGGTATTTCTTTTTGCTCCCACCTCTTCTATTCTCACCAGTTGCTTGCAAGCTTTGCTGCATTGAATATTTGCTAAGCTGTTCACTGATCCCTTTATTGAATGTTGCTATTTTGTTAAGGATGAATAACATTATTATAAAATTGGCCCTTAAAAATTTATGCAGGTTTTGGAAGATTTGTCCTTGTGAGATTAGGGAGTTCTGAATCCTCTGAAGAATATGTTCAAGATCTACTTTGGTCCACATAGTTCCTGTAGTTTCCATTTTCTAAGTGGTTGCCCTGGTGATACAACTTTCTGTTCTGTCAGTGAGGATACTCAAGTTAATTTTGTCTGTGAGAGTGGTTTTCATGCCTGATTTACACTGCAACAGTGGACAACACATAGGCTGTTCATAAAAGGTGATGTATCCCAGGCTGACTGTTACCAGCCAAAACTTTGTGGAAGCACTGTAAATCTCGTCAGTTCTTGACAGCGTAGGAGCAAAGTACATTTTTCCAGATTAATGTATCTACAATAACCCTTTAAATAAGAGTTGTGGAGACATGTGTTTTGAAACATGCGTGAATAACACCAGACAAATTATTAGTGAATGGCTGTAGTATTTTTTTACATATGAATTCAAGCATTTTGGACTATGCTTAGTTGATGTTTTTACTTTTCAGTGAGGATGGGTTATGTACCTGCCAAGGGGAGCTTTTCCTCCTGTCATGACTGCCCAGTTCAGTTCATGGACAGCTGCATGGACAGTGAGGAACACCCTCCATGGGTAACTTATCCTCCCACCAGACGTCTGAGTAGGGAGGAATGGGAAGTGCTTTCAACCTGGAACTGCTCACCACCAGACCTCCACTGATGTGCCAGTGGGTGCATATCTGGCTATGGATAGATGTGGCTAATGTTACAGCTTGGTTTGCTCTCTGATGGTGTGATGGGTGCGATCATGACTGTGTTTCAGCACCATCTGTTTTACAGCCTGATTTTGGAGACCAGATGTCATAAGGTAAACATCTTTGAGCAAAACCAACCACAGCATCCTTTTGAAGTGAGACCGTCTTGCATCTCCATGTGCCTTGTTAATAGTACATGGAGCCCTCTGCCCTTTTCTCTGGAGCTCTCTTTCCCCATAAGCAGGACCAGTTAGGAATCATTTTGTTCTTCTGTCCTGTGCAGATATGGTGATGATGTCAAAGGTGTAAAAACTCAAGGAAATCTACCCTAGAAAATACAATTTTTAAAACTGGATGAAATATTACTGAGACCCCAGGTGAAGTCTTACTACTTTACATTCACTGACTGTAAGAACTGAAATGTACCAAAGTGTTGATATAGAATTGCTTTTATTATTATTTCCACCATTGAATTTCCATTCCAGAATACTAGTTAGAAAAGATGATGCGCAGGTTATAGATTGTGAATTACTTTTCTCTCTCATGCAAGGGTCTTCAAAGAAGTCACTCAGGAGAAAATGTGGTTTAATGAAGTTTAGATTAATTTAGAGCTGAACTAAGTTTAGATTTAGTGCAGAATTTTACATTTGCATCTCTTTTCAATAGAAAATCATTGTTTTTATGTATGACTTGTTCTTTGTTAGAAATCTATCTATTTTATGCTTTCCAGACCATTTTCCTATCAAATATATTTTTTTCCTCTCCTCTGTGTTTTTGCTTTTGCTTAAGTGTGTAACAGGTACAGTGTCCCCCACTGCTGTGAATAGCTCACATTTGCAATGACATAAAATACATTCAGTGCATTCCAGTTACCAAAGGCAAGAAAACTTAGCAACATTTATGCTTTGTGGAAAATTTTGTCAAAGTGCCCAGATTTGTATATTCAGTGTATTAGTTTCCTAAAACTGATGCAGGGAAAAGTTTGGGATGAGACAGAAATTGGGCCAACATCCTTCAGATGAGTTGTCTTGAACTGTAGCATTTTTGTTGTGTATTATTCTGAGCATGACAAGAATGTTTCCAATAAGTTTTTAATATACCCATGAAGATGCTTTATAAACTGTTTATTCTCTAATATTGCATATGTGATTCATCACTTCATATACTGATCCTGCTGTGGGAACTTTCAGTTCTTCAGATCATCTTGGACTGGGAAAACTTGCCAACTGGCGCTAGCTTTGAAGCATTGCTATTGTTGGCCACGTATCTTTGAAAAGATTCAAACAATAAAGTGTTTGTCCTGTTCATATGAGGCCTGATGTAATATCACTTCTAAAGGCAATGAAGGAGCATGTGGATAAATACCTGATTTAAGAATGCATCTGAGAGCCACACATCTAAATTGCCCATAATTTCTGTAGCATGAAAATCCCCGCTGAGTAGGAAATAATTACTTCTCATCATCCTCTTCAGTATCTACTCAAAAGGTATGACTGTTAATACTCTAATAAAGCACTTAAATAAAACACATTCCAGTGAGGACAAAATAACCACACTTGAAATAAGTGTGAGAATACTCTTATCATCTAATAACTTGGGATAATGGCAAAAGTTTCAGTGCTTTTACTGATTTTTTTTTTTTTTGGCTTAGATTTAACCAAGCAAAGTAAATGGGGAGAAATTACTCCTAATACTCCGAATTAAGCCTGTAATGGTTGAAAGAGCAGACTATTTGTAAACTATTTGAAGCATGCAAGATAAAAGTCATGGAGTGCTTTTAAAAATGGAAATTATTAGGCAATCAAGTGATTAATTTGTTGATAGTGCTCGTGCTATTTGTGACATACTAATGAAAACTGATTAAGTATTGGGAAATGATCTGCTAGTACAGTGTATGCAATCCTGCAGTCTGTTATAGATAAAACAAAAAATGATCCCATAGCACTGGATCCCTATGGAACCTGTCTGGGCAATTCTAGTGGCTTGATGGTCATGAGCAAAGCACAGATCCATAGTATGTACCTGTGGCTGTCGTTCCCTGCCAGGGCTTGTGAAATCCAGCAGATGTCCCAGGTGTGCAGGGGAACAGGTTGCAAGAGGTGAAGTATGTGATTCTTGTCTCTCCTGGCTTGCCAGGGGTGCCAAAATTTGCATGTTTGTGAGTTGGAAGGGGCAGGTGTGAGTGGATGGGAGTCTCTCTGCTGTTGGTATGTGTTACCATCAATTTTAGTTGCCCAAACTCCTCCTTGCCAGCCTCTTGTCTATGTACATCCTTATTTGTCTCATCCATTACTTCTTGTATATGGATGTGCTACTGTAGATACACCTGTGATTTCTCCCCCTTCCCATGTGTCTATGCTGCAAAGTTTAGAAAGAAACATTTGCCAATCTCCCCCTCTTCAGATGGGACGAAAAGAGAAAATGAGCCAATGAAAAGGAAATCTCTTGCACTGGTACACTAGCTCAACATTGTTACAATAAAACTAAGCAGAGAGTAGCTCTAGAAATTGGAAGTTTGCCTGTCAGTTACATTCTGAAGTTAAAACCTTTCCTCTGAGATACTCTTTAGCAGACAGAGCGGAGTTGCTTGGGGTAGGAGAGGAGAGAATTTCTCTGCCAACAAAAATGGAAAAAAGTCTTATTTTCTTCAGATTTATGAAAAAATAAAACTTACTACAAGTTTTATTTTACTTTGAAAACGAAAACAAAGGCTATCTTCCGTATTTGAAAAAGGACCCACTTAGTTATTATTTGGCCTTCTTTCAGAAGGTCTGGATGCTCTTAAGCTTAGTCACTCTCTGACTTAGGTTTGACATCCCCCATGGTAACAGCAGGAAAAGTTGCCTTCCTTCAAGGCTGTTCTCCAGAGCCCTGACACTGTTTTCTATGGGGAAAAAAAGAATAAGAGACTGATCATAAACGGGGACCATCTGATTCTGTCCCCCTTTATTCTCGCAGTGGGATTCTGTGCTGGTAACATACACAGTTCTGCTTTGCATGTTGTGTCCTTTTCCTCACCCATTTTTGTGATGGTCTACTGTGAAAGCCAAAGGGAAGCAGTTCTGTTTCAAAAACAAATGTAAGAGATGGCAGAATGAATTCAAGTATGCAGTATCCTTGGAAATCTGGGTTAAAAACCACTAACCAGCGATTACAACAAACTAATAGATAAATAAAAGATTAAACAACAAAAAACCACTTTTCAGTAACTAGCTGTATCAAGTTTCATCTGAAATACATTCCCTGAGGATATTATAGTGCTTTGGGTTATGGTGTTTTGTTCTCTCATTGAGAAAATAAATTTGAAATTAAATGGGTTTAAAATAAGGGTGGTTTTAAGCATGCATGTTTTGCAGGGGAAGATTGCCTGTAAGTGTTTCTGATATACTATATCTAAGCAGACAAAAGAAGTCATGATTCTTATAAACACTGTGGAACCTGTAACCTGGCATCCTTGTGAAAAAACTAATTAAAAATCGGCGAAGGGATTCAGCCAATTTAAGTTTGGTGTATTACCTCTGTATAATTTTAAACAAGTCTGTCATAAAAGAACAAATTCAGAGTGTACTTTCCCACATTTTCTTTTTCTAAATTATCATTTTTTTCCACACATCTCTCAGCTTGCTGTTTAATTAGCAGATCATCTTCATGTATAGAAACAAATTTTCTTTTTACTGTTCTTTATTGCTATTTTTTTTTCATTTCAGCAAAGTATCAAAGCCTATTAATTCATTGCACATCTTTCTAGTTATTTCTATAGACTTTGTGTCAGGCTCAGAGACACTGGTTTTACCATCACGAAAAGTGAGCTGGGATCTGCCCCTGCCTCCAGCAGGATGCTGGATCAATTGTGTCCCAGGTGCACTATGGATTGTTTCACATCATGTTACCTATGTTAAAGAAAAATGGTCAATTTAAAAAACAAACCTTCCCTAACCATCCAGTTCTAAGTTCTAATCAAAATCTTAAAAAACCCCAAACAAACAAGCCAAAAACCTACTACCAAACACACCCCCACACCCCCCCAAATCCCAGAATATGGATTAGGCCTGTGAAACAGCTGCTTTTAGGGTTCCCACTTATTTGTAGGAGCTTTGCTGAACCTTCTGGACTCCCACAGTTCCCAGAAAAGCCACAGATGGAAGAGATGACTGTCACATACTGTGTTAATCACTCATTGTCTTCTCAATACTCATTTTAAAGTGATATGCATCTCTGTGCACACACACAAATGTAGTGTCAGTACTATTGCACTTTGTTCTGTATTCCTCATCTGCTCATTTTGTTAGTAAAAGTTCCCACTCATTAAAATCTCCTTGGAGGAGAAGTAGTGATTTTGATGATTATTTTTTCTGGTTAACATGGAATGAGTAAAAATTTATTAGGAAAGCAATTTCTTTATCTCATGATAATAACTTAATATTTTCCTCACAGGAGAAAATAGACAGTAAATCTTTCCCATGACATTATTGCTGAGGGATCAAGTATTTTTTCAGTCAAAAAACGGTTAAAAGCTGGTATGAAAGGAAGGCAAGTAAGACTTGCAACATCTGATCTTTCTTCTTGATATGACCTCTTTCTTGGTATGTTTTCAGCAATCACTTTCTTCATCTAGACAAAATTCTGGATCTGTGACCCTAACCTTCAGTTTTACTGGTGTTTTTAGTCTCTTCGGCATGCACAGCAAACTGTAATTGCCCAGATTTTCTCTTATTCCTTCTCCTTGAGGAGTTTTTTGAAAAATTAAATTTTCTGCTCTTGTGCCTCACAGAGCTGGGTCCCTAGGGTTTAGTAGGGAGCGTGACAGTGCTGAGCATCCAGTCCAACTCTGTACATCAGGGAAGAAGAACAGCTCCTGCTCAGTTCAGTGGGTGGGATACAGCCCAGAAAACAATCCTAAGGATGAGCACCTTGACCTAACCCTTCATCCCTCAGGTGACTGTAACTGGAAAGATTTTTCTGGTAACACCCCAGGATGGGGATTGGGAGTGGTGGAGTGAGCTGCATCTGTCTTAGCAAGCAGCAGTGTGTGATAGGAGTGAGGCATTTGTTGCAGAGTCCCTGGCTGCCATATTTGGATGTTTTGAGTGGGGTTTGCTGTGGAATAGTTCTGCTCTGGTCACAGAGACCAAATACCCATTAGTGACTGAGTCCCTGGGGTCCTGTTTAGTTTTGTGTGAAAGAGGTTCAGTTTGTGCACTTTACGATCACTCTGTTGTGCAAACCAAAGCATGGTAAGACATTTCCACGAGAAATACTCTCCATTTCTGAAACAAAACACCAGCATGGACACAGCAGAAGAGTAATATGCCCTATTAAGAGACTCCATGTTAAAAGAAGTCATGTCATTATCCCAGATGATACACTGTGGTGATAAAATTACAAAGTGATGAGTGTAGGATGTAGCCTAGTTGTTTGAATCAAGGGAAGTATAAGAGAGATTTATTTCTCAAAATAGGCAGATGCTTAATGCCAAGGTAGCATTGTCTGATGCCACTTGACATGAGAGAAATGGTTATTGCTGTGAGTCACCTTTTATCTTAACGAAGTATCAAATAGCCAGTGTACAAGTAAGTAAATATTAACAACACCTCTATTGTACTGTGCAGCAAGTAAGAAAAAGTTTTTTCCTGTGCCATATGCATTTCTATAGTCAAAACTACAATTTGTTTTCATAAAACCTGGGGGTTTATATTGGTTAAAAAGGAAAAAAAGTAGGATTTCTGAAAAAAACATAGGGTTTTGGGGGTTTTTTGGAAGAAGATACAAGTTTTCTACAAAGAGTAAGGAACTGGAAAGACTGCTAATATATGAAGGTGCTGAAACCAACATGTTCCAAATATGGCAGTTTTTATCAATTGCAGTTATATGCCTTTTAGCTGGTTATTAATACTTATTTGTCACTTGTTAGTATGTACTAAAGTGATGAAGGAGAATATACAGCAGAGCAATGTTTCTCAATCCACTGAAAGAGTCTGCAAGTCCTCAAATGGTTTATATGGTGTGTGTGTCTCTACTGAAAAAGAAATTGTAGCAGGACAAGCCAGTGTGTCCATCCAGTTTGTTGAGAGCCTTAAGGTGTGCTTTTAAGATATTTGGGTTCCCAACTAGTCCAGCTGGGCTGGACTCTGCAAACTTCTGCCCTGTTCTCTGTTGTTTGAGAAACAGAATCAAGAAGCGGCACATGCAATGGAAAGGTTTAGCAAAGTGTTTCTTTCAGTTTCTGGAGTATTCTGTATTGCTGCTTTTCANATGCTGGTAAGTGTCACAGGCTTCAAATCAAAATTTTGGAATTGATAGGAATATTCTGACCATTACAAATTCAGCTGTTTTCCTCTGAATCTCTTTTCCTTCAAAATGTTAGAGAAGATCAATGCAGTTACTATTCCAAGAATATTTACCTGTTTCTAACATATTGTAACAGGTTTATATAGCTCATGCCTGCATGTAACTCTGATGAGCTAAGTGGGTATGTCTGGTGCCTCAGTAGTTCCTTCAGAGATTCTGGGTGGCTCTCAGTGATACCGCATTGACAGGTGGTCAGTGGAATTTACAGATATTTTGTCCTATTCCAGTCTTCGGAGATCTTTATATTACTGTGATTATATACTTGAATTCTGGCAGGCTCACTTAATGCTTCCTGAAAAATATCAAACCATGTCTCTTGGTTCAGTTAAGCTGTATTTTCCCCTTTGGTCCTTATGTCAGATCACACTGAGAAAAAGAATGCAAGAATTACTGTTCTTACTGTTAGAAAGCCTGAAGAGCTGGGCCAGACACAGGCATGTAGTTATTGAAGTAGCCACTAACTCTGGAGAAGGCAGCAGGCTCTGGGTAATCACTGCATACAGTCATAGGGACCACAGGATCTGCAGGAACCTTCACGTGTACGTGCACAGGGATGGCATAAGAGGTATGTGTTTCTGCTGTGCATTTACAATGCATGCCAGGCTTCTCCCTGAGCAGCTACAGATCTGTGCTGTACTTGCACATAGGACATGATATGGCTCAACGTGAATAGTTGTGCAACTGCCATGAATGGATGAAAATCACTTAGCCAGTATTTTTCTCAACACTGGTCACTTTTAAGAGTCAGCCAAACAGGGTGCTGGGCCATCAGGTTTAGCCTGTGCTTTTGCCAAGAAAGGCTAGACCAGATGATCTTGAGGTCCCTTCTGACCTGGAATTCCATTATTCTGTGATTCTGTGAATATGTTATTCTGTGTTTTCCCTATGCCCACCAGTGCACTTCAGCAGCTAGATGACCTCAAAGTTTGTAAAGGAGAGCAACCTAGCAGTGGACTGTGAGTCCTCTCATTCGTACTAAGTTCATAGTAAGCAGAGAGTTGTAACCAAACCAAACCAAATACAGAAACTGCCATATGAATGAAAGCCTATCTATCAAAGACAACTTTTCTTATCAGAAATATGTTTTTAATTTTATCTTACTAAATTTCATATTCTATATGTTCATTCTCATGCTAGGATTTCATTGAGTGCATATGTGTGCATGATGTGCCTTTTGCCATTGTTCCTGTTAAATGTGAGCAGTAATTCTGGAACTGCTTTATAGTTCCTCTTTTTCAAGAATTTTAAAGCTAGCACTGTTAATGTGAAACAGAATCTTGGGAATAGGCAGGAATGTTAAAGGCACTCTGGATCAAATGTTTGGAACAAAAGCTTAATTACGTGGGTACCAGATTAAGGCATGCTTATAAACAGTTACAGTATTTTTGATGTGGTGGTAAAAAACAGAAAGGAAAGAGAACCCGAATTAACTCAGCAACTCAAGTGTAGTGGTTGATTGATTGTGAAGGTCGACAGTTGAATGTTTTCCACGGTCCCAGCAGAGAGAGAAAGACTGAATTGAATAGCCAAATTCCTATTGGGTTTTTCGGGGAGAAGAATCAATTCTTTACTTCTTGACTAACTCCGGGTTTTGATTTTTAATGAGAGTCACGTGACTTAAATCTTGGTTAATGTTTTGGAAGCAATGGGTAAGGTTTAAATCAAATAGTAGTTTTCCTATACTTTTAGTAGTGTTATTCTTTTTAGTGCTTCTGTTACCTCAGGGTATTTACTTTTGGCTGTTAGAGTAGTGTAGAAGTTGATACTATTGTGAATGGAATTGGCAAGTTTTAAAGCAGAATGTTTAGATCATAAACATTTTAAAATAAGACTCCATAGAAAAAGATGTACTTTTTTAATATGAAATGTTAGTTGTGTTCTTGGCAGGCATTGCTTCAGAGGAATCACATGCAGAGAGCAGAGAGTATTCTGCTAGCCAACTGCAGCCAAAAGATTATTTCAAATGAATTGAGACCAAATTCCCTTTTCTCTTTTGCTTTTTCACTTTGTCCCTTTCTTTTTCTCTCTCCCTCTCTCTTCAATAGTGCTCTGTATACATCATACAACTGAAGTGTAGCCAGTCATGGGGGGAAAAATTAATACACTAATATACACAACAGGGGAAAGCATAGAAACCCTGGCCAAAGATGCCAGTACCAGTCTTTGCTATAAGAAGTTGATATTTCTTTTCTTTAACACTCTTCAAATCTTCAGACTTCAAAAACCCACTGGGTGCTCTTCCAGAGCCAGCAGGTTTGCACAAAATATATGGAGAATTTCTTGTCTCTGCCCTGCACTTCTCTGTGGAGAGGCACAGGCATCTTTTTAACGATGACTTCATTCAGCAGTGCTGTGTGAAACCAGTTGTACTCCAGGGGTGTGCAGAAGGTGGTGGGTTTGGGGGGGTAACTTATGACAGAACGCATTAACGGAGTAGGTCGTTATTTATCTCAATCAAATGATTCATGTGCTACACATTATTTTTTATTTTTGTATTTATTTGAAATAAATGTGTGTGAGAATATTTGTTACCCTGCTTTCAGATGGTTTTAGAGGACTTCTTTTTATGAAATGTGAACTCAGTGTGATGAAAGGTATTGTACATGTGTAGTTGTGCAAGCAGAAGTCTTGCCCAACCACAAGCAAACACATGTCCCACAGTAGAAGCTCTCTGTACTGATCTAACAGTGGACATTGTTCAGTTATTCCAGAATAGACATTGACTTTCCCCCCCCTCCCTCCCCGCCTAAAGTAAATGTAGAGCTTTCTCCACCTCACTTTTGAAGCTTCTTATCACTGGGCTCTGCTGGACATGAGCTTGAAATCCCTGCCTGCTTTGAACTGAGTGGGGCAATTCAAAATGTTTTTACATTGATCACTGGCTGTATCTGTAACAGACCTGAACAGAAAGGTTTTGTGTCTGTTGCCCTAAAGTATCATTTGGAAAGGTTTTTAGGGCCTTTAGCTGAAAGTATATGTGTGACTAGAGTTTGAAGGAACTGATGGTGAGAGGTTGAATGCAGAAGGGGCTCCAGAAGAGCATAATGTATAGTGACCATGTTTGGAACTGGCCAGGAACCTACTCTTTACAGAATCACAGAATCAATTAGGTTGGAAAACGCCTCTGAGAACGTTGAGTCCAAACTGTGACTGAGCATCTCCATGTCAAACAGATATCCAGTCTTTCCATAAACACCCCAAGGGACAGCGACTCCACCATTTCTCTGGGCAGTCCAATGTCTAGTCACCCTTTCTGTGAAGAAATTCTTCCTAATGTCCAACCTACATCTGCCCTGGCACAGCTAGGGAAGCTTACGCAGCTCCCTCAGACTAGAGTAGCACAGTGTCGAGTGGAATGCTGAACTTAACTTGGTTTTAGGAGTATACATTTTAATATAGTTTCTTCTTCTATTTCCGGAGAACAGAAAATAATACAGATAATAATAAACCCAGAAAATAATACCAAGAATTTATTTTTGGAAGGCCTGTATTAGCTTCATTCTTTGTTTTTCCAATTAGGTACTGTGAAGGAAGCCTTCCACAACATAGACTTATAAAGAAATTAACTTTTTAGGTTTTATTCATTTTGATTTTTATTTGCTCAGACTGTGATTTAGAAACCAAAAAGATGCTATATAATATTGTACAGAGAAATTGTATCATTACATTAGAAATCTACCACATTCTCCTTGGACTAAACTGCAGAGTTGAGTCAGTGGAGTAGAAAGAAACCAGTTTTTACATTNTTCAAAGAGAAGCATTTCCTAGGTCTTAGTCAAATATTTAACATGTTGTAGATTAGAGATAAATGCCATACTACAGACACAGCCAGTCATTGATTTCTGAGCTGATCCCTTTAACAGAATGGAAAGCTAATGCTGTTAAGGGATGCATATGCAAAGGTTTTTCTGACTGATAATATTATGTCACCACTTTTCCCCAAACTAATTTGGCAAGTAGGACTTGGATTATGGAAAGAATCTAATCCATTATGAATTTAATCCTGAAATTCTCCTGATTTAAATCAGACAAACTTGCTTTCCTTCATGTATTTCCACTCTTTCTCAGTACTTCTTCGTAACATTGCTGCTTGTCTCTGAGTTTCTTTGGTGTTACTTAATGTCACTCCCAGGGAACCTTCTTATTTATTTTTACCTTTAGGGGATGGAATGCATCAGCAACTGGAATTACTGTCCCTTCTCGGATTTTGGGATTTCAGTGAATGATTTAGATGAATCATTCAAAAAGAATTGTAGTTGCTTACATGACATGCAGTACTGTTGCATTTCTCACAGGAGTGTTGAAAGGCAGAGGGGAAACTGTGACCCAGCTTCATGTACTCCTGCATACTTGCCTTTCAGACCTGCCTGACTCGTGATATTTGTACTCTTACTAGCCTGTATTTATAATGACCAAATAATAGTAGAAAGAAAAAGTCTGACAATAAGCAAGAAAACCTACCAAGAGCTGACAACTGATGGCCTAATGCTTGCAGTGTGTGAGGAGTTATTTTGGAGGATATCTAGGTAAAATTTGTATGAAGTGCATCAGAAATACAGTGGACAACTCTTTGGATGAATCTGTTCGTTGAGTAGGTTTTGGGGCTGAGTCCTTGAATGTTATGAGAAAGAGGCCTTTACAGCTGTTTGTGTGAGTACAAAGGGTTAAACAATAAAGCAGAAATACATCTTCATGCTTTTGCTTAAATCTAAAAGGCCTGGATTTCAGAAGTAGCTGTAAAGCTTTCAGCAAGAATCATGTGAACACTACAGTAAAATGAAAAGCTGAAATGTGAAGAGTGCATGATGTGAGATGCCAGCTCAGCACTTTCAGGAGTCAAGAACAGATCACATTGCTCTAGCAGAGCAGACCACCCTTGGAATTGCAGTGAACTGTATTAGTGACTATCTGCTTTGCAATGTAAAGGAGTTAGATAGGCTGATACACTTCCAAACAGTTATGTCACCTGGTGGTAGCCTCTCTCAACAGTTCTTTGCTCAGGGGAAAACACATGTTATTTACTAGTACTTCTGTGGGGGTTGGAAAACCTCCTTAATATATGGATCCCAGCTGCACAAGGAAAGGAGAAGAGTGTTCACACAAAAATAATTTTTTCTAAGGGTGTTTGTTTTTTCTCCTGTTTCTCTAGGTTCAACATGGGAGAAAACATTACGGCAGATTGGTTTTGAAAGGTAAGCCATAAATTCATTTCCTTGCCAGTGTAAAAAGGAAGAAAAACTGCATGGATGAATTTGCAGAATCATTTCTTTTAGTTGATTCAGTGTATCAATGATTTCAAATTGAGAGAGGAATTCATGCAGTGTCATACACATATGTGTTCAGCTTTCCTGTTTGTGTCCTCTTCCCTTTCCCCCGTTGATCTGAAGCCATTTACACACCATGTGAACTTTGCTCTTAGGGTTTTCTGTTGGCAACTATTTAGCATGCTAGTATTAAAAAAATGGACACACCATTTCAGCACAAATCTTACTTATGAATGAAATTACTGCTCTCACTCATATTTTTTTTCTGTGAAACCTCTAACCTGTGACATATTAGTTGACAAGAGGAAATTAAGTTGACAGAGGTCCAAATTTGGCTGAGAGCTGTTCAGCATCAGAGGAAAATTCAATATGCAAAATTCCTCAAGTGCAAGAAATTCTTGCAGACAAACTTAACCACAAGGTCTTCCTACCACAAACATAAGTTTGTCTTGTAAATTAAACTAGGCCAAGCCCAGTAAAGACGGATCTCATGCTGGGATTCAGATGCTCAATGCCATGATCAGTCATCTGCGCATTGTAAGCAGAAGAATCTGCTCCCCACTTAAACAATGTTTTTGGTATTAGTGAAAATTACACACTCTCAGTGGCTTCAAGTTTGTTATCCTTAAAGGGTTATTTTTCACAGACTGTGGTTTTTTTCTCAAGTTACATTCAATTTGGTACCTTGATGAGCATTTCATTTACCATGATATCAAATGTGTCTGAAGGGCTCTACTGTAAACTCCTGATTCTTCTGTCACCCAAATGATGAATTAGCACCTGTTGGTGCTTCTTGTCTCCATCAGAATAAAAAAAATTAAAAAAATTTAAAAAAAAAGTTTTGAGGATTACCAGAATGAATTGATACCTTAGGTCTGTCATTTGAAAGTGACAATGTAAAATGGTCAATTGTTTTTTGGCTGAGTTTATTAAAAGTTCTGTGGTGGCAATTTCCAACTTGTGAGATGTGTCAAAACAAGGACAACCCACGATAGCTGTGTATATGTTAATGTATGTACCACATGAAAGATGGAGAATAGACTGAATTACAGCTGAGAAGCCTGCCTTGAACCAGAGATGGGGCATCCACCACTTCTGAAGTTGGCTGACTGAAGGGTTAATTTTAACTCCTTTAGAGCAATGTTTATTATCGTATTTCATGTTATTGCTTATGATCACTATTTTTTATGTCTTAAGGAATATTTTCCAAAGTAAACAAAGGGATACACATTGCTATATGCAATACTTAGTTGATGGAATCACACTTTACTTGCAGTCACAGAAGTAGAAATCTCAGGTCTGAAGATCTCTCAAACCTGAGAGATTATTCTGGGTATGTAACACTACATGCTTTCCCTAATCTTACTTTTTTAGGTAGGAATTTTTGGCCACTGATAAAGACAGGATAGTGGGCTATATCTGTGTTAGCTCTGCGCCAGTACAGCTGTTCTTGTGTTATTTGTATCAACTCTAGGAAAAGAAGCAGCAGCACATTCACAATTTAAGAACATATTCTCTGCAAACCGTTGACTTAGGCACACCTGAGTTAGCTGTGAAATATCGATAGCATTTGAATGTGGTTTTTTGAGAAAGGACATTCTCATTCAGAAAGAAACAAGATTTTTAGATACACAAAAAGAAAGGCACTAGGTAATGTCCTAAGGAGGAATAATCTTTGCTTTAAAACTGGAAGATTCATAAAAAAAAGTTCTTCTCAACAAATTGTTTTGGAGTGGGTTGAGGCACAGGAGATATGGACAGTCATTTACGTTGCAGAAAATTAAGCCCAGATAATTTACAGCAGATGTCATCACTCCTTTGTGGCTACATGGCGTTTATTCTGCAGTAGTAGAGTGCTTACATTGCTGTTCATATCCTTCATATCATTGTCTTCATATCCTGAAAAATATTGTGGCATCAAGAGATGTGACTGTGAGGCTTTTATGTAAGCATTACTTGTGAGCAGAGGATGCTGCTTTTCAGTGAGAGAGAAATTAAAAATGCTGGAGCTCAAGTAAAGGAGCTTTATATCCAGGAAATGACTGGAGTTAAGAGGTTTTCAATTAAAAGGAGTATATGTGGGTTTGATAGATTTAAATGAAAGTCTTTATGTTATTGGTTTTTGAGACATTACAAATTAGCTAACTGTAATAGCTAACTGTACTGTGATACTCATCACTTTTGTCCAAGAGGATCTAGACTCCAGTCTCTGTTTGTATATTCTGACGAATGTTTTGGAGACATTTGGAGAATTATAAAAAACATTAACTTATCTTGTGCTGTCCTACAGGAAATATGGTTTAAAATGCTAAGCATGTGTGATACCTGCATGTCAAGCAAGCTGTCACCTTAACCATTTCTTTAATAATCTTTAGTAAGCCAAAGCAAGTAGATCTATGGATAAATGTGATGGCTTTTTTTGCAAATGTTAATGTGGGGATTATTGTTCGCTATTGGGGCTTGTTTAGATGGCACACACATAGGCATAAAAATGTCTGTAAAGCAGTCAGATCTGCTGTGCTTTGTTCCAAAAATGACTAAAAATATGTTTTAGAAGGCATTGTTCATCTCACTGGCTTAAGACTTTTTCAGTCACTTTCAAGACTCAGTGTATGTCATAGAATCATTAAAAACTTGGAAAAGCCCTCCAAGATCATCTTTGAGCAAACACCTCCATGTCAACTAAACGGTGGCATTAAGTGCCACATCCAGTCATTTCTTGAACACTTCCAGGGATAGTGGCTCCACCATTTCCCTGGGCAGCCCTATCCAATGCTTAACCACCCTTTCAGTGAAGCAGTTCTTCCTGATGTCCAACTTGAACCTCCCTTGGTGCAGTTTGAGGCCATTTCCTCTTGTCCTGTTGTTGGGAGGCTTACTCTAAATCTCCAGTGAAACAGTTATGAACAATTAACAGTGACTGTGCTTGTTTCCTGGCTACTCTGGCAATTAAAGAGAGCTTAATGTATGAAGCCTGTTAAAATTCAAAAGGAAAGAGGATCAGGTCACCCACGGAGCTGGTCTTCTCCTGTAATGCGGTCAGTAGTGTATTTTCAGCTCATGGTGGTGGTGAGGCTTGCAGTGCAGAGCCTGGAAAGAGCCACAGCCAGCACTGGGGAAGTGCAACTGGGGAAATGCTGCCACACCACAGAAAATTAAAACCAGCAGAAGGGCTATTTTAAACACATAAATTTCTCTAATTTCTTCACCAGATGATGAAGCTTATGACCTTGTCTAGTAGATTCAATAGTGATTACAGAAATGTCTTCTGTTATTATGTATTTGATGACCTATAAATGATCTAATAATTTTAAAACTTGGAAGGCATGGGATGTCTTAAAACTCATTGTCCGGCAGGACTTCCAGTCTTCCTCTTACTATGCTTCTCTGAGTTGTAGTTTCGAATGTGACTAGTAACTACTCAGCTATTAAAAACACTCCTCTTCCCTTTTTACATTTGTTCCCATGGTGTTTCCTTTATGTGTGTAATGCTTTACATTACAGTTCCACAAATCAGACTTAAGAATGGTTTAATAACTGTTATTACACGTTAAGTGAATACCAACTGTTTTAGAAAATATATATTTGAAGAATAACAGATGTGTGGTTATTACACTTTGGGCAACATTTGATAGGTATGTTTTTCATAGTAAATAGCTGTTTCAGTGACACAGAGACAGGAACTTTTGAGTACCAATTTCACAATAAAATGTAATGGTAAAAATGAAAGAGTTTTCCGTATTCAAGATACAACTTTTGTTTCATTGATGGCTTGAATCTGATTCTGAAATTATTGTTATTTTTGTGGTATGCAAAATTTATTATAAATTTGATGTTATCTCTCTATATATGCAAAAGTAGGTGACTTCCACTCTACATAATGCTAGTAAGACCTCTCTGCACCATACTTAGTACAGCAGCAACATCTATGTGCAATGTGCAACAAGCAACATCACAGATTCTGTTTAAAGTAAAGCTGAGGGTCATTGACGGTGAAAGCTTTTGCTCCTGTTAGTAAAGTACCGTGTATTGAGTTGGGAGCTTGTTATGCTCTTTTTAATCCTTTTACCCTTCCTGAAAAATGAAAAGGTAGTTGTGGGTTGGTAGCTTTCACACTGAAAGGAAAGAGAAAGGTGGTAGGAGCAGGGAAGGGAATAAGACCACCAAGGAAAGAGGAAAAGCCCTAAGGATTTCTTTGTCATGGCTAGACCTTGAATCAGAGGACTGGCAGCTTTTAGATATATCCCAGATCATCTATGTACCTCAGTAGCTTCTTCAAGTACTCTTCTAAAATACAAAGTGATAAGGAGAACACTCTGTATTGTTTTTGTCTGAAGGAAAATGAACATAATAGCCCTGCATGCCACAGGTAGGGAGACACAGCTTACCCAGTAGATGACAGGAGCAAGTCAGCTGTCATTGCTGAGATGTGTTTTGTTCCTGTGTTGGTCTCTGAGAGCAGACAGGATGTCTGCTTTTGCAGCTGCTCCACATATGCCTCTGCTCACTCTAGCCAAAAATATTGTGTGTATCTTCCCTACCCCTTGCAGAGACTGAGAACTCAATGTCCAAAACCACTCGTGACATGCGGTGAGCGCTGGAATCCAAACGCATCAGAAGCACTTCCCCAGCACCTCCTTCCAGGTTTAGGTTGCTAATTGTGAGCCTACTGGTGATCTGTTTTCTCTCTTTCCCCATGCTTAGATTGCCTGTAACTTGCTTGGATATTTGATTGGTGCTTGGCCAGAGTTTCGCTAGGTGACATGTAAGGAATAAACAGAAAGAAGAGAATATCACTGGATTCTATAAATATTTAGTATGCAGAATTCTGGCTTGGAAATCCAAGTACCATATGGTTTTCTATAGTGAAATCCTCCACTTCTCCCCACACTCCAGTGATTTAATGAAAGGCATAAATATGTGTTTGAAATACGAAGTCTTATCCTGATAACCATGCTCCATAATTTCAAACCCTTTCTTCAAATACAGCTGAATCCTGTAGTCCTTTATCGGGCAAGGATCCTATTGGCATAGTTTTGAGAGCATTGCCTCAACCAGGGCTGCACGAGGCTGCACAATCTGACCCTTGAGAGCTTGTTTTAAAAGAAAAAGTACAGTTTGAATGCATTTAACAAATATTGAATAATTTGAATCTGGGAAGAAAAGGAAAAAGTGTTTGCAGTAGTGCAATCTAAGGGACATGGGAAAGCCCTGCCAAGGACCTCTGTCACCATTTGGGAAAAAAATAGCTGTATTTGTATCTACAATTCTTTGGGTCTCCTGTCCCTCAAAGCTCTTAAGTAAGTGCTTAATTTTTCAGCACCCAGGCATGCCCCTTTACTTTGTGAGGGTTCTCTTCTATAGCACAATATCCTTTAACTACTTCATATCAGAGAAATTAGAGTAATTGATGATTTGTTTATAGTTTCTCCTCTTGGTATATGGTGTCCATCATATTTTTGTAGGAGTTAATAAATATGAATTTATTCTGAAGTAATTACAACTACATACGTTCTTTGAATAATATTAATATATATTCAGATAAATGTAACATGGGGAGATGAGAAGATGGAACCAATTTCACACCTTTCCTTGGGAGGCTGAGTTAGAGCCCTTCATTGCTTATAACAGAAGTGTTGTCTTCTGGGTAATGTCTCAGTTTATTCATTTCTCTGCCTGGCCAAACATGGTACTGCAGACCTTTTACTCAGCCCCAAGATGCCATTATAGGGTTAGAGTTCAGAGAGATACAAAAGCTACAGCTCCAGGGACACTGGCACTGCAGAAGGCATGCCAGGAGGGGCATGGCACTGCACCAACATTAAGCCCTCCACACCTTTCCCATCTGGACCAAACATGGTACTTGCTACCTCAGCCTCAGACCCAAGCTGCCAAACCTAATTGATAGGTAATCTGTAAGCAGAGGACTACATCAGAAGGGCTGCTGGTGTCCTTCGAGCTGTAACACTGCACTTCTTTTCTTATGGGGTGATGAATGGCAGATGAGGGGGCGTCCCAGGTGCATGTACTTGTCTCAAGGCAAAGGGCAGCACAGGATGCTGAGTCCTGGACAGACAGGGGGACTTAGGTTGCTTTAATTTAATTTTCAAAACTTCCCTCATTTTTTTTTACTTCATGGTGGCCAAGACTGTGGAATTTGTGCATGTGTGTGCTGAAGTATTCATCCTGTTTATAGTGTGGGAAATGGGGAAGAAATGTGTTTTCAGTTTCATTTGATATATACTGCATGCTTGAGGTTCTATCTTAAATTAAGTTTTCTTCGCTGCTCTGACAAAAAGTGAGACTTTGAAATAAAAGTCTGAGTTAGAGAAAGCCAAAATAAAAATTGGATTATATTTACAAAGAACAAAAACATTGTTTAAGAAGAGACAAAGAAAACTGAAGTTGTTTTTTTTCCCCAACACTGTCAACTGAAATATTTTAGTCATTATTAAATACTGAAATAGAAACAATTTAAACCTATTTTCAAACTGGTTTAATGTCCTAGATTTTATTGCAATTGTTCAATGTTCTAATGTTGCTGTGTGTCCTCAGTCCATTGTGCTCAGGCACAAGTTCTTGTGAGTGAAGCACCTTCTAATTGCCTGTTAGCAAACAATACTCTGTATTGGGCATGCGTAGTAGCCTGTGAAGTAAGCTAACCTTGTTGTTTGCAATCAGAAAGAAATAATTTTAGGACAGCTGCCCTTACCCCTAGAGTGAACATAATCTGAAATGAGACTAGAACTAATAAGTCCCCCATTTTGGACTATTATTCAATTTACCACTTGTGTTTCATGGTTTTTTAAGAGCTGTGGCCTATGAAGAATTTCTGCATTTAACTCCAGCCCTGGGCTATAGCCATAAAGCCGGGCAGCTGCTCCCATTTCAGAGTGGTTTGGTTGTTGTCATGAAAGGAACTTCTAGGAGGGTTCATCTGTCCTGAAGTTGCCATTTTTGCTGGGTTTTGTTTATTCTTTCCCCAGTATCTTGGGAGTGTTTGTATCAACACTTTCTGTGTCAGGTGAGCAAGTACCCTACTCTCCAGGGGCAAATACAGCAGCAATTAATGCCCAAGACTGCTACTCAGAATTTGATTAATCTTCTACTTATCCCAAGATATGGTCTGTATTCTGTTACCTGCCCTGTAGAAAGGTACCTGGAGGTGATGGTTGGCAGCAGATTCAATAGGAGCCAGCAGTGTGCCCTGGCAGACAAGAGGGCAAACTGCAGCCTGGGTTGCATCATACACAGCATGAGCATATGGTCAGCAGAGTTGATTACTCTGCTGTATTCAGTGTTGGTGTGTCCTCATCTTGAGCACTGTGAGCAGTTCTGAGTCCTACAATTTAAGAAGGATATCAAGGTCCTTGAATACTTCTGAAAATGGGCAACAATGCTGATAAAGGGCTGGAAGGAATGTCCTATGGGGCATGACTGAAAACTCTGGGCTTGTTTAGTGGAGATTCTGCACTTTGGTTGGGGCAACTCCAGATGTACGTACAGACTAGGGAATGAGATGCTGGATAGCAGAGCTGCAAGAAGGGACCCGGAGGTCCTGGTTGATGGCAAGTTTAATATTAGTCAGCAGTGCCTTGGCAGCCAGGAGGGCCAACTGTGTCTTGGGAGGCATCAGGCACAGCATCGCAAGCTGTTCAAGGGAGGGGATTGTCCTGCTCTTCTCTGCACTGGGGCAGCCTCATCTTGAAGATTGTATGCAGTTTGGGGTACCACAATATAAGAAAGATACTAAGCTTTCAGAGAGCATCCGAAGGAGGGCAACGAAAATGGTGAAAGACTTTGATGGGAAGCCGTATGAAAAGCGGCTGAGGTCACTTGGTCTGTTCAGTCTGGAGAAAAAGAGACTGAGGGAAGACCTCACTGCGGTCTGTAACTTCTTCATGAGGGAAAGAGGAGGGGCAGGCACTGATCTCTTCTCTGTGGTGACCAGTGGCAGGATTCAAAGAAATTACCTGAAGTTGTGTCAGAGGAGGTTTAGGTTGGGTATTAGAAAGAGGTTCTTTGCTGAGAGGGTGGTTGGATGCTGGAACAGTCTCCACAGAGAAGTGGTCACAGCTCCAAGTCTGACAGAGTTCAAAGAGCATTCGGATGATACTCTCAGGCATTTGATGTGACTCTTGCGAATGGGTGCAAGATCAGGATGTGGACTTGATGATCCTTGTGGGTCCCTTCCAACTTGTCATACTCTGTGATTCTGTCAGATAAGGAGGATGAGAGGTGTCCTCATGACTCTCTGAAGCTTCCTGAGGAGGGGAAGTGGAGAGGGAAGTGCTGAGCCCTTCTCCCTAGGATCGAATGACAGGACATGTGGAATGGTTCAGAGCTGTGTCCATCATGGGAGGTTTAACCGGGACATTAGGAAGCATTTCTTTACCAAGTGGGTGGTCAAGCTCTGGAACGGGCTTCCTAGAGAGGTGGTTGTGCCCCAAGCTTTTCAGTGACTCTTGGCCTGTCAGAGTAATTTGGACAATGCCCTGCATAACACGCTTTAACTTTGGTCAACCCTGAGGTGATTGGGCAGTTGGACATGTCTGTTTAGGTCCCTTCAAGTCATCTGTTCCTCTCCTTTCTTTTGCAAAATGAACACATTTCTTCTTCATAGTCATGTCATACAATATTTTAACATATATTGCTAGTGATGGTTTTGTAGCCTTTGTGTTGCACATCTGTGAGACTGTAAGAAAGATTCATCAGGGGAGACTTTTTTATAAAAGCTTTTTAGGAGATGATCACCATATGGTTAAAAACACTTAGACTAGTAATTACTTCCTTACCTAACAGGGTTTTCTCAAAGCTGTTGTAATTAAAAAGAAGTGATAAAACTATCATGAAACATGTAGACATTCACTAAAATAACTTCATTTGTTTTGAGCATATTTGAGAGATTTTCTAGGGTTTAACCCCTATCTTTCTGTTTAAGCATTTGTCTTAATGGTAACATAAACAATCTCTACCTAAAGCAATTATAGCAACCATAGCTATTCTCTGGAGTACATCACTGTAATATGCCAAAAAAGGTATTTCCTCAGTGTTGATTGCACCTACTTTGACACCTTTTTAAACAACCTTGAAAGCGGTAATGTGAATTTTCTAATGTCTGAACACATGGTCCTTGATTCTGTAGGCAATTCAATAGACTTCAAAGGCGTATTTCATGAGAGTGACATCATGGACCTAAGGCAAAAATTCATTGTTAATGGGAGAAATATATAAACTAGATTTTAGAGAATATAGCCAATTCTCTAGAATTTAGACAATTCTAAAATCTCTACCTTAGGGAGAATTCAGGTATTAAAAATCCAAGATGGACATCACACCAGGTAGTCCAGAGGAAAATCAGGTTGTTTGTTATAGAAATAAAGCACAGTTGTGTGATGACTGTGTTTTAATTCTCTGCCTGTATAAGCTGAAGTTCAAGAAGCCACCCACTCGTGGGAAGCATGAGAGTCCTCCTTCCTGTTCAGCCTCCTGTGCACCCATCAAGATAGCTGGTGTGCAAACATCCTGGAGGCAAATGAATCTCTTAATCATGTGATGTGCCTATAATAAATCTAAAATTCAGCTTTGTGTAGATGAGAAGCACAGTAGTGTTATTAATTACGAGATATTTTACCAATACGAAGGTTCCCTACTTTTTTCCTTTTCTTCTTTTCTTTTTTTTTTTTTAATTTGAATTGGAGTTGTCAGGTCTGAGGATCAAATGGTATTTATCTCCAGATCTAATATAGGACAAGGAGTGTCAGTATACATTTTCCAGTGGTTCTCCTTCCTCACTAAAGGCTTTGTCTTGCAAAGACTGGAAGTGATACCAAGACTGCTTGATCCTAGGCACATTTTGGCCAATTTGCTCCATTTTGCAAAAGTGTTGGGAAGAATATTTTTCTTTAAAAAAGGGAACTCCTGGATTTTGAGTAAATTCAGAATCACACAATTTAACATTCTGAACTGTTTAAAAGCAGGAAAGTAACATCTTTCAAGTGCCGGAGTCACTTGGGAAGTTGGGTTTGTAACTCAAGAATCCTTATGACTCTTGAACATTCTATATGTAACCTGTTGCAAGTGCTGGAAACTTAGCTGAATCAACATTGTACTTCTGATTTCCCAAATGAAAGCGTTTCTGAAATCTATTTAAGTATTTGAAAATCCAGAAATGCACTAGTCCTTTTATTTTCTTGTCAAAAAGATCCACTTTTTCTGAAAATACCCTTGCCTTAGTCCTCTAAAATATATATTCTTTTAATATATCTGATTCTAATATAATAATAGTTTACTAAATTAAGCTTTCTTCTTTCATGCTTGTATAAAATTTTAAGTAGAAAATGCTACTGGGGAGAAATTGATGTAAAACTTCCTGAGTTGTACTGCATAACAGAAACTTTACAGTTTTTAGTTTTTCTTAAACCACACCCTGGGGATCTAACTTCTTTACATGGCTTTATGTTGTAGTGTTAGTACCCGTTTTAAGTTTTTTCTTCAAGAAAAGTTAACTTTGAAATATACCCCACTTGGAGAAGTGCTTCAAACAAACCTGAAACTTGTATATTTATCAGCATGGCTGAAAGTTGCTTACATATATCATAGTGTTTCTTTAACCGTAGAGCACAGGTGTATTCAGAAGCAAAGCCAAATACTTTTATAAAGCTACTTTCCAGTACTTCCAACCCTGTGGATAGTTTTTAGGAAAAGGAGTAATTTGATAGGCCAGGATAAAATAGGAGTTAATATGGGCTTGTCCCATGCTCCTAGTTTTAAAATTAGGTCTACTACACCAATTTGGATCAAAACAGAAATTCAGATTTTGCACTGCCTATAAAGAGGTGTTTGTTACAGAATACACTCAGATGAAGATACCAAAGATATGTGTATTTCAGTATGTAATGTTGTTTAGAAAGAAACAAAAAACAATTTTACTCTTTGCTTGGTGCATTAATTACTTCTTTTACAGATATAAAGTTACATTCACTGAAGTATTTCTATGGCTTTTCTGCTGTTGTCAGACTTAAAGTAAAACATAAATAAGCTTTGTGTGAGGAGAATAATCATGAATAGCTTCAAAGTGGAATGATTTAAAATTATTTTTTTCTTCTGGTTTCTAACTAACCTTTAGGAGTTAAGTTGCATCACATTTCACTGCTTTTCTTCATAGCTGTGAGGGCTGAAAATGGATATGTGTATTCTTTGTAAGGAAGAGTTGCTAACTCTCACAGTCACATGCCTACAGAAGGTGAAACTTTAGGAAAACATTGGATCCCCAGTAGAACTTTGGAAACTATCAGAGTGATATTTAAGCTGTGAAGGACTCTTTTGCAACACTAATAGTGTAACTCCATCTCAGTCTTAAAAGGGGAATGGTTTTAAGCTGCCTTGTCTCCCGCATGCCAGCCTGATTTCTGTACTGTGAGAATGAATTGAGCAACTGTTAAGAGATCTGACTCCGCACAGTGCAGACAGCCAAGCTGCCAGGTTGGAAACGGTAGTACACACTTTGTATTTGTTCCACATTGCTGCAAACGGCAGCATATCTATCATCTTCTGAATCTGACATGTCTCCTTCCCTTCCCTCCCACTGTCACTGCAGTGTCATAAAATTTCTTTTGCTTCAGCATGTAAAATACCTGCTCTGATTACTTTTGTTATTTATTTGCAGTCTTCTTATAGCTGTAGTGTATGTGTGTTTGCCATCCGACTGCATCCTGCTGTAAAGTGATGACATTGGCACGTGATTGCACAACTGAAAGATTCATTGCTATAGCAGATGCAGTTGTGAATGAACAATCAAATCAGCTGTAACTTTTACATTAAAAACTCATCAGTGAAGGGTATAAAGCACATGAATGCAAAAAGGAAGGATAAGAAGTCATACAAAGATATAATTATAAAGCCTGATATAATTCAAAGGTGAAGAATAGATTTGTACATTCTGTAATAGTAACAATGCATGTAATGAATTAAATGAATTCATATAATGAATTAAATGGATGTCATAACATTCATTTAATAATTTTCTTCTAGCTTACAAAGTTTTTTCCTTTGTTTTTTTAAGTAAAAACCTGATTTTTAAAAGTAAAAAAACTATTAGCTCTCACCTAAATTATGCTCATCATGATATACTAGTCAGAAAAACCTCACTGTGCACAAGTCCTAAAATGTATTTTAAGAGTGATCAAATACTCTTTTTTTTTGAGAGCTCTGGAAATGTTTAGAGTGACCAGACAACTAAGAGAAATAAAATCAGATATATTAAGGGGATTTCCATATGAAAAAAAAAAAAAAAAAGATAAAGTAGCTGAATGAACAGGAAATTTTTGTAGACTTTGTATTGCTCTGGGCAAATGGTGAGCTAATGTGAAGTTGTAGTGTAAAGTGGTGAACAGCTAATCGAAAAAAATGGAGGAAATAAGTGAGGTTTCTTTCTTTCAGAAAATTAGATTTATGTTGAAAAATTAATCTAACCCTGGAAGAGACCTCCACAATATAGCATTTTCCCCATTTTTTGACATAAGCAAATGGTCTGTACTGACTCTTCCAAGCAGCCAGTAAATATTCTTTTCCATATACATATGATGAGAAAAGTAGAATGGAGTTTAGCACCCCCATTTCACTGGGGACTCTTGTGGTCTCTGCACACTGTCAGTATGCAAAGGAATATATACTGTTATTATGAAACGTAGATGAATTATGGGAACTTGCTGAGGAGTCAAGATTTCCCTTCATGGGCTACCATTCAGAGGAGAAAAAGACATCTGGGAGGAAAGAAGAAATGCAGTACTCATTGCTCACATCTGCTCCAGTTCAGTGCTGCTAGAAATTGGATCAGTCTCCCTCGTATTTCATTTCCTTGTGTAATCTTGACCAATAATTTTTAATTGGTATCAGCTGATCATCTGTCTCTCTCCTTCCATGGCAAAATAAGTGAGCAAAGAACTTTATCCTCCACCCTTTCCTGTTCAAGAGATGATAAAACTTTGAAAGAAAAGTATCTCTTTTAATTTTTCATTAAGTATTCTAGTCAATCTCTTTTCATTATTTCTGTTATCCCTTGGGTTTTTGGAAACTGCTGTGGGAATCCATGTGAGCTGACATACAGCTTTGTCAATCACAGTGTCATTATGTTTTTTTACCTGTTGTATCATTTTTTTTGAAGTCTGTATTCTAGGTGAAGGTGCTTGGAGAGAACCTCTAGAGAGCAGTTGCTGAGTCAGAAATGACACATATGCTTTGCAAAATTATGCTCGTAGACCAGATCTTCAGCTCCAGCTGCTCCTTCAGCCCCGTACCCCCTCTAGGACTTCTCTGGTAGTGTTGGTGTTTTGCAGAAGCAAACAGGACAATTTCAACAGAAGGACTCAGGGAGGCTTTTTATGCCATTCCCATTTCTCATTCATTAGGAGTGCTACAGGCTTTAACTTAGAAACTTCAGTTTTGTGCATGTTTGCAAAACATTGATTGCCCTTTCCGTTTTATATGGCGTATTAATAATATGACCATGTGAGGACAGTTTTCATTATTGATCAGAAAGGGGGTGATTCCTCTTGTTAACATCAGCCATAGGTCTGAAACCAAATAAACGGATTATTTTTAAGGTAGATAGCATTGGAGTCTGTGGCAGGAAGATGACAGTAATAAAAATTGGTGCTTTCAGAAAAAAAAAAAAAAGTAAGAGGGTTGTGCACCTAGTATTTCCCTCTGTTATTCAGTGTCAGTGCAGCCTCGCCTTGAGCCCTGTGAGCAGTTCCAGGCCCCGCAGTTTAAGAGGGATGCTAAGATTCTTGAATGTGTCCAGAGGGCAACAAAACTGGTGAAAGGGCTGGAAGGAATGTCCTGTGGGAAGCATTTGAGGACTTGTCAGCCTGTCAGAGACATCTGGACAATGCCTTTAATAACAGGTTTTAAGTTTTGGTTAGCCCTAAAGTGGTCAGGCAGATGGACGAGAAGGTCATTGTAGGACCTTTCCAATGGAACTGTTCTGTTCTGTCCTGTTCTATTCTTTGCTATTCTATTCTGTTCAGACACTTCAATTTTCAAGAGAGTGAGAACAGTGGAAGGCAGTCAATCAATCTGACAAATGTTAGCAGAGCACAGTTTCATTCTGATACTTCTCTGACAGCGTTTGCTGTGGGGGTGTTATGTTGGCTGTACGTTTATGACAGGAGAATTCCCAAATCCCATGATGGCAGCTTTTAATCTTTTTTTATGTGGCACCAGTGGTTAAACAAACAAAAAGACTTAATAATGTGCACAGGTGGGGCTGAGATAAAACCAGAGAGACAAATAAGAGATCATGAGGCACAGGGATGTAAATCAAATAGGTAAATTTACTTTCCACTAACTACTGCAGTGTAAGTGCAGTTGCAACCCAATGAGATGAAAGGGGAATGAAGCTTGAAGTAGAACAGGGATATTTTTAATAACTTAACAAGAAAATTATTCAACTCTACCACACTGAAACCAAAAACTGAAAAGTGTGTGATTATTACTCTGTGTCATTTCTAACAGCATGCTACCATCGTCTGGGTACTTTGCAAAAAGAAGGGCAATCTAATGTCACTTAGGTACCTACAGACCAGTAGATGCTATGACAAGTAAAGGAGTATCATGCAACAGAAGGGAGGAAGTTATGACAGAGCAGTCTTTAACTGAGGCTTCATCAGTACTGCTGGATTTGCTGCCTCAGATATGTTCTCATTACTAACTGCAAATGAGGAGAAAGTTTCTCTGCACTTGGACAATTCCTGTGTAGAATCCTTGCACCTCTGAAGCATGTCATTGTGTCATGTTCATCTGATAGTCTGAGCTGTCTCAGCATTAGCATAAGGCCCTCTTGGAAGTCCCCTCCATTCAGGAGGAATCTTATTTATCCAACTGTTTGTGTTGTTTTCAGGTTGCTCGTTTCCTACCATCCCTTATGCTTATTTTCTTTTCAGCCAAATGAATTTCAGCTAACTTTTCTCATGCTGTTTAACCTAGAGATTCAAAGGAAAAGGACGTCTGATAGAAGATATTTTATGGCCTGCGTTGTTTGAGCACTTGAGCTGTGAGACTGTTGTCAGTGTTTTTCTTGGCACAGCTCAGCTTCCTGCAGTACAGTGGTAGCTGGGAGCAGTACAATGGTAAACTCACCAGCAGCAGAATGTGAATCAGTCTTTCTTCTAATCTGGAGAGCAATCAGCATTGCAAGCAGTATCCAAAAGCTCTCAAGGATGCATGCCGAACAGTTTGGATTTGTGCTTTATTTTGTTTTTGTTGGGTTTTGTTCATGAATAAATCACGTGAGCTCTCCAAATAGCAATTGTAAGATGAAGTGCAAGCGAGCCTTTGGCCAGTGGAGTAGAGATGTACCTTGTGCCAGGTCTGAGCAGGCTGCTGTAGTATGCTGACCTTGGGTGCCCATCCAACCTGGAGGTAAAGGTGGGAGCACTTCAGCTGCTTTTTGCCCAATTTGAATCTGAGCAACCCTTATTCTTGCAATGTTTAGACAAGGTAAGAGTCTCTCACACTGCCAGAACACACCACAGTTGTCTCCCACACCTGAGAGAGGTCTTTGGTGGCCACTCATCCAGACATTGGGCAGATAGCATCGAGCAGCCCAGGGAACTCCTACTGTCTCCTCCCATATGAATATGGGGTGTTTGCCACACAGGGATTGTGTCATAGGCTTGATATACAGAAAAAGAAACATCTAATGGCATTGAGATATTTAGTTTGCCACTGATTTTTACTGCTCTTCTTTTTTGACTTGATGCTGTAGAATTGAACAAATGCATTGGGGGTAAATATAGACGTTTCTTTTGGCCAATTTTAATGGAAACCAGCTGGGGGTTGAGAGGAGATGCTGTGCACATGCCTCTGATGACTGGAGTCACTTCCAGCAATGTCTGTGTGCTTTTGCCTCTAAACCACTGGGATTTTCAGGTAGGTGAGGAAGGCTAGATGTTGCCTTCTGTCCTGTCCCACTTGATGCTTGACACTGTGAAGAGAAAGATTTTTATGTTCAGAGCAGGCAGCATAAACTGGGAGCTGTTTCATGTGGAAGAATTGAGGATCTTGGTGAGTGATCCCATCTCTGCAAATGTGGCACTTAGATAGTTTTGAATTAGGAATGGGTCTTGGGGGATGGAGGGGTCCCATATGCAAACACTGAAGTGCAGTGGTCACTTCAGCTTTAACCATGGCATTTCCTAGTGTCTGTGTGCCTTTCCTCTGTATCGAGGATAATTTGGCTTTGTTAAGTGACAGTAATTTTCAATGTCACTTGCTGCAATTGAGTGAAACATTCCCTTCTCATCTGCAGCTGACTGGAAAATCTGAACATATCTTTTACTTTCTGTAATTATATTATATACTAGCTATATAATGAAATGAAATGTACTCTGAAGTGATGATTTGTTCATGCTCCAACTAATGAAAGCTGCATATATAGGGAGCAAATATGTTTTGAAATAATCAGAGAATGTCAGCCTGCTTCAGACTTTTCAGCACTTTCTTTTAGTCTGGGATATTGTGGAACATATGGATATCTGTATGCCTTTATGTAAACATTTTGCTGTCAGTTACCAAGTATTTATGAGCATTATGGGCAGATTTAACTGAGTATGTTTTGCAGTGACTACTGAATTAGTGCTTTAGCCAAATCCGTATACAATGTGTGTGTGAGAAGTGTGTGTGAAAAGTGTGCATGGTTGCAACAGAAAGTCTCTTTGAAGATTTAAGACCAAAATTCATTTACAGCTGAGGTGTCCTCAGGTCTCTTCTACTCACTTTGGCTCTTCCTCCATACAGGATCACATTCCCATTTTGACTTGAAGTAAGTTGTGCTGCAGATGGGCTTGTCGTTTCCACCACCGTGCTGTGTAGCTGGCACGCACAGCACTGCGGGTGTGGAGGGGATTGTGCTCACTTCCTGTTGGCTGTGCAACAGCTCATACACCACATTTGGAGCTGTGGGACAGGGGCAAAGCGAGCTGCATGTCATGCTATCACAAGTCTGGCAGTAGCGCAGCTCAGCGCTTTGCGTGATAGCTGCTAATCCCTGCTGAATTTTATGTCTTCTGCTTGCTGCCCTGGGCAAGCTGGAGTTGGACCTTTATTAGAAGATCAGTGAACAAAATGAAACAATGGGTGCTTTAAAATAAGAAAAATTGTCACTAGCCAATGTTTTACATAATGCAGATATCCGTAATTTCTTAACATTGTATGTTTTATGCAAGCAATGAGACACCAAAATCTTGGCAATATACATTTAGTTTCAAATAGCTGCTCTCTGTCTGCATAGCAATGTTTGGAAAGCAAATGTTTGGTTAATATGTGGTTAAGCACTTTTGCAATACAGAGCATGTTCTTCATTGAAAGGTATCTTTCCTGAAAAAGCAAAGTGTGCTTTTGGGTTTTGAATCCATGCAGACATAGTTTGTAAGCAGTGATTTAGATCTTACAAATACTTCAGGAGCCATTTGAACTTGTGTGTTGGGTAGGTCAGTGCATGCTAAATATTTTTATAAGTTTTCTATGCGTTTTTTTTCCCCTCCGTCTCCCACACATTTACTTTGCACAACCAGTATTCTCTGAAAGGGCATCTTTAGGTATTTGGGGTGAAACACATGGCAGGCTCTGCATAAACTGGACAGTGAACTGTCACATTAAGAAAGGATTAAGAGTGAGCATACATAACACTGTGGATATTAATATTACTAAATTTGTATTTTAGTTTTGCAATCTAATTTATTTCAATTTGTGACTGAACATGAGATAAGGAAAGGACTAAAGACAGACCTGCCAGTTCTCAGCAACTTGTGTACTTTACACATAGCACAGGCTTGCCCTGAATGTGATGTGTCAAGGTTGCCATGTGAACCAACATCATGGCAAACTTGTCTTTTGAGCCACCAGGGACAAGTCATGGCACCAAGAATATAGACTGTGATCATCCCATGTTCACTGAAATGCTAGTTGTGGCTCAGACTGGGTCTGCAGTCCTCAGACCCGGATAAGTTAAGTGTGAGTTTCCCAGCACACTAAGTACAGAAGCAGGTATTTCTTTCTTAGTTCAAACTGAGGGAGGACAAGGAACCTCTTTAGTTTCTGGCTGCAACCATCCCGAAGACCCATGTCCAACAGCAAGCATCAGCAAGCACATCTCTAAGGCCATCTGGTTAGTAACCTTTCGTACCCTCCAAGTTTCCACTGGTTTTGGATCATGGAGAGGATACTAGTGATAAGCAAATGAATCACTCACAGTACTGCATGGGATCTGTGTAATACTGCCAGTCCATGTTTCCAGGGGTCCATGCATATGATTCTTGGGTCTGTTTTGCCTCCAATTCTAGTGATTACAGTTGCAGATGAAGCCCAGGGGAATTCATCTGTAAGCATCTTCGGCGAGGCATAAATTACTCTGAAATATTATATCCAGTTAGAAATATCAGATGTTTTACAGTGATGAAACAAGATGAATGGGACGTATTAGCATTTATGCATATCTTCCTTAGTTTACCACTTGTGAAGGGTTAATACAATGTTACCATTCTTTTTAAATTAAATTAATTAGAAAGTAAACAGATGCTATAGAAAACCTATGAAGGGAGAAAAGATGTATGCATGTATGGAATGATGTAATATGCATGAATAAGACTTCTGATAAGTTTTTAAAACTACCATGACAAATAACCTTTAAAATACTTTGTTAACCCAATATTCAATATAAAATCAAGCTTTCTACAGTTCTTTAAACTGGAAGCATTGTCTAATTTATCGTATAATATAAATTTAACATTGTGATACGTTGCTGATGCTAAATTAATTTGTGTTCAGTTTAAGGAAGCCTGGTTGTTCTTTTTTCCCATTTTTACGTATTTGTAACAA
Source organism: Sakesphorus luctuosus (assembly GCA_013396695.1). Taxonomy (NCBI): domain Eukaryota; kingdom Metazoa; phylum Chordata; class Aves; order Passeriformes; family Thamnophilidae; genus Sakesphorus; species Sakesphorus luctuosus. Next base: position 211,216 of record VWZD01010095.1, on the reverse strand, counting down.
AATATTAAATATTTAGAGTTTGAAGACTCTTGGTTATCATTCTATATGTGGACTATTTTGTATATTATGCTTGGTATTTTACATGTGTGTTATATATATTTTACTCTTTTTTTTCTATTGAAGCCATTGCAATTTAAGTTCTATTAGCTCTGCTTCTTTTCTGGTTTTATTCTATAAACCTGAAATAAAGAGGAAGTTAATGTGTCTGCCATTCCAAAAGAAATGGAATCAGGCCACGTATGGGAGTATTAACACTTCACTCTTCACTAAAGCTTTGTGCATTCAGTAGAAGTTGAGTAATTGTAATTCGTGAGAAACAGTTATTCTAGAAAGAGAAAAAATGAAAATTTTATTTTCAGAAAACTGAAATGTTGATTTCTAGAGCACTAAACAAGAATGCAATATTTAAACTATGCTGACATCTGGTTTTGGAGGTTTTTTTTTGTTTGACTACTGGTGAATGTGCATGAAGTAAGCGTACGGTTTTTACCTGTATGTCCACAGCTATCTCTATTCTTAATGCAGATAAAGTGAGAAATTTTACTTAGTTTCTTCAGCATCAGTGAACTTTAGGAATGGGCCAGGGTCACACGGTTCTGCACAAACACAGAAAATGAAGATGATCCCATTCTAAAGTAGAAAATTTAAAGTATACAGCTGAAAACAGCAGGGGAACACAGATTGTCTGATGAGAAAACTGCTCTGTTGGGAGTCTGTTGATATGATAAAACTGTTTCATATATTGATGCAAAAGTCATAAAATTCCTTTTGTCTTACAGAACTTATTTTTTTTATAGAGGAACTCTTGCAACCCTAACTTGTAGTAGTCTTGTCTTAAAAAATTATGTGCAATTTTATTTACTTGGTTATGGGAAGGTAAAAAAAAATTCAAACCCGAAGTCCTTTTTTTTTGGAGGGGATGGGGAGAGGTGTCCTGTTTTATTCTGCATCCTGTAAGAAAGAAGGAAAGACATAGAAAATAATTCTAAAGCTACCATTTATTGTAATAAATTTTCAAAATATGTTTCTGGCCGAGTTATAAGCTTCAGTCAGTGGTATCTACTACAATTAAAGTTGTCCTGTAGATAAATTATTTAGTTTACATGAATAAATTATGCTTTATGAGTCATAGATCAAGGGCTATGACCAATTCATTGTACACTATGATTCTTGCAGGAATTAAAAAAAAAACCCTGTTGCTCTAGGAGATCTTCTGAATAGGTTTCCTGTTCTTCTGTTTTAACTTTGTAGTTTGAAAGTCTGTTTTGGAGCGAAGAGCACAATGCATAGTCTGTTATCAAATGCAAAATATGACCATGTGTGAATGCGAAAATAAAGTGAAAAATGTTTGTGGAATGATGCAGTATTTACCATTCTTTTTTTGTACTGCCAGAGATAACAAGTTGGAATAACTGATTTTTGGTTTAGCTTATGCTGTGAAAAACTGGGAGCAAATTGCTTGGGTTGGAATGAAGCAGTTTATTATTCTGCTTTGCAGAAGAATATACATTTCTCTATTTTCAAGTGAGCTTTTGTTTCTTTTTTTAATTATCACATTGAGGTCAATGTGTTTTCTTTTTCCTGGGGAAATGGGAACAGCATACATTTGTGACTGGGTTTGGTGAATAAACTATTCATGTGCAGAATTTTTTGCTGCTCTGTGGTTAAGTATCACTGTTCAGGTTCTCTATTGCTAGCCTGAACTGTATGTTACATCTTTCACGACGAAATGCTGAACGATTTTGTTAGATCAGAAACTCTTGGGTTGGAAAGAAATGTGAACTGAATTAGAGGCAGGGCTCCCACAGGGATCTCCTGGGTTCTGGGGAGCGGGATACACGAAGGAAGACCCAGCATGGCTCCATGGGAATACTGTGTGAGGAAGGAGAACCTGGTGCAGCTAAGAAGTGCTGGTACTTGAAGGCTACCTCCTTTTAATTTGTTTGAATATGAGTGGTTGAATGTGAAGGACCTCAGAAATAACACAAAATTAATTTTTGATGAGATGCCAGACCTGTGTACAGAAAAAAATCACTTACAGAAGTATTATGTAGAAGTAATCTGATCTATTTTTCAATATGGGGCTAGAAAATATGTACTGTTCTTACATTAATTAATACCAGATTCAGGGTGCATTGTAATTCTTTCTAAAAAGTACCTAAGTGAAACTTTCAGAGTCAAGAGTTAAGGTTCTTTTTTTTTACCAGATGTTTAGTACAACTGCTTTATAAGCAGATTTCAGCATAACAACCAGGATTATTGAAAAAATTCATTGATGTTATTGTGAAACCTGGATACACAGTTGTTGGGAATTATGTTCATTAAACATGTACTTTTTACCATTTTCTGCCCAACTGCAGCCTTGACTAGCTAATCTTCAGTGACAGTAAGAGCCATGTTACTGCAGAACGAACAGGGACTCATGTCAAGATGGTATTTTCTGTAATGTTGACCAGATTAGCTATGCTCTCCTCGGCCACTTGACTCTACAGCATGCTTTGCTCGTAGCACTGCCACAAGAAGCGTGCAAAAAATCCAGCAAGGATTTTGCCATCTAACTGTTTTACAAGCCTTTCAATTACTTACTTATTTTTTTTCTCTGCTCAGTAGAACTGAAAGCCAATTGCAAAATATTTTCAAGCCACTTAACTGCCATATAGTGCATTCAGGGTTAAGCTTTTGAAACAAACATTAAAGCCAGCTTTCTGATCACTTACCTTATTCCCGCTTTGGGCATATGTTATTTTGTAAGATACACATCAGTGGAAAAGCTGGGTCAGCAGCAGGGATGGAAATGTTGGATTTGATCTTGGACACATGAGCAGACCAACAAGGTTCCTGACAGTGGTTGTATTGTAATCACATTAGAGACTTTTTTGATACTCTATGCCTGCAGTTAATCACAGCAGTTGCATGTAACTCCTTCAAAAACAGGTTTTTTGAGGTTTCAAAGCAGCAAGCGTTACGATGAAGAAAGGTGATCTCTTCTTTTGCGTCTATAAAACAACCTCTTAAGTTTTCTACCAGTTCTGTCTATCAAGAGCTACTCTAGGGCACTCAGCAATGCCCAGGGAACTATACAGATTCCTCCGCTGTCCTCAGAACTGATTACAGACATAAAGACCTATAAAAAATAAAATTAATGTTGGAGGGCATATTTAAAATATGTTAACTTCACACCTTCAAATAATTAATATTATATCCTCTCATTAATAGTTAAAAGTTTAGTATGTGCATGCTGCAATTTCATAAACTGTTCTTGGTGTCACTAAACCAGAATTCAAGCTCTCCCTTTTCACAGTGAACTACATTCAGACACCACATGAAGTCATCCATAAAGTCATATTTCCTAGTATAAACAATTAAATCTGTACAATGCAATTTTTTTCCTACATAAAAATGGTCATGCCTTACAAATCTTTCAGAGGAGAAAAGATGTTTTCTTGGCAGGGATCAAACACATTAATTAGCATTAAACATTCGTACTTAAATACCCAGAAAGGTGTTAAGGTAGCTTGCTTGATTAAAATGTATAAACAGTTAACATAATAAAACATGTTAAAATATTAAAGACTTTCTGGTTATCCCTCTGTGTGCCAGGAAGTAGGATTAGGACACAATTAGGGGTGACATGAATGTTGTCTTGTCTGGGTGGACATGCTCATCCTTGGTGGACCTGTATGCTGTTTTCTTTGAAAGGAATTCCAGCAAAGGGATTGGGCTTCACAGAAATGGATCTTCTAGTACTCAGCTGAAAACTTTTGTGTTGAATTTCTGCATTGCTCTCAACAAAATTGTTTCAGAACGGGGTTAATCAAAATACTAGTATCACTAAAATATGAATATGCAAGCTCCCAGAGAGTAAATACTTACTCTGTACTTCTGGAGAGCCTAGAGCTCCTTGATCATCTTCCTATTTCCCATATTGTCAAGATTTCTTATTACTGGGGGTTTGGGATTTTTAATTTGCCTTGCACTAAATTTCTGTTCCCATTGAAAATGTCATTAGAAGTAACAAATGTTTCTTTGTTTTTGTCGTTGTTTTTTTTTCTTTTTATCCCATACAGTGTGAAAGGAGCAGATGCTGGGAACGTGATCAGACTATTTGTACCAGACATTGGGATGTTCATTGCTAGTCTGACAATATGGCTCCTCTGCCGCAACATGTTTCAGAAGCCAGTAACGGAGGATGCAGCACAGTGCAACATGCAATTTGAAAATGAGGAAATGGTATCAAATACGTTATTTCTATCTATATGGCTTTTAGTGAGCTTTGGCGTTTCTGTCTGAAACACGTTCTGAAATGGTTTCATGATGACTGGGTATGCTAAAAAGCAAACTTACATTCAGGAAGCAAAATGATTGGTTTTAAAGTGCAAAAGTTAAAGTTATTATCTTGAGAAAACAAAGCAGAGTATGAAAAGTGGTAGGTGTGCCACAGGATTTTTCAGATCATTTTGAATTAAGAAACGATCATGACAGTAAATCACAAGTTGTTCTTCACCAGAGCTGCTTGTTACATCTGACAAAGTTGTTCTGCTACACATAGTGCTTAATTTCTTAGATAGCATCCCTATTTCCAAATTTTTTATCCAAGAGTAACGGCAGTATCTGAGTGATTACCAGAAATCATTCTTAAGAAAAGGGAAGAGAGACTGTATGAAGTTCATGGAAGAAGTTACCTAAAACTGTGGTCTTCCTGAGTGAGCTTGAGGATGATATTGGGGAATGACTTAGATGGAAGTGTTGATATGTCTGATCTGTGTTTTACTAGTGGGTAGAGTAGCAGAGATACTTAATGCAGAAAAATCCATAGAAAGAGAAAAACAATTTTATATTATAAAAAGCTGCAGTGGGAATTTAGCCCAGGGTGCAGAGAAATTCTTACCTAATAATCTTAACATGGTTTTTATCAGACTGTCTAGCATGCCTTGGGCTGCATTTTCTGTCTTCTTTTACATATGGCTGGAATGTTTTTTTTCTTTACTCTCAAAACTGTTTTTAGGGGAGACAATTTCAACTTGCTCATTTCAAATAGAAATTTAACTTTGAAGTGGGTAAAATATCTAGGGAGATCAGTTGCCCATTTTGGTGCCACTATATAGAGTAAAAAGAGGCCTCTCTGCATGTTGCCATGTTGTCTGGATTGTGGCAGTGCCAGAAGCTGGTCAGGTTTCTAGCACATGAGAGATCAATATCAGAACTGTGCTTTATACTCAGTTGCAGTTGGAATTCTTATGGGCTGTCCTGGCAGCTGAGGATTGCCTGAAGGCTGCCGCTTTTTAACTACACATTGGAGGACATGTAGGCTTGGTCTGATGAGCGAATGCAAGGTTTTGTGTCTTCTGGAACCTGGTTTTATCAGCTTTAAATCTGCTTTATCGTTGGAGCTGTGTAAAATGGATTTAGCAGCAGGCCAGAACCTGGGGCTATACTCAGAAGTGGAGATGTCTGAAGTATTAAGAAGTGTGGCTTGTTAGCATGGGTTGTGTTCAGCCCTCTTAAAAGAATTTCATTTTACTAAAGTGGGCTCTAACAGACTTCTTTGAAGCTCCTGATCTCCTGAAAAGAAAGCATCCGCATATATAAAACAGGAGTAATCTGATGGCAGAAATACAGAAGAAAAATAGAAGGCCATGCTTAGGTTCCTCTGAACCTAGATGATGTTTAGATACTCACTTTTAATTTGTTTCAGAGATGAGCCCGAGCCTGGAATCCGGGTTAAAGGAAGCTCAGTCCCCTGGAGAGGATGAGTGCTGGTTTCCAGGCAAGGTGCAATAGTCATTTCGCTGGAGTGTAAGAAAAAAAACTGTGCTAACAAACACTGATTACATGGCACAGAATGTAGCTTTATATTGGACTGGTCCTGGACTGGCGACCTCAAGGCAATACACCAATGCAACTAAACAGTCAAGACTATTCCATAAGGGAAGAGTAGGAAGGAGAAGAAAACTCTGACTGCAAAGAAATATTTATACTTGGCAAATAGAAATGTGTAAATATATTTTACTTCTTCACATCAAAACCCAGCGAATATTATTCATAAGCTGTATGTATTGCAGCATATTTAGTGAACACAGCAGCTGTGTTTAGATTTAGTGACACCCAAAACAGGCATTTCGAAAAAAAAAAGGATAATATTTTCTGTTGTGTGAGGTGATCCCAAATGCTTTAAGGAATTCTGATCTTCACAGCTGAAATGATGAATCTGCATCAGAGTAACTTGCTTGTTTTTTAAAGAGCGCATGAAATGGAGAGTGGAAAACTAAATACCTGTTAAACACATTTTTCCTAAATTCAGTTTTGTCTTTCTAAGTGGCTGGAATAATTTCTGTTATGTAGGAGGTGGCAGCAGAAGCAGCTGAATCTGCTAGGAATATGCGTTAGGCAGGACTGACTGTAAGGAACGTAATGCATATGCAGAGCATGCAGCCGAGCGTCTCTATTTGGGAGAATATGGGCATGACCTGAAATGAGTCCAAACTGTGTAGGTTTCACATGATTTTCAAATCTTCCTTGGTAGACTACACTGGAAAAGAGAAGACTAAGTAATTGACCAGTTCTTTGAATTCTGCATTAGCCACTGATGCCTGTGACTGTATGTTGTTGCAGCTCATTACCTGATGCTGGAACTCCATTGAATTAGAAAACACAAAATGAGTTGCAGCAACAACTGTCCTCCAAAAGAGACTTTTCAGGAAAATTATTGAGCTTGATGTGTGCCTCCAAGCAAAATAGGCCCAAGTTTGTTAGAACAGCCCCATAACCAATTCTAGAGTTGAAGAGCTTTGGCTGAGGCTCCCTGCCACCAGTCACCAGAGATTCATGGAACGAGATTTTGTTAAGAATGCATCAGCTGATTTGAATGGACTTAGCAGAGCCATAAGGGAGGTAATTTTTCAGGTTGCTAGATGCCTGGCCCCACAGATGGTTCTATAAATCAAGAAATCAGCACTGTGAATTTCAGTCAAAAGCAGAGTGTCTTGCAGCTTTACCTTTTTGCATTAAATTATTTACATTGAATGATTTTCAGACCTCTTTGCTTTAGGGAAGAATGAAATACTATCAAAATTAATTAAAAAGGAAAGGTTAATCTATTGCTCCTTCCAAAATTTCTGTATAGGAAAATCTATTAAATAATTGGTTTAGTACTGCTAAAATTGACCTTTTCAAAGATCTATGTGAACCATTCACATTTCAGGTGATATATGGGCATACTGAAAAATGCCTGGAGTTGAGTAGCAGTTTGTGATACTCAGTTACGTGCTGTATTTGACCATGGCTGTAATCTCCAGAAACCAGACATAGAGTAAGATGGATCAGGTTGCCCATGAATTGAGATGAAATTCAAAATAAGGAAAAGTATCAGAATCCAAATTAAGGACAAGGATTTATTGAAAAATGGATGTCTTTCTCCATTACCTTGCATCTAACTTTAAGGGAAACAGAACTCCATCACAAAAGTATATTCTAGAGAACAGAACTTGGGAGGAGGAGGCTATGAGGCAGTGAGACTCTCAATTATTTGTAAGTAATGCTATCCCAGGAATAAGCAAGGAGTATGGTTTTAATTAACAGTGAGTCATGAAGTAGTGTGGTCTGCCAGATACCAGGCTGCAGTCCAGCTCATTACCACCCCTAAATGGTTGCACACTTGGAGCAAACGTGTCTGCAGGCCCTTTTTATTAGGGCTCAGAAAATTTAAAGCAGGTGAATTCAGCTGGAGACAGGCCCGGATTGGAAATGCCAAAAAGCAAAATGCCAGTCACAAGGTGTAAAAGGTGGAAGAAAATAAGAAAGAACAGTTAACTCACAGCTGCAGCTGAAAGTACGACATTTTTGATTTGCTGCAGATGGTGGTTTGTGTGCCAAAAAGCAGATACAGTATATACAGTCTGATAGGTATTAGAAAGGAAGTAGCTTTTTCTTGAGACTGTGGATGAATTGCCTAATGTTCTAAGTGACAGTGGCAGGGAAGAAAGTCCTTCTGCAATTGCACAACTTAAACTTTAGAAGTGGTGTTGATCTTAATTTAAAAAAACAGTTGTAGTCCTCAATGCAACTTCTTCCCATGGCATTTGCTGCCTTGCCCATTCAAGATTGTTTCTCATTCGTGATCTGCTAGAAAGCAGATAGGACCACTGGGTCTGTATTTTGTCCCATAATCTGAGGCAAGCTTGGTTCCAGAGCCTCCACCCCTCTTCTTTTCTGCAGAAAGCAGAGATTTGTTTGGGATCTCAAAAGAGATAAAAAAAAAAAAAGGGAAAGAGAAAATTGCTGTAAAATTAACTAAAGTTTGAGAAGGCTGTGAGGAGAGCTTGGCTTGGAGTCAAGGTACTGGGCTGGAATCAGGGGGACCAGCATGGTTCTCATTTTGACCACAAACTTCGTTTATGTCCTCAAGTCTATTACTTCATCTCTCTCTCTGCTTCTGTGTCCCTTGGAACATGGAAGCAGTAAGAATGCTCGTTTTCCTATCTTTGTCTTTGTAAACAGTGACAGGGCCATTTGTCCTATGCCTGCACTGGGCACATAGTACATTGAGAGCTCTCAGTTGGTCCAGGCCTCCAAATTAACTGCAATATATACAGGACAGAATAGACAGGCTCTGAGAACTGTACACATCCCACATCTTGTCCAGGGACATTCTAGCCTAGAAATTGCTCATTTAGACCAGTATGCTTATCCTGAAAGTAGGTGGCACCTGCTGCATAAGGACAGTAGCAAGTAAGAGAATATCCTTTTCATCCCATCTCCAACATTAGAATTTATCCTGGGCTCTCCTAGTGAGAGAATGACTTTAATCCTAAAACATGTGGCTTCAAATCCCTTCCAAAAAAGTTGTTTATAATTATAGCTATTCTGGATAATCTTGTTAAACATATAATTACCCAGACCCTTTTAAAAGCTCATTAATTTCTTGGCTTCAGTGGTGTCATGAAGTAAGGACTTCCACAATTTAATAAGTGCTCTCTGATTTTATTTTTAATTTAACACTTCAATTTTATGGAAGGTCCCTTGTATTACATGTTATAAAACAGACTGAAATGGTATAAGGGTAATCAAGTGTATCTATTATCTTCCATATTTGTCCTTTTAAAGGCAAGGGATCTCTGTTCTTTTTTTTCTTTTTTTTTCAATTTCTTCTGTCATTTTAGTTACTTTTCTCTGAACAAGCTATAGTTCTGCAATATTCTTTTGAGCTACAGGGATCACAGTTTCTCAACATTTCATGCAAGGTCTTATTGTGGATTGAAATTATAATACTGATGCCTAAGAATTTAATGTAATTTTAGAAGGTTTTAGAATCATATAAGCTCTGCTAAGTTGCTCTGATTTTAAGTGCACATATTTAGTGCCTGTCTCACGAGTTTGGGAGCTATTCCCAGGCTCAACCAAGGCCATGATGTTTTTTGAGAAGCCACTTGCAAGATAACAAACAACAGAAGAAGGCCTAGCTGCCCACCCGTCTCCCCACACCCCCCACACCCCCCCGCTTCATGAAGAAGGGGGCAGATGGACAGGCCCTTTCGGTGGGCACTCAAAAGAAATAAGAGTACTGATTGGATGTTAATAAGGGGTATAAAACCTGTGAACTTCCTGATCTGGGGGTCAGACCCCCCTGGGTTTGAACCTCGGAAGCTTCCAATAATAAAACCCTGTATATCTTCCTCCATTAACTTGTCTCCAGAGTGTCTCTTTTCACAGAGGTACGAGATCTGAAGGCAACAATATTGTGACATTTGGTATGAGTTTCAGAGATTTTGAGGTTGAACAATTCTACTAGCGTATCACCTACATGGATATCCTGTATAATATGGATAATTAGTTCAGCTTAGAGCACAGCTCTGAGAAAGGTCTGATGTCCCAGTTTTTGCAGTTGCTAGCACCTTGACATTTTAATTTCCTTCACTTTCAGAGATCTCCTTTTGAGCAGTATACAGTGGACCTTGCCTACATGACCATCCCATTTTTCTTAAAGCCTGTGGTAGGAATATTTCTACTAAGATGGTTTATTGTTTTGTGTTTATCTTAAGTTAATTTGATTTTCTTAGTATCAAATATTCACCTGGCCTGATCAGCTCTCAGTGATTTGGGACCCTTTGACCCTGATTTCTCTAAATATCATCTTTTTGTATGCAACTTTTTCTCCTTCAGTATTTTCATCTCTTCAGAGACAGAAAATTCTGGATATTGTCAGAAATATAGTGGAAAAAGAACTTCTTAAAGAGGATTGGAACTTATAGGCTCCTTTGAGATTCCTGATGACACCTCTTTTCTTTCTCATCTTTTTTTCTTTTCATAGTCATCAATATCTAGCACAGCACTGAGATTACCTTTTTTCAATTGGTTATAAATGTTACTTTGGTTGTGACCTCTGGAGAGCAGGTCCAAACCCACTTGGTCTTAGTTTGCTTTGAACACGGTGTAAGTAGGATTTAATACCTTATTTCTCTGGTTTAAAAAGAGTAGATGAGGCTCCCTTATCTCTTTGCTTGTGATGTTTGTAGTGGTGAAGTTTACCAGACCTTACACAGCTGCCTCCCGCAGTAACAATTCTCATGCATCTCATCTTAACAAGGGTCAAAAGTTTAGAAGGTACATTAGCTTCTTGGTTTGATGCACATGTCTTTGGATAAGTCTTAACAGAAATACGTAATTATACAACAGCAGGCTACAGCTACGTAATGTTACATAGTGCAGTGCATTATGTATCACCAAATGCTGTTAGCATGTTGGGCATGAAACTTCAGTGTGGACTTGTCCTGTTTCAGTTACAAACATGACATGATGCAATTCTTCTTGTGTCACTCTTCACTGGGGTTACTAACAGTTTTCCAAATTTTGAGATGCAGAGTTATTAACTAGGAGCTGAAAATCCTGGAATACTAGTGCTTTTGGACAGTCTAAGTGATGAACGATGCAGAATAAGAAGGAATCTCTTGGCTCATGGTATTCAGTCTGTTGTTATTGCAAGCAGCTGTACACACAATTCCCTCTTGAAGGTAGGAGGCACCATCTTGAACACAGGGCAGTTTTTCTTCACCCCATTGCTCCTGAAATGACCCGGTTCTATAATTTTGCTTTTCTGGTGGTTAGAAAACATCTAACTTAGATTGTACATGTGTTCATAGCTGCATTATAGCCCTTTTAGTTCTTCTGCTCTTTTGCTTCAACATATTCCATTTCCTTCTCTAGCATTTATCTCTGTGAGAGTTTGGGAGAAAAAAACCCCAAACATCTTTCTTTAAAGTTTGTTCTGCAAGGCAAAAGAAGATAAGTAATTTTGGATCCTCTTGTAGATCAGGAGTTCTGTTCATCCCAGTATCCTGAGGTTCTTCAAAGTGGTACTGGAGAAGTAAAGTATCCAAGCCACTTCAGTATGAGCTGAGGCAATACTGAAAATAACCACAGCACCACAGTTGGACTATTTATCAACCTTCTTAGCACAATGCATAATGGATATGTGTATTCCTTGGGCCAGGAATTACTCAAAATGGGTGCTGTGCAGCTTCGTATACCTGCACTAGCTTATTTAAAGTTTGTACTGAATTGTGCCTTGTAGTCATAACCCAACTCTTCCTATTCCCTTTTCAGTAAAAAAAAGTATTTAATCATCTCAGGCCAAACCACCAAACTCTGCCTGTGAGTGCCCCTCTCTTTTGCATTTGGCTTACATGCCTGACAGCTTTTTGAAGTCAAGATGTGAAACTGTGTTTGCATATTGGCGAAGTGAGTCTTGTGCTGAAACCACTTGGTGTTTGCTCAGGTGCAATGCGTACATTGGGAAGTGAAATAATCTTTGGCACTCTCAGTACAATATGTATTGTGTACAGGATTTAATGAGTTACCTTCCTGTTATCACAGTTCAGAACTGTGCTTATCTTTATTTTTCATTTCCTCTGAATGTCTATGTGCTTCCGGTAAATAGATGATCTTTTTTTGGTAATGAATGACTCTTTCCCACAGGAGATTTTACTGTGGAAGTGTATGTATATCATTCATTACTATAAAACACTGCATGCAAACACATTGAAAGTTATTTCTAATAGCACATCACTGGCAAATTTACCTAGTACTGTGTAGGCCTTTAACCCAAGCTTTATCACAGTTGAGATGTATTAGTGATAAAATTTTTCTCTTAAGATCTGTATGACTTACAGTTAATTTAGGATATTTATCTTCAGTGATTCAGTCGAGTAATATAAATTATTACAATAAACTGTTTAAATTCCAGAAGGCCTCTAGCTCATTAATATCACACCTATCAAAATGTTTATTGCAGTCTCACACTTTATTAGCTCAGGTCATTTAGCAGGATGTTTCCCCGAAGTCACCCAGTTTTCTTTTCCTATCCTGGCTTGCAGTCCGCAGCCTTCCCTCCCTGCACAACCCCATGTGTGTGTGGTGTGGTGTTACCCTCTGGATTCCTGTAGACCTGCCCAAGCTTCCTTGTGAGCACCCCACATGCCCTCAGACAAGATGACCTTAAAGACATACTCCGCTGAGCAGCTGTATTTCTATAGGGATCAAGTTGAATGACGTGGGAATTGTTTATGTGGAAATGTTTGAAACTATTCTGTGGCAGGAAAAGCAGGGACATCCGCTTCTCACACGCTGATCCTTTCAGAAAAACAGGGAGTTCTATGCTTTCTTGCAGAATTGGAAATTCAATAAATGATTGCCTTAACATGGTTTAGTATTGACTGCAGGTTAAAACTACAATCATTTATATCACATTAAGGGCTTGCAGTTCCTTTGATGGTAAAAGAAGTAGCAGTGGAATTTCTTTTCCAGCTTTTGTGCTTACAGCTGAGTCTGTCTAAAGAATGTTGTGCTATTTTGACTATTTTTTGCTACGTGAACACATGTATGTGCTGCTTCTAAAGGCAGGTAGGTAATTAATTCCTCTTACTGCTGTAACCATCTCATGTTTAAAGGTTGGAGACCTCCTTTTTTTGGAGGGGGTGACATTTTTTTTGAGCAAATTTAAAAGTAAGAACACAGTCACTTTATGATAGACTGAATGCAGACACTTAGGTACTATGGAGGCAATTGAACCAAAACAATGTGAGAGGAGGGAGAGTCTATTTCTCTTGTTCTGCCAGTGTATTTGAATCAAATAGCTTGTCTCTGATCATTCCTAAACCAAGACGTTCATTATATGGGTTTTTACAAATGAGGATGAAGTTCAGAAACTTGGCCATAGTAATGCCTTGAACAGTCATTTAAAAGATGTCTAATTGTATCTGTGCTGCTTTATCACAGGTGTGGAACTAAAATATGATCTCTGTTTAGAAGTAAAGGAATAGTTACAGGAAGTGGTATCTTGGAGCATCATGGTTTTACAGCAGCAGTGTCAGCAGGGTGCTGTGTGTGCCTCGGGGCATGTAAACTGTGGGGCTACATGGAGACAATCCAAGCCAGTTTAAAGAAACTGGTGTGGCTATCAGCAGCAGGGGTTAAAAGTCCATACTGATGTCTGGGATACTATAGCTAGAAAAGTTCTTGCGAAGATTAATTACCATTTTCAGAAGGAGATCAGACGATGAGGGTTGTGTTATGGCTTGCTTGCTCTTGTATCCTTGCGAAGTGGGCACAGTTGTCTTTCCTGCAAGCCAAACCATGCACCTTCAAGCTGATCTAGATCATGAAAGCACATCTCTGGTACCACCAGCAATAAATAGCATGGTGTACACAATGTATGACTCTGTCCTCCTGCCAAACCTATGTACCTGTAGCGGTTTGGGTAAGGCTTGGTGAACTTAACTGCATGTTTTCCTCAGGCTTAGCTTTCGTTTTCTCACTCCTCTCTGTTTGTTTTCTGGTTCTGGATGGGAGGAGATGTCAAAATACTGAAAAGAGGCTATTTTTACAACATTTATGAGCCAAATGGAAGGAAGAAGCACCTGAACTCTCATGAACTTAGCAGTGCATGCTTGAGAGGTCCCGATAATTAATGTAATGCATTCACAGGAGTTGTGTCCATTCTGAGACTAGCATATCCTTAGTTGTAATAATTCTGGTTAGTTAAATTTTGTTGCTGTTATTGTTTGAATCTTTGAAGGGTGTCATTCCTGTCTCCTCTAGAATGAAAAAATCAATAAATGAGCAAATTTGTATTATTATATTACAGGCACTATATCATTAAATGTAGGTAAAAAGCAAGGAGTGTTCTGTAGCAAGAATGAGTTTTAGGTTGGAATTAAGGCTTCCAGTTAGTAAATACATCTCTGGGGCTAGAGGATATCTCTGTGCAGTAGTGTTTATACTGTACCAGATGAAACATTTAAAAGTTGAATGTTGGAAAAGCAGCCCCCAAAGTACCTAATGGACATTCTGGCCCTGGCCACAATAGTAGCTGCCATAGCTGCCACAGGAGCTGTTCTGTTCCCTTGCCTGTTCTCTATCTCAATTTGGCAGTTTAAAAAAATGTTGTACATAAATACTCCCAGGACTTCCACATGATTGCTAAAAAACCTAAACTGCATTTAGTTTGTTTATAAAAAGTCCTGGGGCCCTGCTCTGCGTAGCAAAGGTCATGAAAACACATGTTTATAGCTTCACAAATGCTCTATACTCCTTGAATGGAGAAGTTTATTTGATTTAATCAGCATCCACTGGGATCCTGTAATTGCATAATAGGTAATTTATTATGGAAGTAAAAGTATTTTTTTAACTGTAGCCTATGTAGCATGGGTTTGTAGTGTTAGACTAATCCACGTAGTAAAAAAGAGCTTTGCAAAACAGTCTGACTGGAGTAATGGTGTTCTGTGATGAGCGCGTACTTGTATGGTTATTTATTCATCAGAAAATGTTAAAAGGAGAAGCACATTATCACCATGTTGGATGTAAAAACTGTTAACTGTTTGCCTGCCTTCAGCAATTGGAAATGCTCAATGTGAGAAACTGGAAAGCAAGTCCAGATAATCCAGTCAGAGGGTGGTGAATATGAGAGTGGGAGAATCCAAGGTTTGTCTCTTTGGCATACACTGGAACATGGCCTTTCAGCTCCTTCAGGAAAGGGACATGGCTTTTCATCTTGGATACTGAACTACAAACAGATAGGTTTATATACATATCTATAAAAAAGTCAAACATAGTTGTTTAACTGTCATAGTCTTTTTGATGAAATCATCATGAACTGAATCATGAATGACAGAGACAGAATAAGGACTATGGTACTGTTCTTGAAGGAACTTGCAGATAGGCAAGAGAAAGATGAGGAATTTAACCAACCTCTTGCAGGTATCACACTAGTGCAAAGCCTGAGTATCTGAAACCAGTCAGTTCTTGCACAGCCATATCATTGATAATTCCAGCTGTGCCAAAAAGTTGCAGAACAACATGCACCTGTTCTGAGAAAGCTTCTGGGACTGCATAATACGGTTGTTGATGATGAACCCATTTGTTGGCTTGTCCTAAACTGAAGAGAGAGGTTGAAGAACTCTGCCTCCAACAGGCTTGTGCAGTTTTAGAAGGAAAACTGGGGAAATGAGTTTGATATTTTCTGAGGTTCTGAATGCAGAAGTTTTCTTTCCAACTGCTATGATCTCAGTAACACCAGAAGTAAGTTTTTCTGTATTTTCTGTGAAAGCTTGTGGCATCCTAACTTTCTTGCTGAACTTGGAGTTAATATTTTAATATCTAAATAAAAGTAGAAAACCAAGGAAAGTTAACTTGTTTGGTAACTCAGCAACTTGCAAGCTTTGAACTATGCTTAAAATACATAAGCCTCAGTCCACGGAAAGTTGGACTGTCATCTCCTCAGCTTTGGTTATATCCACGTCCAGTGAAATACTCTCTTCTCTAATGCTTCTCCCTGGGCATGCTGTGTCATACATGTCAGTACTAGATTATTAATACTGAACTCTTAAGGCAAAATGTAGCCTAAAGGTTCTGTAGATCAATGAAGCAAGAGTGATTAGCCTGGAAAAGTTAAAAAAATATGGTCCTAGTTATGATAGAATATCCAAAGGCCAATTTTGAGAAGATGAAGGTATGAATTTGAGCATTTGACACTAGAGGTTTAGGAAGCAGGTGGGGGTAAGAGACAGAAAAGGATATCAAGTCCCACCTTTCACTGGGATGTTTTTATGTGGTTTCTTTCTGTGTCCTCTTTTTTATTTTATTTTTGGAGATATTTTGTGTTTTCCTCCAATTTATGCTTAAAAATATCTTGATTGTGTTCGTTTTCCCCACATTTTCCCTTCTGCTTGGAAAATATTGTATTTTCTTTTGTGACTTTTCAGACTTTTATTTCCTGTTCCTGCTGATGTATAATTAAGTGTTATATCAGCAATTTTAAACTGTAATAAATATATAAATCCTGTCTTCATGTTTACATAGATTCATAATATTCAAAGAGATGGGAATCCTCACAGCCTTCCATGAAATAACTTCTTTAATTTGAAATTATTTCAATACCTTTTTAAAGCAAGTCTGTGTTTTAATGCATATTGTCTGCGGCAACCTGAATGCACTAGGTGAAGAAGCAACGGTCATAGACCCATATATAGTAAGCGTGCCATTTCGTGGCCTTTAAATGTCCACCGGCCTCACTCATTCTCTTTGTTTGGCTATGGACACTATTGAAGGTTTCGCTATTCACTGGTTGTGTTGAACTCAAGCCACAGAGCACTACAACCAGTCCAGGAGGAGCAGGGTAGGACCCAGAAGGACTATATGAGGAACAGGTTAATCTAGTAATTATGACACAAGTGGAAATGATCATAACTTTTGCCTTTTGTTTAATTTTCCCACTGAAACAGCTGAAGATGTGAAAGTAAGGGCAAAATGTATTGTTCAGCCCACTGTGATCTTGTTTATGAATATTTAATATTTCCTATCCTTTAGATAGGAAAGGTCCTGTCCTTCAGATAGGAGCAGCAGTGATGAATGGACAGAACACCTCTTTGTGCTGCATGGCTTGAAATGTGATGACTGCATGTTTGCATGCCAACTTTATTGTTTTGCGTAAGGATCTAATAATTCAGATGTTGAGAGCTGTATAAGTGAATGATGACAATAAGAAAGCAATTGAAATTTTACTATATTTAAAATAGGTATAGCTAAAGAAGTAACTGGATATGTCCAAGACAAAGGTAGATCTCCCAGATCAGGCCTACCGTATTTAATACGTTTCATTGTCTGTAAAATAGAGACTCTTGAGAATAGGTAGGCTTTTTTTTGTTCCCCCCCCCAGGCATTCACAACATGTTAATCCTCTAAAGTAAAAGGAGATAGCTGGCAGCAAGCTCAGAGGTAAAATGCAAGAGTCTACAGGGAATTTTTTTTCCTTTGGGAATTCAAACAATGTAGTCGTACAGAAGAATTTGGTTAAGTAGGCTGAGAGTTCGTCTGTTCCTATTGCAGTGTTATCTATCAGTGTGGAATTTTTTCTGCCAAAGGTCACCAATAAATATAAAACTGCTATTTTGATGAAAAATACCAATAGTCTCTATTACTTTCACACACAGAGGTATGGCTTGGCCAGAACTAACGTTAGCTAATACGAGTTTAAATTAGTGCCAAAGAAGCTATTCTGTATTACACCAAATGAGAACCTGGCTCAAAACTATGACTTTTTTTTTTAAATATGCCCCTACATCTCTGTGAGTGACTAATTTTTCCATAAATTGTATTTTTGTGGGGGCTTCTTGCTAATCCTGCAGGTTTTCACTATGTGGTGATGATTTAGTCTGCATCACTCAATAGCTGTGTATGCATTCTGGTCTCCAAGATACAATGAAGACTTCATGGTGAAAACCACTACCAAATCCTAACAAACTGCTCAAGTATAATGGGCCTTCACATGTTCCTTCTTTTCTTTTTTCCATTGTGTAGTTCTAAGCCACTGGTCTCATTTCCCCTGCAAAATTGTTGTAGATCACTCAAGCTTATACTACTTTTTTCTTGGTCATTTTTTCACCTTTTCTTTCACTGTCAGTTGACCTCACCATTTCACACTGTCTCCCCAGTTCTCCGCTTAGTGTATTTTTTCTCTCCCAAACTTTCCTTCAGTCACCAGTGAGCTCTCTGTTGTATTATTTCAGGCCTTGTTGCCCTGTCTCAGATCACTCCTACTCATCCTGTTCTAGGTTTTATATTTGAAGAATGGGTTCATGGAAAAGGGTTTGAAAAGTGGGATTTATTGAGCAACATCAACCACAAAAGGACTTGTGCTTGCTGGAGCTTGTAACTGAAGCCATTGAAGCAAAGAAGCATTTAAAAGATAATAGATAGCAAGATGCTTATCTTTCTAAGAATGCAGAGCAAACCAAACCAAATTTCATATAAAAATGAACAGCAGCCTGTTGTGCATATGTGGGAGAACTACAACCTGTCTCAGAGACAATGCTTAACATCCTTTTCTTTTGAGACAGATCTGAAGTGGAAACCTTCCATGTACAACTTTAGCTTTAGTACATTTTTCTTAGCTCTCTCTACTTGGCGTAGTCAAAGATTGTAAGAAGACTTCATTGTTAAATAATGTATACGTGGTTTTTAATTTCAAATTCCTCTGTGTCTCCCTCTCTCTATTTTTCTTTCCTTCCTTCTCCTTTAGGCTGTAAGAGAAAAATTAGAGCCAGATGACGCTTTGATGTATGAAGAAGATCTGGATGATGAAGACTGTGGAGAAGCAGAATTTGAGGAAACCATGAAATTAAAACTGCTGCGTAGAATCGCCTCCCTAGCATCCAAACTGAGGGAGTTTATTGGCAACATGATAATCACCACTGGAAAAGTTGTTGTTACAATTTTACTTGGTTCAGCAGGTTGGTGCAATTGAAAAATTTCCTCAGGAGCCCATTAGATTATGCATTTAACAAATGAGTTTCAGCACTTTAGCACCTGTGGGAGTAACAATGGAAATTTGTAAAGGAAAAGAAATTGCTGCTGATTTTATTTAAATTAAATTTTTGGCAGGTATTGGAATATGCTGAGTTGCTTCGTTTTTTTGTACCAATACTTCGTGGCTCTGTCATTTTGTTTATGACTTTCACAGTCACTTTTATAATCAAATGCTGAATGCGGACATATTATTAGTGAATATATGTTGTGTATATGTGTATATATATACATATATATATTTATTTCCTTTTTTGAGTGAATTTATAGATTTGATTGCATCATTTCCAAGTGTAAAAAGGAACTATATTCACATAATCTTAAAAAAAATAGAAAAGATTATTTGGTTGACCATGTAGTGTGTAAAAAGAGTGATAGATAGACTTCCTGTTGGGTTTTGATGGTGTTGGTGAAAGTAGCTGCTTTGATGTGATATAGCCAACCTTTCTATAAGACATTTGATTTAGTAACACATAATCAGCTGCAGCCAGAAAGGAAGTGTACCAACCACTGTAGGCTATAAGTACTGAATTCAAATTGGATCAAGGAATTGTAAACTAGTTTTTACCTGCTTACTTACATGTTTGAATCTAGTATTTACATATAAAGTATAACTGTATACTTAACAAATAAGTATACCAGTATGCGAAGTACAAAACGGGAGTACAAAAAATGTTTGATACAGAATGATGAGGACTGGTCAGGTGTGGCACCTTTAGTAAGGCAGACTCTTTCTTTAAGGTTAAGATTGTCTAACATCCTTATATATAGCCAAATGCAAAGTAATAAATCTAAAAAGGGAAAAGAAATGCTGATCACCATGGGACCTGACACAGGGAAAGAGAATTGTGATTAAAAAAAAAAAAGGCAAAAAACCCAAACAAAAGCCAAAAACCTGATGTCACTGTGTATATGTGAACATCATCCAGGGAGTGTGAAATGGACGGATCATGCAGCTGTGACAGGGGACAATTTCTTTGGAGTGTCGATGGGCAGCTTGCCTGTGGAGCTCCAATGCAAGCCAAGAACTGGGAGGTTGTTTGGAGTAGAGTTACAAAAAGGACTTCAGGACTGAGAAGCTTGTATTCCAGAGAGAGACCTTGAGCTTATTAAGCTAAATACTTCCGTACTTACCATGCCAAAAAGATGAAGGGTGATTTGACTGTAGCCTGAAAGTACTGAAAAAGTGATTCCATTTTTTAAGATACCTGATCTAGTAGAAGCAATAATGGAAGCCAACAGAGAGGTGGTAAAGCTAGGTAATTCTAGACCAGAAATAAATTTCTTATTTTTCACAGCCAGAGTAATTGACCATAATAAACAATGTAGTTTAGGATATAGCTGATTCTCCTTCTCCAAAAGTGTTTAAATAAAGTGTCTCTCTGGAAAAAGTAAGGAAATAGTTTCAGGCTTGAGGCACAAATTACTGGGTGAAGTTTTACAGCACCATAGGTTAGAGACTTGGTCTAAAGTATGATGTGAAAGATACTGTGGAGCGGAGGCAAACGACTGTGAATACAGTGACTGGACTCAGCCAGAGACTGACCCTTGGAGCACTGTCTCCAAAAGACACATCACCCAGCACCTGGCAAGGAGCAGATCCTCCTGCTGGAGTGGCTGGCTCAGCTGCAGGGCCAGCAGATGCACTGGAGCTGTGGGCCACCAGGAGCCTGCAGGTCTGTCCAGAGGAAGGCAGTTCCTAAACATGTCCTAGTAAAAAGCTTAAAATAAACTGAGGCAGGCACCCCTGCTAGCTTCGGTACTGCTACTTTAGACAGTCCATTGAGCTGCTGTGCTAGCTGCAATCTGTTGTGTCATTTTGTCATCGTTGTTACTCTTAGACATGTATGTCTTTCCTGCTTCCCAACTTTGTTTTGTAGGCTACTCACAGAGCATCAAGTCTCCTTCACCAGTTAGACATTTTCACAAGTGCATATATGTGCATGAGC
Source organism: Sakesphorus luctuosus (assembly GCA_013396695.1). NCBI lineage: Eukaryota > Metazoa > Chordata > Aves > Passeriformes > Thamnophilidae > Sakesphorus > Sakesphorus luctuosus. The sequence goes on along the minus strand of VWZD01010095.1, from coordinate 190,415 downwards.
AAAAACGATATGCAGGTGTTAGCCAGAAGAGTCGTTGTCATACGTAAATAACAAGTTTCTAGGAGTTAAAATTTTTTTTAAAATTTAAACATTTACTGATTATTCTGTAGATTTTACCTAAATCTCTTACTTTCAGTATATGAATCAGGGGTGTTTGTTTGTTTGTTTAATAACTCAAGATATCTCAAGATTGAGAAGGGTTTTCACTGTTCATCCATCATGACATTTTAGCATCTTGTACTTAAAATTCATGCTCCAGTGGTCTCAGGCAGTATTGGCTGGCCTTGCAGGCATCTTTATATTTTTTTCCATGTTTTATGAAACATATTTCCATAGAGAAGATCCGCCTCAGAGGAAGGTCTGGAGAGTGGGTGTGTTCTAAGTGCTAAGATCTGGAATAAGTGAATTGAACAACAAGGAAAAAAAAGATCCTACTCTTCTAGTCTCAAAGTTAATAGCAGTATTTAGAGGCAAGTGTAATAATTAGCATAAACACTATTGGATTAAATTTTTAATACACTTCTTGTCAAACCTAAGATTTAACAAATGCTGATATTTGCCACTCTTTTCCAACCCTCCATGTTTTTATTTTTACAGGTATGATGGTGCCATCTTTGACCTCAGCTGTGTATTTCTTTGTATTTTTGGGCCTGTGTACATGGTGGTCCTGTTGCCAAGCATTTGATCCGCTGATATTCAGCTGTCTCTGTGTGTTAATGGCTATATTCAGTGCGGGACACTTGATCGGACTTTATCTGTACCAGCTACAGTTCTTTCAGGAGGTTGTTCCACCAAAAGATTTCTATGCCAGGTGAGAGAAATTCTTTTCCTGTTTAATTGTGGGCACATGATGCAGTGCTCTGTTACCACATGTTGGTGCAAATGATCTTCCACATAATGCTTTGAGAAACTTTACATATAGCTTTTGTTAAGACTTGGAAGAGTCAAAGCATTTCAGACGGAGTGGTTTTGAATGATAGAGTCGTAAAAGTCCAGCCTGGGCAATTGCATGCAGAGAGCTGGAGGAGGTTAGAAGGGGAAGGTAATGTTGGTTTTGGTCACAGTGCTCCTGAGATGTGTGAATGATTTGGCTAAGGCAGGAGATACAGCAAATAGATGGCAGCTTTGTTACAAGGGCAGTGTACACATGTGCTTTTGGTTGTTTTGGTAGAGGAAAATAATGCTCTGAGGTCTAATGTCATAATGTCTTAACTGGGGCAAATCTGGTGTCATTCTTGTATGCAGAGGCTGAGGGATGCTGGGGTACTTCATGTGCTGTGCATAAATTAAACTGTTAATATAAAAATGCTGTCTTGTCACACAAAACATGCTGGTCTTATCTTCATACCAATAGCTACATCACTTAAGTAGAAAAGCAGCATTACTGGTTACTGCTGCAGTAAACATTGATTTGCTGTGATTTCACTGACACTTTAGATTTTCACATACTCTAATCCAAAAAAAGATGAATCAATGCATGTATTTTGCTCATTATTAATTTTTTTCCTGCTGGATTATTATTGCAAATTATTTTTTATGGTTTTTTTATTTTATTTTTAATGTTATAGTAATCCTTATATTAAACTAAATGTAAACCTTAACTTTATTTTCTAGTAAATGTATTGCTCATTTTAAGTACTGTAAGTTGAAGGTGAAAGGAAATTAGATGTGCTGTGGAGAATCAATTAGTGGTTTATATCTCAATGCACCATTAAAAGCAGTAAAATTGAGCTGTCTAGCTACAGTAGCTGTTACTTTAGTACTTATTTTGACATTTTATTTAGTACAGGTTAATAGGATGTGTGTTTTGTGATGTCGGAATTGGTGACTTGAGGAGGATAATTGAGAGGCATAACATTACCTGAAAGAGACTTGCTTTGTTTAGGTTCTTTTGTGCCACCTAGAGGTCAGATGATTTCAGGAGCTGAAATGCTCACAACTGCACTAAACCCTTTATATTACTGTCTCTGTGTATAAAACAAAAACAAACAAACAAACGAAAAGATAAAACGGCATTAAAATTCTCCACTATTTGGCTATTAGGATATCAACTCACAATTTTTAGCACCAGACAGCAATAACATTTTCTCAAGGAGAGGAATTACGTGCTTCATAGTCTTTTGCTAGAATTTGTGAAACTGTCTTCATGTACATCATTCATGACATCCCTTTTTTTCTCTTTAGTATTTTTCATATTCATTTTAAATTCTTGTATGTTTTATTTGCTTAAAGTTTTGATTACTTCAGTCTCGAGGTTATTGTCCACATTTAGTAATTTTTTTTTTTTTGCAAATAGTGTGTTTTTTCATTTTATGATAAAATTTCATTCAGTACCAGTGTGCAGTACCAATTCAACTTAGTCGTTCATTTTTGAAATTAAAAAATCTGATTGTAAGGAAATTGCCTCTGCCTCAGTGTAGAATGGAAAAGCACCTTCAGAGTATGGGTTAAAAAAGCCCCAGTGCTGGATTTCGGAGTAGGTACTGAGCTTTTTGTAGGCAGAAAATGTTGCAGACTTTCTCTTGAACTAGTACTGCTGAATACTCTGCCTTTTACACAGGATATCATGTGAGGAGCTGATGTTCTAAATTACAGGGGAAGTTATGTTTGAATGTACAAAACACCAGTGGCATCAGAAGGTGCAGAGTTCCATGTTTCTTTATTGGCAGTTCTTTCTGTTGTGCATTCACTTTGATCTACTTTCAGGGAGATGCCTTTGAAGAGCATGAAGACAGGTGTTGTCAGTGACTGGAAGTGCAAATCTTAGTGTGAGAAGAAGCCACTAATGATTTTTAATCATTGGAGCTACAGTGATAGATAAGCAGTGACTAGAGGAGGAAAAATGAGAAACGTGTATTGGAATGGTGCAGAAAAATATTTTAGCATTTTTCATCCTAGAAGAAAATCAATACATTTCTATTTTATGTACCATATTGGTNAGTAATCCTTATATTAAACTAAATGTAAACCTTAACTTTATTTTCTAGTAAATGTATTGCTCATTTTAAGTACTGTAAGTTGAAGGTGAAAGGAAATTAGATGTGCTGTGGAGAATCAATTAGTGGTTTATATCTCAATGCACCATTAAAAGCAGTAAAATTGAGCTGTCTAGCTACAGTAGCTGTTACTTTAGTACTTATTTTGACATTTTATTTAGTACAGGTTAATAGGATGTGTGTTTTGTGATGTCGGAATTGGTGACTTGAGGAGGATAATTGAGAGGCATAACATTACCTGAAAGAGACTTGCTTTGTTTAGGTTCTTTTGTGCCACCTAGAGGTCAGATGATTTCAGGAGCTGAAATGCTCACAACTGCACTAAACCCTTTATATTACTGTCTCTGTGTATAAAACAAAAACAAACAAACAAACGAAAAGATAAAACGGCATTAAAATTCTCCACTATTTGGCTATTAGGATATCAACTCACAATTTTTAGCACCAGACAGCAATAACATTTTCTCAAGGAGAGGAATTACGTGCTTCATAGTCTTTTGCTAGAATTTGTGAAACTGTCTTCATGTACATCATTCATGACATCCCTTTTTTTCTCTTTAGTATTTTTCATATTCATTTTAAATTCTTGTATGTTTTATTTGCTTAAAGTTTTGATTACTTCAGTCTCGAGGTTATTGTCCACATTTAGTAATTTTTTTTTTTTTGCAAATAGTGTGTTTTTTCATTTTTTGATAAAATTTCATTCAGTACCAGTGTGCAGTACCAATTCAACTTAGTCGTTCATTTTTGAAATTAAAAAATCTGATTGTAAGGAAATTGCCTCTGCCTCAGTGTAGAATGGAAAAGCACCTTCAGAGTATGGGTTAAAAAAGCCCCAGTGCTGGATTTCGGAGTAGGTACTGAGCTTTTTGTAGGCAGAAAATGTTGCAGACTTTCTCTTGAACTAGTACTGCTGAATACTCTGCCTTTTACACAGGATATCATGTGAGGAGCTGATGTTCTAAATTACAGGGGAAGTTATGTTTGAATGTACAAAACACCAGTGGCATCAGAAGGTGCAGAGTTCCATGTTTCTTTATTGGCAGTTCTTTCTGTTGTGCATTCACTTTGATCTACTTTCAGGGAGATGCCTTTGAAGAGCATGAAGACAGGTGTTGTCAGTGACTGGAAGTGCAAATCTTAGTGTGAGAAGAAGCCACTAATGATTTTTAATCATTGGAGCTACAGTGATAGATAAGCAGTGACTAGAGGAGGAAAAATGAGAAACGTGTATTGGAATGGTGCAGAAAAATATTTTAGCATTTTTCATCCTAGAAGAAAATCAATACATTTCTATTTTATGTACCATATTGGTTTGAAACAGTGCTAAATATACAGAGTTTCCATTAATACTAGTAGGTGGCTTTCATGGGTAAATAATATGCCGAGAAAATAATTTAATTCCCCAAATTCTTGCTACAAGAAGGACATTGAGGTACTGGAGCATGTCCAGGGAAGGGCAACAAAGCTGGTGAAGGGTCTGGAGCACAAGTCTTATGACGAATGGTGAGGGAACTAGAGTTGTTCTGGGACAGAGAAGACTCAGGAAGAAGCCTGGTGGGGAGAAGGCTGAGGGGAGAACTTATCACTCTCTACAATACCTTGAAAGCAGGTTGCATTGAGATGGGTGTTGGTCTTTTCTCCCAGGTAACAAGTGCCAGGACAAGAGTAAATAGCCTCAAGTTGCACCGGGGTAGGTATAGATTGGATATTAGGGAAATTTCTGCACCAGAAGGGTCATCAGGTATTGCAAGAGGCTACTCAAGGAAGTGGTTGAGTCACCATCCTTTGAGATATTTAGAAGATCTGTAGACATGGCACTTAGGGACACAATTTAGTGACAGCTTAATGGTTGGACTGAAGAGGTCTTTTCTAACCTAAATGATTCTATGGTTCTATACAAAAGAAGGACTTTTATTTCTCTCTAAAGTTTTAAGAGCTTGATCCCCAGGATAAGTTCTCCTCAGTTACAAGGGCCAATGTGAACACTACTCCCATTGGAGGGTATTATTTCTCTTTGCAGAGTGCAAGTCTGTTGTTTTAAAAAACTGCTTTCTGGGTTTGAGTTCTCAAGGTGACAAGAAATGTACAATAATAAATATGTTTTCTCTGAATAGTAATGCATTCAGCTTGTCAGTGTATCGATTGATTGCAGACTAAATGAAACGATACCCAAACAGGCAGGACAATTCTCAAGTTAACAGTATCAGTCAGCTAAGATTTGCATCATCCTTGTGCTGCTCCTTCTTTTTAACAACCTTCAAATCAAAATTCAGCACGAGTAAGAAGGGGCTGAACCGTGTCACCAGAAGTAAACAGTTTTCTTGGAATGAATAATCTGAAATCTGTTGAATTTACATATTTTACCCCAAAACTTTATGGAATTCTTTGAACAAAGTACTTCTCCCCCAAAAATAGGATATTGTGATAACATAGCCCTAAGGATTTGCCATAGTGTAGCAAATAATAGCAATATTAGTACATGTGAAGGCACTGATGTCCTATAAAGTTTAAGATCTACTGTTGTGGCTTTCTGGTTTTCTCAAGTGGCATAAACACAAAGACACATTGAAATGCCACCGAGTGAGCACTAGAATCTGCAGATTGGAAAATGTATAGGGTGCTGAAAAATCTGAAGTAGAGCCAGTGTGCCACGGGTAGGCACTCCAGCAGCAGAGCTTGTAGGATTTACTGAGTTGCATATACTGACACTGGGTAATTACCAATTGATCTCCGTCAACTAAAATGCCCACGCTCAGGTAATTTCATTTATAGTAGGTAACTTCTGTGTTGGCTTGATGCCATATTGTGAATTTGGTGGTTTATGAAGATGGGAAAACAATAACAAGAAGTATCCACGTAAAGTAAAATTCAAAAAATATATTTCTACCAAAAAAACCCTTTTTTCCCAAGTTAATAAAAACAAGTCAATGAGCTAAAATGACTTTAGAAAATATGCAGTGTCACAGCCTGAAAAAATGCACAATAAAATGTTTACCATTTTTCAGATTGCTGCTTCATTTCTTCCTGATATTGTTTATTTTGGCAAAGTGATGTAATTGGGGAAATAATAAAGCCTTACCGACATGAAGAAATAGGATCAGTGCAGTGGTATGAGATTTATCCTGAGTCAGTAAAGTTATTCCTGTCCAAAATCATGCTTATAAGCGTATTCATTTAAAGATCCAGCACTCCTGTATAAATGAAAAGCTATGTGCTTTCCTAAAGTTTAGATCTGTCTTGTATTGTTTGCAGTTTTCAGGCAAATAATGTTTAAATACAAATGGTTTCATCTATGGGAATTTGGAATTACACAACCAATTGCTTTGTTGGTATCTGAGTTGGGAAGTCTAATCTAAGGTGTTTTTTTCAAGAGGAAATTTTCATCTGAAAAATATCTTAAATCTCTTTAAGCAGGACTTTTTAAATAGGTTTTACTGTAACTAGTAATAAGAGTAATAAGCTTGTTTAAATGACTGTTCTATTTTTTAAGAGAGTGTTGCATTGATATTTGCTGCAAGTAGTAGATTTAACATATTGAGTTTGTTTTAAGATTCATCTGAGATGAGTCCAATACCAAATCCTCCATTTGGACTTCTGTGAAAGCTTTGATACAGGTTCAGATTTTGTAGCCCCAAATACTCTGTTCATCTAGGGTTATAAATACTTAAGCACAGTTTCAAAAATATTCCTGGAGTTGTCAAATGAGGTTGGGACATCAGGCTGTAATTTTTAATTAGTAACTTAGAGGCTAAATGCATTAATAAAATCCCATCAGGAGAGCAGGTACTGCCAAAATATCAAGTAGTAGCTAACTGATTACCTTGTTGGCAGTGTCTTGCCTCTGCAGGGCAAGGCACTTATCTCCTTCTCTCGTGCTGATTTTGTAGCTCCACTGGAGCCAAGACCTGGCCAACATGTTTCACCTGAGCTGCAGCCACTGTTAATCCTCACTGCAAACACCTGTCTTTGGCACCTGTCTTAAAGGTGACTCACCTCTGTGGGGCAGAACATTCTTAGGCTTGCAAGAAATTCTGAGGTTTTTGGGGTTGCCTTTTAACTCATAAGCCAGTGTTTGAAAAGTTGGAGAATTTAAAGGTCATTTATGTATCCCATATTGAGCTGCTCTTTGGTGGCAGCAGCTTTCATGCCTTCTGCCTGGATGCTTTTAGCCACTTACCGCCATGGTACTGCAGCACCCACTGCCAGGGCAGAGTTCAGACCCTTGAATAATCCCCATGTAAAGACACCACACTGCTCTTCTTCTGTTTCCATCATCCTTTATCAGCAAAACCACACTTTGTAGTTACAAAGTGTAATCCAAGCCGTGCTACCATGTCAGTTAGGATGACCAGATTAGGCTGAAGAGCCACTATTTCCCTCTTGCAGAGGAAGAGAAGTTAGCTAATTGACCTTATTTGCGGCCTGAATGCACAGGAAAGAAAGGCATGCTCCAGAGTCCAAGAGGAACAAGGTGGAAACGGCAGTTTATTAAGGTGCATTTTGCCTTATGTAGGCTTGGGAGCGACCATTGGGAAAGTAGGGAAGTGCAGGGGATAGAACATGCAAAAACCAATGAGGGTACAAGGGTTCAGCCATGAGGGGTAGGGGAAACTTTCTTGAACATTCCATAAGGAAACATTTAATATAACAAACAACCTATAATAATCATAGAAAACCTGAGAAGCAACAGCAATAGAACAGTCTCTTAGTCTTTAAACAATGGTCTCTCCTGAGCTGAGGGTGTCAGGTTCAATGCTCTTCTTCCACAATTCATGTCCATCCTCGCCCACACTTATTCTTGCAGAAATTTTGCAGCTGAGTTTCATATTAGCTCTATAAGGTGCCACATTTTAGGAGACTTAATTCTACTTAGAGGGTTTTAACCTGTATGCTTTCTCAGAACTTTAGCTTCAGCTTTTTTTTTTTTCATTATTTTGCAAAGGAAGTGAGTGATTCTGTTAACAGTTTAGAAATGCAAGTTCAGACTCCCATCGACAAAACATAATAATCGTCCTTGCTCTTAAAATCTCTTTCCAAACCATGAGATGGCCCAGGGCTCCCTTTCCCATTATATGTTGAACAAGGTAATTTTTAAGAACCCTTCCAAACTGAGTTATTTCATGATTCCATGTTTCTAAGTTCTCTCCTGAATCACATGATTCTGCACAAGACATTTTGGTCCAGGATTTTGTATACCATATAAAGTGAGTTTTTCAGTATCATGCTAGGAAATGGTTCTGTACTAAACAGTAAATAGGCCATTGACTCTCTACTGAACCAACAGAGTCTATGCAAGTTGTCTTCTTTTTTTTTTTTTTTTCATAACTACCTAATAATGTATATCTGGTGGCCAAAAAGGGTTCTCACCTATAGCTATGTTGGTAAGCAGTCACTGGATTTCATGACAGTATGGCAGAACAGTTGAAAATACAGGTGAACCAAGGAGTGCTGGAAAATTCGTAGTACATCTTCTAACCTTCTCCATTATGTTTGTTTCTCCTTAAGAGGCAGGTCTACTGGTTTTTAACAAACCTTGCATATTCTATAGTTCCCTTTCAGTTTTTTACTTCACTGTAAGAAATTGGTGTGGTATATATTAGAAACTGGACAAAATGACTGGGAAAGAAAGAGTCCTATTTAGTGAACCCTACTCAGAATTTCATCATAAATAGAACTTTTTTCAGGACTGAAAAAGGTCAGTATGATTTTGACTGCTTTTGTATTTCACAGTTTTAACCATTCTGTTACCACTGTGTGGAATATCCAAATGTGATAGGAGAGCCAGTGGTGGAGTTCCCAAATGGTTGTAGCAAGAAAGCTTTGGAAACATCACAAAAATACTCTCTGTTGTGAGATTTCCAATTTAGTTCTGCCACATGGACATTCAAAGATTCATCCAAAAGGAATTCACCTCTTTCAATACTTAGAGGGATTCCTCAGACATTCACTCATCAGCAGCCATGTAGAAGATGTTCATGCTGTGCTCACTTTATAGCAGAGTTGTACTCAATATTGATTTAAAATGGTTACCTCGGGTTTTGGTGGAAGTCCAGTGGTGACAACAGGGAAATTGGTGTAAACTTGCGCAGCTTTACTAGGGAAGATTTGTAGCCCTTGCTGTTCTTTACATGGTTGTCCATAGTTATCTCTTTATGCTACATCCTGCAGTTCTTAAAAATCAGCAAGTTCTTGTTTGTGCCAGGAATTCAAGCAACTTTGAAACTTTCTGAAAAAAAAAGCAACAGAAGAAATAGTAAGTAAACTGCAGCAATTTTCCTTCAGCAATTTTCCATCCCCACAGCGTGGCTGTCAGCGTTCACCATAACCACCAGCCTGCATCAAATGCTAAATTTAACCTTAGAAGCAGGAGCAATTGTATTACGTTACTGATGTTGTACCACAGATGATTTACATCTCCTCTGTCTTCCCCTGGACTTGAAAGGGAGGTAAACTGAGACATACACTAAGACCTTTCAAAAACAATGTTTTTCTGCACATGGGACAGACGAGTTTCCGAGCTGAGTTCTGGCAGTGGTGAGCCTGCCACTGGTGAGTGCCCTGACAGCCTGGTGGGGCTGGCCCTGGCCACAGTGGGTTCCCAATACTAGGGATAGAGTAACCTTAGTGCTCCCAACAATGAGCATGCTGCATCTGAAAACCAAATGTAAGCTGCAAACATAAAAATCAGTCGCCATCACATAATGACATGACATATTGCCATGACATAATGTTTGTGAATTGCCGCTTTCTGGATGTCTCTTGCACCCAAATAGCTGTGTGTTGCTGTAAGAACAGCCAAAGGTACCTCTTTCTTGGATGCGTTGAAGTATCAAGGTGAGAAGGACAGAGGGAAGCCACAAAGACTTTAAAACTGCTGATGTACTGTGATAACTCGCCTACTCATTTTGATTCAACTGAACTGGGTGTGCAATTGGTCTTGTAACAGCCTTGCCACTTTTGCATCCACTTGGGCAGCTGATTCTTGTGTCACCAGCATGCCTACCTGCTAACAAAAGCTCTGCTTGTGGTCAGGGAGAGATCACTCCCCCATACACAGCATGTGCCTGTATATGTCTGATTCTCACGCTGACACTGGAAGAGACTCCCTGCCCATCACAGGCTGTCCTGTGTAGACATGCAGAGGATGACTGTGAAGAAGTGATCCTTTAATTTTCTCTTCATATTGTTACCCTGAAAACAGGGACAGACACATCAAGTCCTCTCCTCCTATCAGATCTATATTGCTGTAGCTCTGTGGTATTAGGAGATACAGACTATAATCAGCAAACTTCTCTTGGCATTACAAGCTTGTCTTTACTGTTTTTCTGAGGCCTGCTCAACATTTATTTTCATATTCTGGCATGACCAGGAATTGTGCTGATGAACGTTTAGCACTTCATGTTTTCAGCTCAGTGTATCAAGGTTGACATATGAATTGTACCACATTCCTTGAAAGTACAAAAGGCAGTCCTGACTAACCTCAATCAAGCATGCACAGGGGAAATAGTCCCTGTCTTTGCAGGGGCAGTTTACACCAGTTTCTCTAAATGCTCAGAGTGGAAGTGCTGAATATCTTATTTATGTTCATTTTGCTGAAGTTTGGAACTTGCTGATAAAAACAGAGCCTATCATGTTCATTTTATAACCTATTTAAAATCAGCTGTTACGCCGTTTTGGTTTTGAAATTAGGCAATTTCCACACATTTCCCAAGCCTAATTGTTCATTATCCCATTATCTTCTTTCCCATATCCTGCTATATTTTTTTTTATGTTTAAAACCAAATGGAATTGTAGCTTGCATTTCTGCCTTAGTGCATTCACTTCTAAAAAAGAATGTTTTCTTTGCTTATACTTTCTACTGCAGAATCTCTCAGTGTAGGAATCAATCACTCGATTTTTTTTTCTTCAATCTGTTTCATCGCCAGCTGAGTAAGTGGAAAATCTCTTTATCCTCTGCATGCATCACTGAACCTAGCAGACTCTCCCAATGTGACTGAAAGGTATCATCACTTCTTTTTCAAAGGTGGAAAAATTCCCTTACAGAGAAGTTAGATGAATCACATAACCCTCCAAGATAGCCAGAACTTGGAATAAAAGCCCAAGGTTTTTGGCTGCAGTCTGAGTCCTAAATCTTGTCTACAGACCAAGTTATCTCAAAGTTAAAATGAATATGAAGCTACAATTTAAAACAATACCTGGTTTTCTGCACATGTTATTCTGAGAGGTAGCAGTAAATCTCTGAGGCTGGCAGGCAGTTGCATGGTTAGTTGTTGTAGCAGATCTCATTCATGTTCTGGTCAGCACCACCCTCTAAATGCTGAAACTCACTGGGGTTGTCTGAGCACGGTCTCCACTTCCTAAATGATTTCTGCTGAAGTTTTACACTTGGTAGCCTAAAAACACCTGTCCTTCTCCCAGCACCTGAGTTAAGAACAGCAAGGCTGCACTGGCTGATGGAGTTTTGGGAGCAGACTGTCTGCTGCTCTGCCTGTGAGAGACTTTCTAAGGTGGGACTGTTGGCTCCTTTTCTTTCAGTGGCTCTGCCAACTCACTTTGAAAAAACAATAAACCCCCATTACTAACTGGCACAGAAAGGCATTGTTAAGATGTGACTTTGTAAAGCTGTGCCTCCTGCTCAGTGCTGAGGTGTCCAAGTTCACTCTCTCTCAGGGAGAAGCCATTGTGCCCATGGATGTTTCTGAACATGCCATTGGTGTTCCGTGTCCTGCTTTCCACATGACTCCTTAGAAGCCTGGACCTATTTTCTCATTACTTTCATCTCTGAGTAGAAAGTCCAACAAAACATTTTGGACCAAAATTTTAATTTTGGTCACGCTGTTTGGTGGTGTCCTTACGCAGGTGGTGCTGTTCAGACAACAGACTGCTTTTCTAGCTCTCTGATGTGCTAAAAGGAGCAACATCAATATTATTGCTTACCAGAAACTCGGAGCACAGCTCAGCTGTGTCATGGGTAATGAAGAGATTTGGGGATCCACAGAGGAAACCCACTGATAGGATAAGTCTTCATTTAAGGCTTTTGAAGATGGGTTTTGACTCAGTATACAAGGGATTAACAGACCCACATTTATCATTAGTGATAACAGTGGGGAAATATTGCTTTTAAGGCAATGAAAGCTTTTGTAATAGAAAGTCAGTACAAAGCTCAATTATTCGATGAAATTTGTTATAGAGCTCAAAAATCTTTATGTTCAGCCTTAAATTCCACTCAGGGTAGCTGCTTTATTTCAGATATATGAAGTATTTTAATGTCTGAAGTTTGGTAATTTTTAATGGATATCTAGTCCTTAACAGCTTCCAGTCACACACCTTCAGAGAAAATTCCATTATCTTGTACTTTGAAAAACAAAACAAACAAAAAAAACCCAAAACCATAAAACCCAACAACAAAACAAACCAAAAACAAACTACCAAAACAGTTTATATAGTAGATACTGCTTATCTTCCTATTTTAAAGTTGTTAATTCACTTGAAAGCAAAGTGATTTTATTGTGGCTGCTTCTATGATTTTTTTCTCTTTGAATTAAGTTTTGTGTTGTATTTGCAGTTTTTGCAAGCTTTTATGTAAATCAAAGCCCTTAAAGCTATCCTTTCTCCTCCACATCTTTCTGATCAATGGCTCATTATTTCTCTCAGTCCTCATTCTATAGATGATACTAGCATACAAGTTTTAAACTATTCACTTTTTCATGAGGTTTCTCATGCTATAGTTACACATTTCAAATTAGTTTTCCTTTAGAAGAAAAATCACTGATGTTCCGAAGAGGGTGTGAGATACACCAGGGCTGGTTTTGTCATTGCCAGAAAAGCTTTGATCCAATAGAAGCTATGGAAACCAAGACTTGGTAGAAAAAAAGGATGTAGACATCTGCTAAAGAGCTATAGAAGTATGATGACATTAAAACAAAAGTTAGAATGATCTACTTACCGACCAAGATCTACATTCATTATGTGTATGCCTGTATTATAGTGTTGGGATAGCAACATGCAGAAGGAAAACAGTTCCAGTGTTACTCTACATTTACAGATACTTCCAAAAATGTTTTAAACTGTTAAGCTGAAATTTATCATAATACTTCTTAACCCAAACAGTCAGATTTTTATATTATCGTTAATATGGCACAGTTCCATCTCTCCAGTTGTGAATCATCCAAGTCTTAAGCAAAATGAGGTCTAGGGCTTTTAAGTGCTAAAAATACTTGCAATGCATTTTAAAGCTTGTATCATTCCAAAATGGATACATTTAATAACTTCAGCCCAACTGTGGCCTGAGGTTTGTGTCTGCAGTATCTCCCTACACAATTGCCCTGCTGAGCTGAAGAGGAGGCAGGAAGGATCAGCTCCTTCTCTGTAGAATCTTATAAATTACCTGATTTGGCAAGATGATTTTTCCATTCATTCCTTTTTCCCCCCTAGAAAGCCTAGAAACACTGATTCTTTGGGGTGCTTAATGCAGTTCAGCCAACTTTTTCACCTCTTTTCTCCCTGTGCTGTGCTATTTCTGTAAAAACATTGTATTAGTTCCACATACCCTGGACCATCAGCCCCAGCATGGTTTGAATTCTCAGCCTCTAGCTGAGGGAGTAACAACCTTCTGGAAGGCAAGGATGAGTCTGGAGGTATCATGGGACTGGCTGAGTCCTTTCCAACAGTATGTGTTTCTTTGGGCATATAGCCAAATGATGTACTGAAAGGGAGTGAGATGGCTCACAGCATTCCTTTGGAAGAGAAGTTAGGGATATGGTTTTATGGATCATATCTTTTGTGTAGCTCCCCCATGCAGGTACAGAAAATCCAACAGGATGGCTTACATATGAATGGGACTCTGGACTTTTAGGGGGCCTATGTAGGAATGATATTTTTTGTATGCTAGTTTTTTATTAATTCCTTCCACTCCTTCCTCCATCTTATCCATAGAACCTTTTCAAATGTGGTAAGTTTAAACTTCTTTTAAGTCAGTGTTTGAAAAAATGTTCACTCTTGAAGCAGTGCTTAGAGTCTGGGACATAGCTGTTTCAGTACTTCAAGCTGTGAGAAATAAACCAACATGGTCTCATTACAAGTACAATTAGTTGAGCCAAGATGAGATTTTTTTCTTTACCAAATCAGGGGTTTCTTTTTTCTTTTTGTATTATTTTGATTTTATGGGGAACTTACAGGTGTACCGCAAAGAATGTAAGGTACCAAGTTCTGTCCGGACCCGGCACCGGGAGCTGTTACAGATGGGAAAGGGAAACTGCAAAGTACCTGAAACAAAAATGTAGGAGACAAAGGCCTCTTTTGCCACGTGGCAGCCTCTGTGAACAATAAAGACCCTCCAGACTGTGTGAAGAATCCTCCACAGCCATTTAAAAAGAGCATGACATCTCCTTCCCTTGGAGAATACACCTTTTATGGCAAGACCAGCGCACTGATGAATATGCATGATTTGGCAAAGACAGGCAGGGCTCTGTAAGACTACAAAAGATGTGAGGTTTGAACGCAGGGTGGCTTCCAGATGCCCTGTGGTTTGAGGCACCCAGCATGCACTGAAAATAAAACTTTCCTTTCTGTTGTATCTCCTTTGTTTCATAGATTATTGCCATCTTCTAAAATTGGGGAAAGAGAAATTTCTCACAAAGTAATGAATCTCAGTCTTCACTACTTTTCCTGTGAAACGTGGCATTATGCCTTTTCTCCCTGTATTTCAGCCCTCTTTCCTCTAGAAAAATAAAATTTCTACCACAACCACTCTCCTCAAATATGCTAATTTGTTTCCCATTACTGGAGGTTTATTGTTGAGTTTCTCTCTGTCATTTCTTTTTCTGCTCTCTCCTCTTCCCCATTATCTTCTTCACCTACCTCTTCCTCCTTTTTCTTACCTTGTTTAGTCACTTTTAGCATTTCCATTTCAGTGCTCAGCTATTCAAATGTCAGTCAGTCTTGGTATTCCGTTCTCCAACTCCAGACTTTCAGGCACCACTCTTGCCTCCTTCCATGTGAGGAGAGTGAAATAAATATGCAAGAGAAGATATCCAGATGAAATAAAGATTCAGACAATTCATAAAATTCAGCACAAATCCAGAAGTTCTACAAAGATGGATTTCCCAAAGCCAGCTCAGCACAATAGAACGCTCTGATGCCATTGCTGTGAATAACCATGCAATAGGTACTGGCACCAGAAAAATAGTCTATGTAATCATAAATACCAAATCAGGAAATGCATCTCCTGAAGTGACTTGACACAAACACTTTCTTCAAATTGTAATCTTCGTGAAAGCTTAAAGAAGATACAGAAAAATGACCTCCTCTCTGTTGTGTAGTGAAAAGTAAAATGTAAAGTAGTACACAGAATTTTAGGAAGATGCAGCAACTGGAAATCTCATTTCAATAAAGCTAATATAGTAGCTGAATCCAGCAGAAAAGCAGTAAGACAGTAGAAGCCTTCCTGTCATTTGAAATCAAGATTGGATGCCTTTTTAAACTATAAACTGTAATTCAACAACAAGTTTTTGTTCAATAGAAGAATTATTGTGTGTCCGACACTGTGCACAAAGTATCCTTTGCTGTGTGCTTCCTTTCCTGGCCTTGGAAATTATGAGGCAAATCCTCATCTGAAATCAATTCCTAAAACATCAGTATATTCAGAATCTGAACTGACAAATATTTTTTTACAAAAAAATCGCAAAAAAACCAACAAAACCCCATATAAATTTAACTGCATGCAAAATTCGAAGACCTAATCACAGATCTGTAATTACTGTTTGATAACCCCATATATGCAATATACCTTTTTTGTTTACATAGCCATTTTTGCAAGTATTTAATACCATGACTAATTACTAACATCAATTCTTATACTATATCAATGTAATAATTAAATAATGCATTCAATAAAAGTTTTTGCAATGTAAAGTTCTACCAACTTCAGCAGCTCCTTAAGGGAAATATCTGTGGGTACAAAAGGATTTTTTTTCTGTTTTCAAGTGAGATTGAAATTACTTTTCTGAATTTTAATGTTTAATATAAAAAGTGGGATTTTTTTATTGTCACTGCTTACAGCTTTGTCAGAAAGTCACAAAAGGTGACAGTATATCTGCTAGAAAGATGATTCACAGATTCAGCAGGAAGCTTTGCTGGGAAAACAAGCTTATAGGGTAGTAAATGGATAAAAAGATGCCACCTTTATTTTAAGAACTGTTTTCCACGGTGTTCCTTCAGAGCATTTCTCAGTCAGACATTCAAGTTCCTCTTAGCCTGTCATAGTTTATAAATTCTTTCAAAATTCTTTCTGCTATAAATTTTTCAGAATGCCAGTGAGGGCTTTCAAAAACCCAATTTTTACCTCTTTGCAAGAATAGAAATGTTAGTCTATTCACGTCTTGCAAATCACCAATTGTTTATGCTGTTGCAAGCAGTCCTTTGGGAAGCAAAATATTTCCATTAGTGAATAAGTGTCTCAGAATTTGTTTTACTTACCTTCTCTACCTAGGCACACATATACTTGTCTGGTTTGGTATTTGGTTTTTCCCATTTAGGACTCATTCTGACCTTACTGACAACATATATGTATCTGGGCTAAGATAAAGTCACACCAAGATCAGGCTTGGGTGCAAATACAGCGGAATTGTGATGAATACTGGGTGTAAAATTATCTTTGCAGAATGGAGTATGCAGAACTGAATAATGCCTTAATTTAAGTTGCTCATACATTTCATGGTAGCCATTCCTGTGTATTTAAAAGCTTTGAATAAGAAAAGATTACTCTATTTCTCTGAAAAATGTTCTGCACCAGCAGTTCCTATTGAGGATAAAGATGTAGCATAACTTGAATGAGTAGCGACTTGTAGCCTTGTTGGAGACCAGAACAGACAGAGCGAGCACTCCCAAGATGAACAGTGTATTTTGAACTTGATAAACAGGGAATGTTGTATTGAGTATCTTTGACTAACAAGTCTCAAAACCCAAGGAGAACTCAGAAATGAGGAGCAGTTCCTTTAGGTTCATGATTTAAAAGACAAAGCAAAATACACTGAATGCAATGAAGTGAAACACATTGAAGTACATTCCTGGACAAGTGGCAACTAAGGAGGAAAAGGTGCATTTTATCTTATGCGTATTTGGTGACTGTAGGACCAGAAGGGAGCAGAGCTAAGTCCATATGGATAATTTGAAGCCAACAAATGAAACTAAGAGAATTTAACTGAAACATTATAAAATTTCCTAACTGTTAGGAGTATGTGGAATGCTTTCTTTTCAGTGGAGATAAAAGTAAAGGACAAGTTGTTCTGACTACAGCTATAGTATATTGTAAAACGTACTAAAGGAATGGAATATGTGATATGAAGGTCATGTCTACTTGGCAGAAGGGTGCAAGAACCCTCAGGAACTTTCCTTCATCTTTGTAGAAAATACTTACCACTAACTGTCAATGGAAAGACTTCTTGCTTTAGTAAGAATTGGATTTTACTTTGATTCTGATGTTTATGAAACAGAAATAGGGTGAATTTTACTGTGCTTGCATAGAAAAGCCTGAAATGAAATAAAGGTTGAGAGCTGTGTTGTGAAACAGAGATAGAAGATAAAACTAATGGGAACTCAAGAACTCTGATCCTTGATGGCAAAAGTGACAAGTCAGTTGGCAGAGAGGAAAGCAAACAAACAAGATGTTCCTCTGTGCTGATAGAAATAAGAACCAAATACAATCCAGCATGAATTTCAGCGAGATGGAGCCATACAGTAACATCAGCTCTAGATGTGCTTCAATGTTACGGAAGTTTGTGTTTGGGTCAACTCCAAACACAGCTCTGTCAGCTGCTTTTAAGTTGCAGCAATTTACTTCGTATACAGGATTTTTACTTTTTTTTTCCCAACCTCAGATCCACCCAAAAACTCTGAAATCTTAAAGTTTATAGCCTTTGGCTTGTGTTGACAATCAGAATGAGAAGTGAGTGCTGATAGGTTGTTTAAGAAAATGCTGTAGAGCTCTCATTCTGGCAGGTGATGGTGTTATGCCCATGCCGCAAACCCCAGTTAAAAAAACAGGTATAACATCTCCCTTTTTATTGGTTTTCACTTTACAGCATCCAAAAGGCAGATTTCAGGCAGCACATCTCTGTTGAATGTCATATTTATTTTTTTTAATTAATTCAGCTTTTCAGGTTGGGTCTTACTAGGTAAAGGAAGAACTGAACCTTTAGATACTTACTCTTTATTTTCAAGTGCCCCAGTGGAAGAACGTGTGGTTTTTTTGTTGTCTTGGTTTTTTTTTTATGTGTTTGGTTTACTCTTTCAGAGGAACAATAGATTGGGATTTATTGTTCTACTCAGAAATAGATCTCAATTGTTTCTTAGAATCAGTTTTTCCAGAAATAGTCAAATGTCTCATATCACTGAAATTAATACTGCAAATTATTTTTTCTCCTTTATTCTCAATTATTTGATGATCTGCAACAATAACTTTTCTGAATGTTTTCATTTTTTGTTCATAACAGCTGTGAATTCAGTAGAATTCTGTATGTTTATTAACATTGACATAGTTAGATAGAAATTTATTAATGGTATTAGCTTTTTAAAATAAAAATTCAGTAAACTGTTCCATGTGCTGAGGAGATATAGTTTACAGCTCTGTCCTGGCAGGGTGAGTGGAATGGTATTGTACATCAGTTTTCTAAATTGTTCTGAAATGTCTTGTTGCTGTGGTTTGCCAAATGGATTTACAGCCAGATTTTCTCTCCCCATTTTCTGTAGCTCTGGGTCTACAGGGCACAGATCCTTGAAAGTTCTCTTATTGGACATAGTAGATGTAACACTATTATACTCCTATTTTTTATGTTGAAAACCAAGTGAAAAAACCCAACACATTTCTTTTGACTAAGTGTGTCGAATTAAAATATTCACTGCATTTTAGATGTGATGGAAAATGCTATTTTTTAACAGAGCAACTGGTATTATAGGTAAGCAAAAATTGCCAAAAAAAAATATTTTTAAGCGTTGTAAGATTTAGTATTCATTCTCTGACTTGGTTAGCTTGTTTTTTTATATTTGCAGGTTGTTCGGAGTCACTTCTCTTACTCAGACAAACTGCTCAAGCACTTGGATGATCATCCAAAATCAGGATTTACATTGGTATCACCATGCTAATCCAATCTTACTGCTGGTGATGTACTACACCCTCGCAACTCTTATTCGTCTCTGGCTACAAGAGCCCATTGTAAGGGTAACTTCCTTCTCTCTTCTAGTGCTAATGACTAATGACTGTGAGCCTGGCCAGTTCAGATACTTGCTAACAGATGTGCAAACATTTAGGAAAGTTAAGGGGAAGTCGACAGCAAGTGCAAGGTGGTACTTTGAATTTCATCTTTTTGCTAAGTGTCTTCTAGAATCCAATCTAATAAGGGTGACATGGATATTCTTCTTAAAATCATCAAGACTATTAATTTAAAGAATGCAATGGCAGAGCCTTAATGCATACTCTGATTTGGAAAGCAGGTATTGATATGAAGTAGTGGTTGGACTTGATTGACTCAATGGTCTTGAAGGTCTTTTCCAACCTAAATGATTCTGAGTCTATGATTCTAGTTTAGGTGCTGTCAAGTGGAATGCTAATATCCAGGGCTTGTCTAGCAGAACTGAAGTAGGATACATTCTGTCACAGAATACTGTAAGACAAGAAAAAAATTTGCAATTTTGTCACAGATACAGAAAAATTTTCTTAAAACCTTTCCTCCTGATTCTGTGTGCCTGAGTGAAAATCCCAGCTTTCATTTAAGAGCAAGAGAACACAGAGGGGGAAAAAATGTTAATTCTTCCAATTTCAGAGAAAAATGGGAGTATAAGAATGCAAAGGTATCCTAAAAGCTTAGAAACTGAAAGATATTGAAAGGATGATCCTAGACATTATTTATTTTAATATCCTAACCCCTTTAGGATTGACACCAGTTTTAGAGTTCAGGTTTAGCAGTGCTTATAAACTACAATGAAGATACTCATGACTGCTGTGAATTAGTTGAGTTCATAGTAGCAAGCAAAAACTGTTGAAGCTTTTCTTATTTTAAGGGGTTTTCTTCACATAATGGATAATGTAAGAGGTTAGCATTTAAAAAGGCAACAAACATCTCCTCTGAACTGAGATGTCTGAGCTTTACATATAGAGGGCTTCAAAAGGTAAATGATGCCAGACCTGTCAGCTATAGTTATTTAAAAAAAATGTGGTTTAAGTTTCCAGAAATCTTAATACTGTCTTTTCTAAAGTAACAAGATTGTAGTCCAGTATCCTCTGGCACAGGGTATTTTTAGGGGTTTTTTCCTGTTTTTTTCTGCAGCAGCATGAGTAAACTTGATTTTTTTTTCTTTCCTTAAGTGTAAACTGAGATTTCCAGCTAATAATAAGATTTTAACACTGGGGCTGTAACTAAAACTTCACATCTCACAAACTGCATAATAAAATCATGAGAACTATTCAAAGAGGAGCAACCACATGCGAGATGCAGTTAATGTGATCTGTGTGATTGCAAAAACTCCGAGAATTCTTTTCCAGTCCCTGGGTTATTTTCATCTAGCTTTCACCATCTTAAAGTTTGGTCTTGGAACTAAGTTCATTGCTGAGATTTTTCAGAGGATAAAAGTGGGCCTTTGTGTCTCAGTGTAGAGGGAATGCTGCAAGTTCCTCCAGAGACTTGAGAGGAACTATAGTGGTCTTGCTGCCTTCCCTTCTTTTTATTTAGACTACTTGTGTGGTGTGTCAGATAGATATTCCCATAAGATGCTAAAGTCACTCTCTGGGAACTGCCAACATAGGAAATTAGAGATGCTTTCCAAGCAATTGAGCTAGAGTAAGTATCAAAAGACATTAATTTAAGATATGCTGATGTCTTTCAAACCCATGACTACATGAGAGGCAATACAAAGACTTGGCACTCCCGTGAGAACTTCAGATGTCAGGGAAATGATGCTTCCATGCAAAGACAAATGGATGCTTAAAAAAGAGAACCCTGTAAAGAAAAGAATACCCATGCATTAATGCTTATTTTTGATGCACAGGATGTAGTGATGCAAGTATTTGTCATTAGAAAGTGATGCTGAGATTTGCAAAATTTTGCTGTATTTTGCACACTTCATCCTTACAGATTTTTTTTGTCTATATGCAATTTGTTTTAATTTAGTTGTGCCACAGATTAGGAATTAATCTTTCTCTTATTAGCTTTCCACTGGTAAATTCCATTCTCAATTATTTAGATTCAGAAATAATTGTTTTCTAGGTTTTAATGAAATGGTTTTTTGTCAATTTGTAGTACATTTGATTCATTATGGAACTAAGAATATAACCTTCCTTTGCAGTCTCCAGTGATTTCAAAGTTGCACTGTATTTAGTAGCTCACCACTAACCTGCCTATAATTGAATGGATGGCAAAGACAATATCCTATGTAGTGTTTAGTGTAAAAAAGTTGGTTCTCTGTGTACTGCTGTTGTGCAGTAAGACATGAATCATCTTAGAAATTTTGTTCAAAAGAGTCTCTTGAAGAAAAACTGTTTTGAGCAAAATATGTGTGATAGATTATGCATAAGGAAATATTTATTTAGACTCAAAGATGTACATAAGCTGAATAAAACACTGGTGTAGCAGATGCTAAAAGCAAACTAAGACCTGTAAACTTGATGGTTTTTTCTTCTTGTGTGAATTATATTTTGGGCTCTTCCTATGGACAAAATTCCTCCTGGATTGCAGCAGGAAGTGTCTTTGAGACAGACTTCCTTGAGACTGTCTCTAAATACCTCAACTGATGAACAGTTTTACAGGAACAATGCCCACTTCAAATCTTGAGTTTCAGGGTGAAGTTTTTTGTGTGTGTGCCACAAAGCCAAAGTAAGGCACATAAGAGATTTCCATGTATGGTCTCTGTGTGGGATTCTGAATGGATCTTATTCAAAATGACTGTGGCAGTCAGTGGAAGTTTTGCTTTACTTATGCTTGCTATTTTGGATCCTGATTTGTTCTAACATTGAGTCTTGTGAAATACTACCTCTGCAAATAAGAAGAGGTGATCTGCCTCTGGAGAGTTCAGCTTGTAGTTGTAAGTGCCAGTACTGAATATATGAATAGAGCCCATTCATTCTGTCCTGTGAGTACTGAGCAATAATAGTACAGGAGTCAACAGTTTACAGCAATGGAATATAGAGTCCTCTCACAGAATTTTTATAATTGTTTGAATTAAAAAGTATTTGAGAGTTGCTCAGGTATTAGAAGAACTGAAAAAATAGACCAGTCAAAAGACTGTTACAAATTGTACTTGTTTTTACTAGTACTGTGTTTTCTGACTTTTCTTCCTCTTCTGAAAAAGAGAAAACAATTTTCCTACACTTCCTTGTAGTCTCTTAGGCTGAAAATATCTTACTGAAGTAATTGTATGCATCTTAGGTTTTTCATATTTTTTTGGTCACCCTAGTGCCAAACTAGGTCACCCTAGTACCTTTGATAAGCAGTTCTTTACGGTTCACGCTTATATTAAGGTTTCAGATGGCAGTGACAAGTATTTTAAGCACAAAATCAACTGATTTCATCTTACAGATTTGCTAAGAAAGTCACTTTACAATCAAATATAAACATAAAATCATATGTGAAATGTGCTACCATTTCCTACAAGTGAAACTAAATTAATAACCCTTGTTTATCTAAGGCAAGATTTAAAAAATAGGACCTTGCTGTTAGGATTGGAATGGAGAGAGTTTCAAAACTAGCTAGGATGTTTTGATGTCCTGTTCCTGTGGGTAGCTTTGGAGACGCCTTGCTCAGCATCCTTATTTATTCTTCTATTGCATCAGGCAATTTTGCATAAGCAATGAGAACAGTTATCACCAGCTACCTGCCACTCAGGAGGCACAGTGCAGAAAGAGGTCTGGAGGAACTCAAAAAGGAGTTGTAATCTAGCATGGTTTATGTACATGCACGCAGTTCTCGTGCTTTGCCACTCTGATATTAAAACATCCATGCTAAATCTGTTAGAGAGGCCCCATACCAATGCTGAGCCATGGAATTAAGATGGAGTTAAGACCAGTACATTTGCAGTCCTCCTCAACTTAGTGATAATAGTTGCCATGACAGATGAAGAAAAAGACTGCTTGGATCAGAGACAATTGTAGTCACAGAACAGTCCAGTTTGGAAGGGACTTAGGAAAATCATAAAATGTGATTTCTTGTGAGAGCAGGGCCTCAGATTGGATTGTCCAGGGCCCAATCTCGGACATTTCCAGCAAAGCCTACCAATGCCAGTGATTCAGTGTTCTCACGGTGAAATATATATACTTTTTAAATACCCAGAAGGCATTTCCCTGAAGCAAATTATGTCCTTAGCTTCTTGTCTTATAATCATGTCTCCCCATGAGAAAAGTACCTCTGTCTTCTCTAAAACTACAGTTTAGATCCTCTAAGTCTGAAAAAAAAACCCCTAATTCCTGCATCCTTCAACTTCTCCAGTCCTCTAATCCTCTTGACAATTTTCTGTTGAATCCTCTCCAGACTTTTTGTCTCTCACTTGAATTGGGGGATGGGGGATGCCAGAACTGAATTGCAGGTATGGCCTGAGAGTTGCCAAGTACTCTGGAATAATCACATCCCTTGATCTGCTGGCAGTACTCCTGGTGATGCATTCCAGGACATGTCTGCCTTCATTGCTGCTGGAGTTCACCGCTGGCTCATGTTCAGTTTGCAGTTCACCAGCACCCTCTAAGCCTAATACACACAGTCTGTTCAGAGCCTTTATGTGGGTTTATTCCAGATGCAGGACTCTGTTTTTGTTAAACCATGTTTTGTTGTCCAATCTGTGTATGGTGACTCTCTTCCTTCTGGCCCATCTACCTCCTCCTAGTTCATTTTGTGTGGGTGCAATTCCATCCAGATAGTTTTGAAGATACTGAATATTACCAGACCTA
Source organism: Sakesphorus luctuosus (assembly GCA_013396695.1). Lineage (NCBI taxonomy): Eukaryota > Metazoa > Chordata > Aves > Passeriformes > Thamnophilidae > Sakesphorus > Sakesphorus luctuosus. The sequence continues at coordinate 166,490 of VWZD01010095.1, read as the reverse complement.
GGACTAGTCCCCGAGGAACTCCATTCATGACCAACTACCCTTTTGTCTTTAAGCCATTACCCTGCTTAGAGAAAGACAGTTTAGCTAGTTCTTCATCCATCTTGTAGTCCATCTGTCAAGTCTACATCTTTCTAGCTTGTCAGCAAAGATATTGTGGGAGAATAGTCAAAGATGCTGAAACCAAGGTAGCTGTCATCCACAACTCTCCATCTACTCAATCAGCTGTTTCAGCATAAAAAACAATCAGGCTATGCTTGGTAAATCTGTATCAGCTTTTTCCAGTTATCTTGTTTTATATGTGAGCACACACAGGTACTTGCTGACTCAAGAACAAGATTAGCTGAGCCTAAGAGGATGACTAGCACTTACTAGTTTGTTACATATTGACGTATGGTGAGTTAGGTTAATCTTTAGTGGTAGATACATGTGCTTAAAGGGTTTTGATCTTTTCTGTTCTGTTTAGTGAAGCAAAACTGGCTTTTCACATATATAAACAGAGGAGAGAGTGAACTTTCTTTGAAAGTTAAACCTCTATATGTTATGGGTTTTATATTTTATGTATTTATGCATGCTTGTGGTATGACTATATAGTAAGTTAAGGTAGTATGTGGAGGTCTGTGTAATTCTGGTGTCACATAACTAGCAGTTATAGAACAACTCTGTCATCATTTCTGAAAATGTCATCTCAGTAAGAGTCACGTTTCATGAACTGAGTGTATTAATCACTAAAAGATGTTTCAAAGACATACTCTAAAGAGGGAGCATCAACTGGGGGGAAATGTAAATTCCTCTGATAAGATTGCATTTGCAGAGCCACAGTTAGTGTTCTCATTTGTTGTCATTTAGCAGATGCCTGATGAAGAGAAATCTGTTAGCAGGGAGGATGACAAAGAAATACCCTGCAGTCCAGTTCCAATGACAGCGGAGAGGAGACGCAGCCTGTGGTATGCAAGCCACTATACAACTGATGAAAGAAAAGTAAGGCTGGAGGGGGAAGGGTCTCTGCATTACACAGTTACTTTGAAAGTAAGGGAAGCAGCATTATATAAGTTGCAAGAAATATCTTCCCATGTGATTATATAAATCAGATACAGTATCAAGGCTGTGTGGCAGAGAGGAATATATTTTGTAAAAGTGAATAAAACAAAACAAGGCGCCAGGCCAAAGAAGTGAAAATAAAGGACATGTTCTATGTTTTTGGCTTCTGCATTTAAGACGTTTAGGTCTGGGCTTTTGGCATGGGGCCATTATCTTTGTGCAAAACAGAAAGTCTGTCAGAGAGCTAAACCTGATGTAAAGATCTGATCCACCTTGTACCTGCTAATTAGTGCTGCCATTGGTAAGTGGGGACTGCCAGCTTATCTTCCTCCAAGCATACTGATGTCTTTGTTGAAGATACAAAGCAAGGCAGTTAAGGCAGTTGTGTATGGTCTCCTGGAAAGGTCCAGCTGTCTACCATCTGTCTGCACCAGCTGCAGTGCAAAATTTCATTTGTTGAGTTGCTGTCACATTTGGGGTATATGAACATATTGTTGAGCCAACATATACTCAAGCCTCCAGAACTCCACCATAATAATAGTAATGGTAAATGAGCTGGCAAATGGATGAAGTATCACATTTTATATTTGTTTCAACATTTTATTGGAACTGGTTTTGTAATTGTAGTAATTCTAATGATTGTTTAAAAACTTAGTTTTTAAGCACTGGATCATTAGAAAGACATTAGAAAGCAGTTAATCAGTATAATGACATACTGATTAATTCTTTGACCTAGTACCCAAAATTTCAATGCAACATTCTCAGTTTTGGTTTAAAATTCACAGGAACATGCCGTCAAATTATGTTAATGCTATGACATAATCAATATCATTTTATAATAGTGTACAATTCTGCTGGCTTTTTAAGAATTCTTTCTGAATTTCTTAGTGCAAATCTCCAAAAGTCAGCATATGTGCATGCATATATTCAAAAAGTTAGATTTACTAATGCTTGAGCTGTGCTTCTTTAATAATTTGTCCTTGCATTGCTTTTTGCAGCTTCTGTCAGTGACCCAAGATGAATACAAGCCATCGGATGTTAGTATACTACTAGTCTTTGTAATTTTGCAATTCTTCTTAATATGTGTAAATACAGATTACGCTGATACATGCAAATAAAACCTTAGATGACATCTGTAAAACTTCTTTACTTTTGATTAGCCTGACATTTACCCTGTATCTTTGATTATCCTAAATACAATTGTCCTTTGCTTCCTTAGTAATTTCACTGAGAAACCACTGATTGATCATTTGAAATTAAACTGCTTGTAGTAGTACCAACTGGCAAACGATCTTTGCTATTTCATTGGGTTTAAATAACATATGAAAATATGCTTTCTAATGCAAGCTATCTTTAAACTTGATTTAGTTTCTTTGCTTTTTTTTTATTTCATTCATGTTGGAATGCTGAGGCCCTTAAAGCATGACTGACAATACATATGAGTTCAATTTACAGATTACAGAAAATGTTTGGACAGCAAAGGATCTATATATCTTGACTACTATAGATCCAAGCAGACTCTGAAAGCAGAAACATCCTCTCTGTTCATCATACACAGAATAGAGATGCAGATGAATTTTGGGAGCATCCATAACCAAATCTAAATGTGCTCCACATTGGTGGAGCTGCTGGATATAACTCAACATAACCCAGACAGTATTCTTAAACAGTCCACACATGTCTGTGCATGGTTTTTACGGGCAAAATATGCTATCTCACAGTCTGTGCAGAAGTCGGTCTTCAGTGTATATTACCATCACTAATGCATTGCATGTGAATTTCTGCCAATATGAGGGATATTAATGACTGTGGTCACTGCAGCCCTTATCAAAACAAGCACAAGGGCTAAAATTGACGTAAAAAAAAAAAAAAATGAAAAAGCATTGAATTAGTACTACCAACTGATGTAAATGGGACATTAATAGCAATAATTACCACAAGGGGTTTTATTAACAGCAACAAATACAGAAGTCACCAGGAATAACTCAAATTTGAATGTAATTTATAACCATAACTTTCATGACTACTGAAATAATTAGATGTGAACTAAAGTTTTAAAATCTTGATGTATTAGTTTGCCTAAGACGGAGAATGAGGTTTTGGTTAATTTTATTGATATGGCATAAAATGATAACAATTAACTTTAGAAGATGTTATGTGCTACTTTTGCATGCAACATGAGTATAACATACCAATTTCTCCGGAAGTAACTGCAGTTACTTGTTAAGCTCTTTTAACACTGGCACTCCAACAGTAACAAAGTACAGAGAGAGGAGTCAGATTGTTCTAAGAGCCACCTTAAATACAGTGCCTCTCTCCGATGTCCTGGCAGGTGCTGCTGGTAACGGTGAACGGGAACCCTGCTGACTATCACACCATCCACCCCGCACTGCCATTAGAAAATGGTCCAGCCAAAGCAGACGTGTATTCAACACCACAGTACAAATGGGAGCCTTCAGAAGACATGTCAGGTAGTGAATTTCCTAGGCATTGTCCTTAGTTCTGTATTTTTTTCTTATTCTGTATCTTCACTCACTGCCTCTAGCATTTATTTTCATTTTTGGAAAGCTTTTTGGCCTGTTCAAGTTTAATAATTGCTGTTGGCTTAGAGTGATGCAATTCTGTAAACTGGCCTGTAGCCGTATACTATCCAAAATACTTCGCCTACCAACACAGTGATTTGAAGTAGCCATCAGAGTGATTACATGGAAAATAATTCCAGGAGAGGATGCATATACTATCTTTAGATCAGCATGGCTTGCAAATAAGAATTTCTGTTTCTACTTAGAAAAGGAAGAAGAGGTAGAGGAGGAGGAAGAAGAAGAGGAAGTTACCCAGGAGGAAAAAGAAAATGTTAAGTTACATGCCCTGGTCTCTGTGTTCCAATTTATCATGAAACAAAGTTACATCTGTGCTCTGATAGCTATGATGGTAAGTACTGGCAACAAAAAGAATAATGCTGTTCATTTTGCAAATGTGTCTTCCCAATGCCTTTCTGAAAGTAATATCATCATTGGTTTTCAGTAAATCATTGCATCAGGGTTAGAAAATATCAACATGTCTGCATCATTTTGGGCCCATTTTAGGTTATTAATGCATAATCCCGAGGCTTGTTATAGACCTATAAATAGAGCAAAACATGGGATTCTGGTTAAAACATCACATACCCAGGACTGGGAGTTCCAGGATTTGTTGTCTATCTGAATATCAGAAAACCACTGGGACTCAGTTTTCTGCTGATTCCCAAATTTCTACACAAGCAGGTTTGTCATGTGTTAGTGCCACTCAGAAATTGCCTACAAAATGAAAGCATTTCATGCTGTTACAGAAGATTTTTTAAAATTTAGGCTCTGCTTCAGGTTGATGCACACATGCAATTACTCTCTGAGAAGAAAATATCTGTAAAGCCTGGTTGCTTGTATTGACACAGAAAGATCTCAAGAAAATTAAAGCTTTGTGCCAAGCCGGATTTTCCTCTTGTTTTACTTACTGCCCTTCTTTCTCTTTTCCATGTTGCTACTTGCTTTTATGCATGCTTGAAGCAATACTTTCAGCCTCATTATACCAAGTTTTCTACATAATGATTAGATCTGTCTATATCTATTCCCAGTGCAAGCTTTGCTTTTACTGTTTTGGAAGGGTTTCAACCATGATGAAATTAACCATAAAGCCTCTTGGCCCAATTTTGCATTAAAAATGGTAAAGCAAATTAGCTTGGCTGCCTCTTGTTTGCATAAAGTTTCAAACTTTATTTGCTGTCTTCTAGCACAAAAAGTTTCTCCTCTAATTAAGACAGGCTCCTTGTGCAAACTATGGATCTGGGTTGATGCATTCTGAGACATTAGCAAGTAGGTGTTTTCATATTGATGCAGTGGTTTCTTCCCTATTGTTTTAAACTCAGGTACTTAGATCATAGTTTGTGTTGAAAGGGAGCTTAAAAATCACCTAGTTCTGACTCCTCTGCCTTGGGCAGGGACACCTTCTACTAGATCAGATCAGCATTTTCTTTTTAATTAATTTTGAGGGTCGTATCTCTCAATATAAAAGGAGAAGATATATTTGAAGAGCTTTCTTGTAGTTTAATATTGAGACACAGCTAGCTTTTTCCTTCATTATATATTCCTATATGACTCAAGTTAATTTATGTATTTATTTATGGTGTACTCTGATGCAAATCCATTTATAATATAGCCAAAGACAGCTCAGTGCAAGCTATTTTCTTATATGAGGACAGAGAAGTAACATACTGATGTTTTTCATGTACCCTTAATAGACAAAATTTCCATGGCAGCTGAGCTAACTTGATGGAAATATTCTTAATGTTGAATATTTTTTTACTTAAATCAAAAAGGAATGTTAAATTCTTTACCGACAGTTATTCCACAGTTATACCAGCATATATACAGCTGAATTTAGTCATAAATCAGTTACACAATGTAGATAAAAAAAACAAAAAAAACCTTAAACCCCAAATCCTTTCCTCAAATATTTACTAGAGCCATTTTCAGTAACTGAATTCTGAAAGCTGTAGAAAACATTCTGTAGTTGTGTTTCAGGTAATCTACCATGGTTGCTGTAGACAAATGTTCTTCATGTTAGGTGGGGGCACACCATAGCTTTCCATTTTAAACTGATTCCACAAAAGCTAGACCAGCATGGAGTTAGCACAGTTTTGTAAGTCTGTCAAAGGCCTTGAATGTAAGTACATGTCGATTACATTTCACTCTTACTGCTTTGAATTCTTTGCTGCTGTTTCACAAGATCTTTTGTGCCCAAAGACTAGGCTATATTTTCCATCTCTTCTAGTCTGATGTAATGAGAAGCAATGATTCTGCTTACAAAGTGTAGCACAGTGAAACTAATGCACAAAGCAGGGTTTGCTCTGAGCTGTGCATTTGTTGTGAATCTACATGCTCTTCAAGGGCTTTCTTGCAGGTGGCCCAGTAGCTGAATAATATGGGTGAGAGTCTGATGACAGTGAAAATATGTGCTAAGTAGAGAAATGTAAATAAAGTGTAACTGCCAATGTGCATCTCTGCTGTTCCTGAGTGCATCTGTGGACATTCTTCCTCTTTTTCCTCCTTCTACAAGGCATGGAGTATCACATATCACAGCTGGTTGACTTTTGTGTTACTGATCTGGTCTTGCACATTGTGGATGATTCGGGACCGAAGGAAATATGCCATGATCAGTTCACCATTCATGGTTTTCTATGGAAATTTACTGCTAATATTACAGTATATATGGAGTATTGAGCTCAAGAATGATGAGCTTCCTCAAGTATCAGGTTTCTTAAAAAGAAAGGAACCTGGGGAGCTGGCATCAAAGGTAGGTGTTACAAACAGCTAAGATTTATTTATGAAACCTCAAAATATAGTGTGATAAAAATGTGGATGTCTTGGCATTTCTTTAAGAGTGAATCCACAGTTTTCAGTGTAACCACTTCCAATAGCAGTTCTAAAATAAAGGGTAAGTCATTAAAGAATAGTGTTCATAAAACTGCTTCCTGCTTCTCAAGCTAATATTAGAGCAAATGTTTCAGGCATCTTTTAGATTTTTGTGAAATTACTTAGTGGATGGAAATTGCTTGGTTGGTTTTATAAACTGAATTCAAAATTAGATGTGATTTGATTTTCTAAATTAATAACCAGGAGATGTCAGGTCTGCCTCTGACTATGATGGCAACTGGAACTATGGTGTCATTGCAATTACCAATACTACTACTACTTCCCTTATGATTTCTCCCAAGCAGCAGCACATAACTGTGACTGACCTTTAATACTTTATCCTTACACCTGAATCAGCATGAATTGAAATCCACTTCAGATCAGAACCAAGAGAGTTGACCTCAATGCATGATAGATTTTTTTCTTTGATGTCTGGAAAGCATTACAAAATGCATTTTGTTTGGCAAGGTTGCTTCTGCAAAAGGAACTGAACACAAACAGGAAGTTGTTTCCTAGAGCACCCAAGAGGAGCATCTCAGAAAGTGCATCTAGCTGGCACTGCTCCCATTGCACTAAGTGATTCACTTCCCTTGTGACTCCTAATTACAATTTAAAGTGATTTTGTAAGTGATCTTCCTTGTTGAAGTTGGCAGTACCTTTTGGACAACCATTTCTGTGTCTTTAATGCATTTGAAATTAGTGAGTGCTATATTATTTCTCTTGTAAAAATAGGGATAGTTTAGTAAGAGGGCTAAAGCTCAAGGGGTTCTACAAGGAAAGTTCTACAGTTTTTCTCAATGACTTCGTAAATCTCAATGGAATTTTAACTATTTCAATATGTCAGCCCCTTTGACATATTTTCTTATTAGCTATATCATCAAATATCTTCTCTAAAAACAGACGGTGTCTAGCAAACTTGTGTAAGTATGATGATTTGGCCACTTGCCTAAAGACAATAGATGTCTAGTGGTGGTTTTTTAGGCTGAATATAATGCACTCCATAACTTTCATAGAATCACAGAATACTTCTGGAGGTCATGTGGTCCAACTTCCCTACTCAAGCAGTGTCATCTAGAGCTGATTGCCCAGGAACATTCGCAGCTGGCTTTTGAATATCCCCAAGAATGGAAACTCTGCAACATCCCTGGGCAAACTGTGACAGTGCTCAGCCCTCCTTACAAGAAGAAAAAAGTGTTTCTTCATGTTCAGAGGGAAGCTCCCATGTTTCAGTTTGTGTCCACTGCCTCTGGTACCATCACTGGGCACCACTGAAAAGAGTCTGGCTCCAACCTCTTCCACTTCCATTCAGATATTTATAGAAATTGGATGAGATTCCCCATGAGCTTTGTCATCTTCAGGGTGAGCAGTACCACCTCTTTCAGCCTTTCCTCATAGGAGAGATGCTCCCATCCCTTCATCTTCATGGCAAATTCAACTGCACTCTCTCCAGTTCATCCACATCTCTGTTGTACTGAGGAGCCAGAATGGGACACAGCACTTGAATTGTGGCCTCAGCAGTGCTAAGTAGAGAAGAAGGATCACCTTCCTTGACTGGCTGGCAGCACTCCTCATGCAGCCCAGGATACCATTACCCTTCTTTGCCTTAAGGCCACATTGCTGGCTTACATTCAACTTGTTATGCCAAACTGCTCTATAGCTGGTTGAACCCCAGAATTTAATGATGCATGTGTTGATTCTCCCTCCCCAGGTGCAGAACTTTGCACTTTCCCTTGTTGAGTACCATACAGTTCCTGTCAGAACAGGAGTGCCATGTTGTTCCTTTCCCCAGCCTGCTGAGGTCCCTCTGGGTGGCAGAATAGCCTTCTGGTGTATCAGCCACTCGTGTATCAGCCACTCCTCCCAGTTTTATGCTATCAGCAAACTTGGTGAGGGTACACTCTGTCCCATCATCTGGAATGTAAATTAAGGTGTTGAGCAAGACTGGGTTGACCCCTGGGGTACGCTGCTAATCACTGACCTTCAACTAGACTTTATGCTACTGATCACCACCCTCTGAGCTCAGCTGTTCAGTCAGTTTTCAGTCCACTTCTGCTTGCTCATCCAGCCCATTCTTCATCAGCTTCTCTATGAGGATCTTATGGGAAACAGTTTCAAAAGTCTGTCTGAAGTCTGAGCAGACAGTATCCACTGCTCTCTTCTCATGTACCACATCATTTTATTGTAGAAGTTTACAACGCTGGTCAAACATGACTTCCCCTTGGTGGATCCACTCTGTCTATTCCTGATTATTTTCTCAACCTTCATGTGCCTGGAAATGTTTTCCAGGATTAGCTGCTCCATCACCTTAGAATCACAGAATGATTTAGTTTAGCAGGGACCTTTAAAGATCATTTATTCCAACACACTGCCATAGGTAGGGACATTTTTCACTAGATCGGGTTGCTCAAAATCCCAGTGCCTGACCTCAGACAATACCAGCGATGGAGCATCCTCAGCTTCTGTAGGAAGCCTTTTCCAGCATCTCGCAGTTGCCACCTTCCCAGGAATTGAATTGAATGAGATTGTCCAGGCTGTATCCTCCATCTTTCCTCTTCCTGAAGATGAGTGACACTTGCTTCCCTTCAGCACTTCTGCCTGTCACCACATTAGATCAAAGATTATTGAGAGTAGCCTTTACCGTGACACCAGCCAGCTCCCTCACCATTCATGGGTAAACCCCATCACTACCCATGGACTTATGTGTTCCCACTTTATTTAAGTATTCACTGATCTGATCCTTTTCCAGCAAGTGTGCATCGTCTTGCTTCAGACTTTTTCATGGTCTCCTGGACATGGGATTCCTTAAGACCAGTCTTGCTAGCAAAAACTGAGGCCTTTTGGTACCTCTGCCTTTTCCATGTCCTGTGTCACTGGAGCCCTTGCCTTACTCAGCAGTGGGCCTGGATTTTCCCCAGCCTTCCTTTTCTGCTTAAGTATTTACAGAAGCTCCTCTTGTAGCATTTGACATGCCTTGTCAGACTCAGTTTCAGGCCTTGGCTTTTCTAACCATGTCTCTGTATGCTCTACCAGTTTCTGCATTCCTTCCAGGTTACCTAGTTCATCATGCATCTCCAGACAGAGTCTGTGCGTTCCAGCTGTGTTGTCATGCAAATCCCTGCTACACCTCTGCATCTTCCTGGCATGTGCTTCCTACAGAGCCTGTAGCTCTCTATTGGAGCTAATCAAGCCATCACATCTGTTTCTGTAATCCCAAAGAGATCACAGAGCTGCACAGAGGTCTCTGATTCCTTGTGTTGTGTTCCCCGTGCTGCATGCTTTAGTGTACAGGCACTTCAGAGAGGCAAGCTGGCATGCTCTTTTCCCAGAAAGGAGCTGGAAGATTTCCCCATAATGGTGTCTCAAAGTAATTGCCTTGCTTGTATAAAAATGCTTGAGGTGACCCTGCATAAGCCCTGTTTCACTGATTATGTATTTCCTTTTGTTCACATGACCCTAGGCACCCTTTGCTTGTTAGCCTCATCCATCAGTCCCTCTCAAGGGCTCTAGTAACTCTGTACCCCTCTCTTATTCCTAGTTTAAAGTCCTTTGAGTAAGGGTTGAATTTAAATGAAATTTGGATATTCTATTCTGCAGAGTGAAGAATAGAAAGAAGTGTACTATAATTCTTTCTGCATAAGTTTCTGCATGCTCTGTGTGTGTATCCTGGTCTGAAAATGAGATAAAATGCATACTGTTAAAGGTGACTAAAAGCATTTCTTTGGTCTGCAACCCTTCAAGATTTTCTTAGAGCCAGCTCTGGCTCTGGAAATGCCAAGTAGAACAGGGAGTAAATGTGGTAGGAAGACAGAGCTAATCACTGAAGAACAAATCTGTGTTTTACAATAGCACACAGACTGACAATCTGCTGCTGTGGCTCAGCATTAGCTGCAGTGTCAATAAAATCAGCTGTCACTAGGCTGGGAGCTCTCCTTTCCCCCATCAAGGACTTGTGTGTTAGAAATAAAATGGGAGAGTTCTTTACATCGTACTACTGGCCTTGTCATTCTATTGTGTGCAAAGTACTTGGCTCTTACATGCTTCCTATTTGAGATTTTATTCTAGCTAAGTAGTGAAATGTCTCCCTCTACACCAGGGAAATTAGTGAAACTTTGTAAAAAGGAAACATAAATCAAGTGTGTGATGGATAGGCATCATGCTGTTTTCTGAATTTATCCATCTCTTGGTATCACGCTGTTACCAAATTATCATCTCCTGAAGCTCTCAAGAGAATTAGAAGGTATTTTAAGTCTTGTAACTGCTGCAAATGAAAGGCTTATTCAGTTGTCTGGGTCTTCTGCAAATGAAAGACATAAAAAAAATATATTTTTAAATTAATTGTGCTTAAGCACCTGAAGTACCAAACTTCCTCAATCAAAATATTTAGGAAAACTGTACTAATCAGTGCATAATGAGAAGATCCTTAAACTTATAAGACAGTTGTTAAAAACTGAATAGAATGGTGTAGAATAGAAACATATAAATTAATACCTTTAAGAAATGGAGGAGTGCAAGTGAAACAAAGTTGTTTGTAATGCAGGATGTTTCCTAAATTACTTAACTTGCACAGAGATGCACTTTGACACTGGTGCCATTTTCTGACAGACAGAGAAAACCAAGGCATGCAAAATTTATGAAAATCTGTGCTTGTATTAGTAGGACATAGGATATACAATTAGTCTGTTGGGTTTTTTTGATTTTTGTTTGCAGATTCTTTTCACAATTACTTTCTGGCTACTGCTTAGGCAACACCTCACTGAACAGAAAGCACTTCGGCTAAAAGAAGCTACTTTATCTGAGGTCAAAGTTGGAAGTGAAGAAGATGAAGAAAAAGGTAAAGCCATCTCTAATTTGGTCCTTCAGTCGTGATGGATGTTCCAGTACTGCATTTCTCTGATATTGAAAGCAATTAGAAAGATTTCTGTTATTAGTTAAGAAAGATATTACAAAATCTATGTGCAGTTCTCTCTCAGATATAAAACACTTCTGAATTTTAGAAATTCAAGTAAAATGAGAATTCTCTTTACATGAAGGTAATTAAAATTACTCATTTGAGAAAGATCATGGAACTTGACAGTTTACTGCTGTGTCCCAAACTCAAATCAGGAGATGAATTGCCCTAAGAGTTTAACCATAGAAGAGTTTACGCAGAAAAAGTTAGTTGCTAAATTCCTTGGAAGTTGTGTTGGTACTTAAACACTTCATAGACAAGGGAGTTAAACTACAAATTTCAGTGGGAAAAATAAATATATTTTTACAGTGCAGGAGTGCAAGCATACCTGAGAGCAAAGTTTCCTTCTATAGGTTCAGTTTATCTAACAGTTCAGTGGCCTGTTCTTTCTTTTGCTACTGGGCACATTTTCCCCCAACCCTTCCTTGCTCTCTTCTGTATATCTAGATGCTGATCTGAACAAGTTCAATGCACTGAAATGGTAGAAAGTGAGCTCTGAAAGCAGTGGTGTAGTTTCCTTTATGATTAATTATAATACTTGTCTATAAAGCATCTGATCAGTGTCAAAGCTGGACACTGCAAGGATTTTCAAGGCAAGATCCTGAAAAGAGGGATGGTGAGTAGAAAAAAAGGAGTGGGCAAGCCTTTTGATGGGGAAGTTTCAATATTGTTCTCAATGGGAAGGAAAGCATTATAGCTATGTGCTATGGCTTTGGCAATCCCTGTTCTCTATGTACTGGCACATGTACTTGCTGCTGGAGGAACAAATACTCTGCCCTTCACAAACCTTAAAATAACTGGGGGATCTTGACCTCTTCATAAGGCAAAGCAGCTTGTCTTTTCTGCAATAGCCCAGGTACAAAAGAAGCAGCTGGATAGTGGTCATTTCTTTGAAAAAAGAGCAGTGTTGATGCAGCATTTATATCTTTTTTTAAGCTTGTTTTGGTTTATGTTAATGGTTCTCTTGCTTGTGGCTTTTGGAGGTAAACACCCTATTCTCTAAAAGACAAAACTCAAGATGAGAGCTTCAAAATCAAGATGAGAGCTTTCTGGTGGTGCTGGTGGTTACTTTGTTTTCTGGTTTAGAAAGTGGCTTACTTGAGAGTATAACCATTGCCATGGAAAGTGTTTTGGCTATTATCCATTATGTATAACCCTTAGGGTCTCATTTTCTGCTACAGCTGCTGGCGTTTTCAGACAAAGTGAAGATGGGTGTCTGGTAAGGATGTATAGCTATGTGCCATATGGCTCCAGGAGCTGGTTGAAACTCATGTGAAGTTGAAACCCTTTTCCTTGCTCCAGAGGCTTGTTTGATTCAGAATTGTAGTCTCTTGTGCATATTGTGTTTTAGGCTTCTGTGTCGTATGCAGAGATTTTACTTTCCACCCATTTAAATTCTTACTGAAAGTACCCAGAACAGACAAAGGCCAAATGTGACTCTATTTGCAGAAGAGGAGTTACAAGAGGGAGAAGTGTCAGAAGAACAGGAGGAGGAGAAGGAAGAGGAGGAGGAGGAAGAGGAGGAAGAGGATGAACAGGATATTATGAAAGTCTTGGGGAAGTTGGTGATGGCTATGTTAATCAAGTACTGGATTTACGTCTGTGGGGGCATGTTCTTCTTTGTCAGCTTTGAGGGTACAATTGTCATGTACAAAATCATCTACATGGTACTGTTCCTCTTCTGTGTGGCCCTCTATCAGGTAAGTGAGAACTGTGTTAACTAAATTTTATCCTTGAATACAATTGTCCATACCTTTAACTTGGTAATAAAGTAGTTCCAAATAGAATTCATAAACTGTGTATGTGTTGTTTAGTTAGATACAGAAGAATAAGATCATTTGAAAGGGCTAAGAGTAATTCTCCTTTGGTTGCCTTTTGACTGTAATGACCAAGTGCACATAAATTATGTACAATGCACACAGCTCTGCTCTGGCATGCCACTTCACCATGACCTTTGGAACTTTTGTGGAAAATTCTTGGCCTGTGCACATCCTATATAACCACCAGTTTTTCTGATATCGAGTTCACAGAGCTTCCACTGCCTAATGAGTGTGGAGTCCTTCTCATACTGGGTTTTCATCACCTAACAGAGATGAAACTGATTGACTTAAACTACCCCTGACTTTTATGTCTGTGGCCCATGTCCCAACAGACATTTTTACACAGAAGTCTTTTCTTGAGTGCATGTGCATCAGGAGGGAAAAAAGTTATCTCAAAGATCTGTGGCTGCCACTGGGTAAAAATTGCTTATTTCAGGTCATCTTAGAAAAATAGTGTTCTTCATCTTTTTTTTGATTGTACACCATTGTCAATATTTCTGTCAGTGTCTTTGCCTTCAACTTGTATCAGCATCCCTAGTGTGTGATTTTTCAGGTGCACTATGAATGGTGGAGAAAGATTTTAAAGTACTTTTGGATGTCAGTGGTTGTTTACACGATGTTGGTACTTATCTTCATCTACACATACCAGTTTGAGTCATTTCCTGGGTTGTGGAAGAACATGACAGGTCTGGATGAAGAAAAGTAAGTGGTTTTGAATAATACTTTTTTTTCCTTGAATCTTTGAGTTCAGTGTGATGGAAAGGTCTGAGAACAGTCTTCCTTCTTGTGGGGGAAAAACATCATGGGACCTTTCTCAGGCATAGCTGCCTTTAAGCACTCCAATATGAAGCCTTAGATTTATTGGTGTAACAATAAAGATGAGCAAGCTCCAAGAGTCTTGTTTTCTCCCACTGGCTGCCAAGACCTTGAGATTGCTTCAGTTCCCAATACACTGCCAATGCCTCTCTTTACAGCTTTGGTCATAGGAGCAAGATCCAGGCAAAGTTTAAGGACATACTTGCAGGATGTTTGGAACTGATGAAAGTGGACCTGCTCTCCTGCTAATGAGGAGGGCTGAGTTTCTTCATTCTTATGATGTGTCGAGCATTTTTCAAGAGGAGCTGAGATGAGAAAGTATATGCAATATAAATGGAACTCCAGTGCAGGACTTTCAGTCAGAGAAAACTCATCTGATTCAAGAGGTCTATGGCAGGGTTGATTCCATTGTGAAACTTGCTAATTAGAAGAATTTTAAAAACCAAAAATATGTAACAAGTACCAGCCTCTTACTTTGTATTGCAAATGATTTGTAATAGTATCTCATGACAAGAAGAATATTTTGGTCTGTAAAGGTGGCTTAGTGGCTTACTTTTTTTTTCCCCCAGACTAGAAGACCTTGGCTTAAAACAATTTTCTGTGGCTGACCTATTCACACGCATCTTTATCCCCACCTCCTTTCTACTGGTGTGTATCTTACACCTTCACTATTTCCATGATCAGTTTCTCCAACTCACTGATTTAAAAGCTGTAACCAGCAAACAGGACAACACTATTTACAGGTAAAGAAGCAAAGTAAATGGAGCTATTGATTATCTGTATGAAAATGCTGTTTCTGACTGTCTTGTAAAGTTCACTCTTCAGCAGATGTTATTTGCCTTTGCTGTGACTATCTGGCTTAAAAAGAAGGTGCTCAGTATCCAGCACTCTGCTACAAACAAAGCATCTGTCTTCTCCACTCTGAACTTTTTCCTTTTGTGGTAAATTTTCAAAGGTCCTCATGGTATTTATATATTTATCTTACTGGCTTTGACCTTTCAGGGGAGTTAGTTCATTAATTCCTGTGTGCCTTTTTGTAAGTCCTGTCAGTGATAACAAATACAGCTTTTAATTTGTGTTACTTCAGTTTTTCAATGTCCATTTTGAGGGCCAGATGAAAATTGTGAGATCTTTGGCAAATCACTTATTTGCATTGAACAGTGAGGTCTTTTTGTAAAACTGAACTTCAGAAATGGAAAAATTCCAAACTTCTGGTTACTCTTCATAGTACTGACCATTGACTATGCAAGCTCTTTGTGACACTCAGTGATTTTGTCCAGAAGTTAATTAGCATTTTTTCATGTATCTAGGACATCACTTTTCCAGTGTTCTATTCTTTCATCCTTTCTGCATGAAAACATATCTGGTAGTACGAGAGAGAAATGATTTTGTAGAACATGGTATTATATTATGCAGTGACAATTAGTCATTCTTTGAAGAAAGAAATTCATTTAGACACTACTTTTAGAGTGTTTACTGTCCAATGATGTGTATCTCAATTGCACTTCTATGACTGGAGACGAGCAGCATAGTATCACCCATACTAGAGAGCTGTGGAGTAACAACAGTTTCTCTTAACAAAGTATTATGTTCTAGGTTTTTCAAGATTTACTAAAGCATTTCAGATATTTTTCATGCATTCAATTTGATACGAGCTCCTTTAGAGTGTATGGTGCAATTTTGTTTGTGCTGTGAGAATAAGCTGTACTTTTATAGAATGCTTCCAGTTTCTGTATTTAAACAATCACTAAAAATGGAACCTATCAAACTTGACAAAATTTTTCAATAAATTTGTAGGGATTTTTCAACTTACCTTTTTAAATGCCTGTTTGCATAACATCCTTTGCTTTGTTTTTCTTGAATTCCTAAATGTGATGGTAGATTCAAGGGTCCTTTTGTAACTGCCTGTGTCCTTTTGCTTGCCTGTATCAGACTTCCTGTGCAGCAGCAGATACACATTAACATCTCTGAATTGGCCAAGCCCTGAAACCAGAGCCCAGAGAGGTGTCTGAGCTGAAATGGAGTTGTTCTGGGTTGTGGCGTTTGGGGGACTACTTTACAATTTGCAGCAACTTTGCGAGCTCTCTTGTAGCCCGAACAGTTTGCACTTGTGCTGAGGAACGTGGAAACAATTCAACTTCCCTTCTAGTGTGGTCCAATAGGCATAAAATTGGGGGAAAAAAAAACCAACCAAAAAATGCTCCTGAAGCACTCATAGCATTTTGATGGGTTCATAGTACAGTATGCTTTGCCTGTCATGGCATTAGCCTTTTTTTTCTTGCTATTAGAAAGCTGGTTGTTTAGAGCTCAAATGTGTACTTGATTGTATTAAGCTGTCAGATGTGTAGCTTTATATTTTTAACTGATAAATGTGGCATATATGCTATCTTTGCCATTTTGCGGTGTTTCAAAATCACAAAAATCACATATACCATTTGTCCCTCCTGAGAAACTTTCACAATTATGTCCAATACCTGAATTACAACAGGTTTTATGGTTTGTGCTGCTTTGAACACTGCCTGACATACCATAATCCAGCTGTTTTCTTCCCTTGATGCAATACATTTGGACTGAGCATCAGCTGACTTTATAGTTAGAAGCTTCATGTCAAGAGCTCAGCTGACATTTGTACTGATGATGCATAAAGCTGGATAAGAGCTAATGCAACAACCAACTTCATCTTAACATTATTGCTAGCAATAAAGATAAATTGCAGAGGCAATTGAAACACAGATTAAAGATATATATATATATGTAATTTTCTTACAAAGCTACTAAAACTTAATCTTCCCTTCCACTTTGAAGATACTAGCATTCTCTCAACAACTGGTTTACCATCCTAAACTGTTTTCACGCTGCATCTTTAGCAACAAAAAAATTTATAGAAAGAAACTGAACCTTAATTTTGAGTAAGAAGACAAAACTCAGTCCTTTTAATAGTCAACTTCTTAAACGAATCACAGGAGGTGAGAGCTGATTATGAAAATAGTAAAGAAAGCAGGTACAGTCCCTCCATCTGCCCCTGAATTACCATGTGTGATTATAGGTCCTATTAAAATTGCTGAGAACATTTGTTTATTAGAACTCTGCTTCAGATGAATAAAGTTTGCAGAGTGAGTTCAAGAGTAAGGCTCTGCCAGCTGCAAATAGAGGGCACTGGCAGGGTGAGGCACTTTTCACTATAAAGGTGTCAGAACTGAATGCCTCAGTTCTACATCTGCAAGAAAAAGAAAAATCTTGATTAGGATTTTCCAATCCAATTTCCTTGCTGTACCATGAATCATGATATGTCAGAGATAAAGTCGGTGAGGCAGGTATGTTCTATGATATGATGCTCTGCCATAATTATCTGTAGTTCTGACTGAAGTTGTATACCGTCTAAATGTCTAAGAGTTGCATTTATAAGCTTCCTAGACTTTTCAGTGCATGATGTATGGTAAGCTTTCAGATTGTGCTTTGCTATGACATAACACATTGGTAGACAGGAAAGTGCATTCATTCCAGTTTAACAGTTTTCTTTTCTCTCTCTAATTCATTTCCCATTTTCATCTTGTTCTTTCATCTCCCACCTCATAGCCATGCCAAAGTCAATGGCCGCGTATATCTAATAATTAATAGGTGGGTATTTAAATTCTTCCTTTCCTTTAAAACGGATACACATTAACTTCTTTGTTACTCCTTAATTGCTTTAAAACAAAGTATGTTCTTGCTGTGCAGTACTGTGAAGTAAGCAGGGAGCTAATGTTGTTCAGGTATTGTAGTTTTCCTACAGCTGGTGAAGCAGTTAATACATCTCTCCTGCTTATTTATACATTGTGAGTTTCTTCTCCCAGCTGGGAATTGTCATAAACTTTGCCCATGCCTCAATACAGAAATAATTGGTGCTATTTGTAATTGGCTGCAGACAATAGACTTGGTTGAGGAGGCTCGTTTATCTACCCTTTGTTTGTGCATGGAAAGGTGCATGTCTGCATGCGTGTATGTACTCACAGGCACATAAACACACATCCCTGCCTTCCTCACAAGCACATAGAAAAGGGAATTTGAGGTCCAGGTCAATTAAATGTGTTGTGTACATTATGGATTTGTACAGACTGAAGTTTTAGAAACAGAAATGAAACACTGAAATCACTGCATGCTAAGGCTGTTAATTTATGGGCTGAGTTGGGTGCTGCTAGATCCAAGCTAGGAAAACACATATTGCCATCACAGTCAACCCTTTAAAAATGGCATCTTGAGAACAATTCCATAAATCAGATTTATGTCAAAATATTTGACTGGAATAAATGTAGGCTTTTGTTTAATCATCTCTGAGAACAGAAGGACTTCTGAGTTTGTTGTCACTACTGAATATAAACAGGAAAACGAAGCAAATCCCTTGTTTAGATATTTCTGACTACATGTTCTAACAAGTAGTTAATTTATGTGTCATGTTCATGCTCTTTCTTCAAATGTCATCACATAGTTTGGGTCAATATTCTTAAAAGTTCACCAAAGCTGGAAATCCGGTCTGTAGGAAGCCCATAGATACTTGAGAATTTCTTTGAGTCAGAAAATTTCAAGCAACTCATAAACTGCAAAATTTATCAAAGACAAAAGGTACTTCATATTCCATTCAGTTAATTAGTCTTCTGCTCTAGAAGATTATAAATAGATGAAAGTACTAGGTATACAGCAAGGATCTATGGCACATTCCTGATTTTAGTGCCACTGAAATTGCTTTTTTGCCCCGAACTACTATGAATCTGAGGGTAAGAAATGCTCTCAGTTAAAAGCATTAGTGGCTGTACCTTCAAGGCTTGTCATCTGCATTATTATTTAATTATTTCTCTTCCTAAGTATGAGACATAATACCTTTATGTTATTTTGGATAATTTCCCATCAGTATTTGCCTTCCAACAACAGTTACATCTGACTAACTGTGAATCTTATATGAGTAGCTTGTCTTAAAAATTCTAAACTAGTGTGTTTTTTATATCTTAACATCTTGGTGTTGAATGTTACAATATAATGTGATCTTATAGCAGAAAAAAAGAAAAAAAGAATGTACCCATCTTTATAACCCCATCACCTCCTGGATCTCTGGAACACAAATAGAAATTACATGAATAAGAGAAAGATGAGTCCACTCATACAAAATCCCTTTAGAATTATTGTGTTTCTGTCCAATTTACACTGAGGTAAGTCAGTAAGACCTTGATTTACACCAGTGTGAATGTAGATTTTTCAATTATAAAAGTCAGTTGGGAAGATACCTCATAGAAATCAGTGCAATTGGATGCATGCAAAACCTGATTATGGTTACTTTCATTTCATAGTGCATCACCTTTCAAATGGGGTCTGATGGTTTAAAGTAGCCAGTGATCTCTGTAACGTTTGGACTGAACTGAAAATTCATTCTCTCTTCTTTATATATGACCTTCCTATTGGTACTTTGGGGCGGTCCCGTGGTGTAGTGGAGAGCACTCCGGCCTCCGACTCCCAAGGTCGCGAGTTCGAGTCTCAGTACGGACCTCCCCAGCAGTTCAATGCCTCCCTGCCATCCCATCCCGTCAGGCCTCGGATGCTCAGCAGGGTCAGCCCCGGTTAGTACCGGGTGCTGTAGATAGTCCTAAGGAGACTTCAGTGTCACTGTCTGAGCTTGCTCGGCCGTGGCAAATGAACCTCAGGACTTAAACGGTGGGGCCAGTTCTGCGCACGCTGAGCCTCACCTAAAAAATCCACTGCGCAGGCTCGGAGGGCACACCCACATGGGGATTGCCCTTCCCAAATCTTCGTTCGCGAAGATTGGCCATTATATTGGTACTTTATTAGAGTTTTACTTAAATATGGGTGTTTATGTCCTTCTAGGACATATTGATGTTTAGTCACCTTATAGAGATTTGAATTTCCTTTTAGTATATATGCTAGCTTAAATATGAAAATAAACAAAAAGTCCCCAAAGAGGTTATTTGCAACAGCCAACATGGCCTAGAAAACCAACCAAATCCTGGGCTGCATCAACAGGAGCATGGCCAGCAGGTCAAAGGTGCTGATTCTCCCCCTCTATTGTGCTCTTACGAGACCCCACCTGGAGTTCTGTGTTCAACTCTGGTGTTGCCAAAATAAGAAAGACATGGAACTGTTGGAGCAAGTCCAGAGGAGGGCCACAAAGTTGGTAAGAGGACTGTAGCACCTCCGTGATGAAGACAGTCTGAGAAATTTGGGGCTGTTTAGCCTGGAGAAGAGAAGGTTGCATTGAGACTTTATAGCAAACTTCCAGTATCTGAAGGGGACCCACAGGAAGGCTGGAGAGGGACTCGTCATCAGAAACTGTAGTGATAGAACAAGGAGTAATGGGTACAAACTGGAAGAGCGGAAATTTAGGTTAGATACGTGGACAAAATTCTTTACTGTGAAGGTGGTGGGGCACTGAAACAGGTTGCCGAGAGAAGTTGCGGATGCCCCAAGCCTGGTCGTGTTCAAGGCCAGGCTGGATAATGCCTTGAGCAACCTGGTCTAGTGAGAGGTGTCCCTGCCCATGGCAGGAGGGGTTGAACCTAAAGGATCTTTAAGGTTCCTTCCAACCCAAACAATTCTATGATTCTATTATTCTATTTTCAGTAGTCAAAACTACTGAATATATTCTTGAAAATATCAGATTTTCAGATTATTAGACACTCAAGTTCATTGCCTGATACATAATGAGGAACTTTAGTCATAAATGTAGCTAAAATTTGTTCAGTGAGATTTTTTGATGCTTGACTGTCTTGTTAAACTTCTAATTTCAATACACCTTTTCTACCTTTTGGCAGTTGGCACAGTATTTCTGCTTCAGGATTGTCTAGTCAGATTTCTGTAGTTTTTCCTTCATTTGAGCCACCAAAGTTTCCATCTTGAAGAAACTGCAACTCCCAAATATTTGAAAAATAATCTTCTTTGACTTTCTCATTAACTATGCTCTTAATTTCTAAAGGTCGGAAGGAAAAATCTAGATTTTTAGGTTCTTGAACTGTAAAAACCCTAGGTAAAATCAGCAGAATTTCCCATCTAAATGGTTATCAGCCAGAATTTCACATCATGAGAAATAAATCCCTGATATGGTACTGGAGCACATTAGAACAGTTTTACAAGTGCTTGAATGTATGCTGTGTGTAGTAATTTCAATAGCTAAACTACGCATTTAACGACTTAATCATATAGATATATAATGCCAAAGGGAGACTTTATTGAAAGAAGTCATATTCATAGGGGCTCTTTATGGCAGTAAGCACTGTGCTCAGGAAAGCACATAAAATCAGGGAATTAAGAGAACTGGGTTTTCTGCAAGTATGGGAGGTGAGTCCCAATTGCACAGCTGTGTGAGAAAAAAAGAAAATGTCTGAGACTGTAATGAAATGTCTCTTTTCTCATTAAAGAAAAGATAAATCCTGACTGAATCTCAGGAAAAAAATGGCACTGTGGCACTAGAGAAATACCATTTCCATATTAAATCAGTTGTATCCCAGTTTTGGTAGTCTGAAACTTACTAATAGATTTAGATACATTTAGAAATTAAAGAAAAATTGTCTCTGAAATGTAGCAAAGAGAGATAGAGGTTGAATGGCACTATTAAAGACAGATATGATAAATTATTCTGAAGCAAACACCATGGAATTTTTGCTTTTGTTTGTTCCCAAACGTATAGCTGGAAGAAAATTAGCCTTGGCTTTCCAGCTGCATCTTTTAATTGGAAGAAGGTGGAACTACATTAGCAGTGATAGGTCAGATACTTGTGATGGTTCAGCTGCATTACTCACAGCATGATAGAAGCACTGACCATGTTTAGCACTGGTGTAAATAGGCTGTGTCCTTTCCATCTGTGCTGCAAATCCGTATTTCTTTATAGAAGCACCCTGTGAATGTCATGATGGCATGCTCTTGGCATCAGAAGGCTTCCGCAGATGGAGCAGGAGAATGCTTTATGACTTGTGATATAGCATGACATATTTGTCAATGACCTTCTTCTGTAACCCCTCTGTTCTCATCTCCCTTTTTCTTTCTGTTCCAATTACTTTGAGCAGCCTCAAGAAAAAAATACCAAACCACCAAAATGAGTAAGTCCCCTATGAAGTCATGAAATGTTTCCTCTTAAATAACATCATTTCATGCTTCTACATCTTAAACTCTGACCATTTTCTCCATTGGGGAAAATGTCAAGTTTAAGTGTCAATACCACTCATTACTAACCATTAGTATCTGAGTGAGATGTAGTAACTAATACATTCCAACTCAATTTTCAGTGTATGTTTGGAGAGAGTACCAAAATCATTAACTTCCACTTCTAAGGCATTTTTCATGAACAGTTTCTTTTTTTAATTATACAGTTTGAAAAAGAAAAATACTATGATGACATTACTCCTCAGTTTGCTGACATGCTACTGTTTACCAACAGACTGGTCCACCAAGATGGGAGCCTGCCAGACATAACTATGATGAATTTAACAGCCAGCAGAGAAAAGGATGAGGGTAAAATGCTGGAAGAGGCTGGTGAGAAAAGAACAGAAGAGCCAGAATGGGAGGGAGGGGAAGGGAGGGTCAAAAAAGGAAAAGAAGAAAAGGAAGATGAGGACAAGGAAGATGACTCTGAAGATGAAGACAGTGAATCAGAGGAAGAAGAAACTACAGGTAAGCTCTGCAGAATGCAAATTTTGCCTTCCTCAGCCTTAATTAGCAGTGGCAACCAGTGATTTTTTTGTGGTCATCCCTGTTACCTTCAAGCATCAGTTTTTCCTTCTAATTTTATATGCAGTCTGTGTCAAAGAGTCTGAACTGAGCAGATGGCTATTTGTCAGTTATTCAACAGGCTACAGGATCTTCTAGGGAAAAATCATACTGTTTCTGTAGGATGCTCAGAGAAAGAAAACCAAAGAAATTCTGCTTCTTTCTTCTAGGTAGTCTGGGTTGAATTATTTGGAGGCTACCCCAAATACTAAGAACCCTTGCTGAGTGAAATCTCCTTACAACAAAGAAAGTACACATACATATTTAACATCTGATACAGCATGCTTTCAAAACACGTCTCTCCAGAAGTCCCAATGGTTTTGCTTCATTATATATGTGCACATTAGTGTCATATTTTTCACTTCTGAATGTGTAATGGATGTCAGATGAACATAAAAAAGCTTAAGGGCATACATGGGTAAGGCTTATACTGTCATCCTTGATCTTGCTAGGATGAATTCCTAGCATGAATTATTTCCATAACTCAGTCTGTAATATGAGCCAAAAGCGAAACCAGAGAAAAGCATCTAACACCCAAGGGTGCTATATTCTTTGAAAATGCCTTACTGCAAATTTAGTTACTCTTGCCAGTATTCACAGGACTATGACACATAACCAGGGACAGGATCTTTGTCAAGGCAAAATTGCAGTGCCTCTGGCTTAACTGCTCCAGGGAATCATAGAAGCATTTAGGTTGGAAAAGACCTCTTAAGATTATTGAGTTCAATCCTTAACTTAGCATGGCCAAGTCCACCACTGAAGCGTGTCCCTAAGTGCCACAACTACACATCTTCAAATACCTTCAGGGATGGTGATTCTACCATTTCCCTGAGCAGCCTGTTCCAGTGCTTGAGTCTGAGCTGAAAATACTTACCTTTTCAGGCTGGAATATCTGCCCTCAGAGAGGTGTTCATGAGCCATGGGAACCTTTCTTGGCAAGCTTACATGTGGTCTGTGAGGGGGGATAAGCCTCTTGCAGTCTACCCTTCCCTGCATGCTGGAAGGGCTTTGGGACAGAGGCCAGCTGGTGGAGATTACTCTGTGCATGGTTCATGCAAGCAGGAAAACGGGGAGCTGCAGCCAGTGGGGCTTGGACATAACACAAGGTGCTGCTTGCCACATGTGAACCATCTTTAAGCTGCACATGCATTTATTTCTGCAGAAGAGTTATAGTATTTTTACATAGCTGTGTGACTGGAGCTTTGACATTAAATGTGTTCACATGTGCAGTCTTCAGCATTGTACAGCCTTTCAGTGGATGCATTCAGGCCTGTATTTTATTCCCCATGTGCATATTGCCAGGCCATGCTAGACCTTATCTGCCTGCTCCACTTAACAGCCACTGTCTAGATCTATCTTGCATGATGCAACGCCTCAAATGAAAATAAATGCAATAAAAGAACGGTGAGAACATCTAATTCTGTAAAGGCTTTCCTTAAATACAGTCATTGTGCTTATAAAAACACATGTAGGATTAGAGTTCTGTAGCTTTATTAATTTCTCAAGCATAATTATGTGCTTGCGGAATTTACATCACTCAGCATTTTATTTAGAAATTTCTAAGTGTTTTTTGCAGAAAATAGGCAGAAATAAAAAATACGGACTTTGTTTTTGAGTTATTCTAGAAATCTGTTTTTTCACACAAATGTGCATGTGTTATTCACACATATATGCACAGAATGACCACCTTGTTTGTTTTATATATAAAATAATGTGGTAAGTTGAAACACTTGCATATAGAAGGTGGTAATTCCTTTGCAATTTTACCAGCCTAGACAATGATGTGTTTTGGTATCACTTGCAAATTTTTCCATCTCTGATAGTAACTGTAACAATGTTCTCACAGCATGCTAAATCCTTCCTAATCTCCAAAGTGCTTCTGAATCCCCTAATATAGTGTGAAGACTTTATACTAATATATACCAGCCTGGTGGAACAGTTTATAGCCAGCTCACAAGCAAAGTCGGCACTTAGAGAACACTGTTAGCATATGTATTGTCACATATGCTCACGTATAATAGATGTTGCCACATGTTTGCTCACTGGGGTAGTATTTGGGAGGATGGCTTTTTAAGCTAAACATCCCTATGAAGGGATACTCCCCCTTGACTTCAGGATCTTAACTTGATAAACTTTTTCAGCTGAGAGAAATATTCAGCTGGAGTACAGATAGCCTTGCTTCTTTTAGATGTCTGTCCTGTGATGGCACAGATCATGCTCTAGGAGGCTGTGCTGTTTTCAAGGCAGTTTAGATAACTCTGACATCACAGGCATCTACAGTATAGTTGTCTAAACCCATGTGACAGGGATCCTAATCCCAGTGTGTATGGATCTCTTCCAAGCTGGCTGAAAAGCTTTCTGAGTAGTAGTCTGTGCTTTCTGGAAACAGGCTGGGTCTGTAGCTTCCAAGCATCAAAAAAATTTATATTTTTCTGAGCTGGAAAAGGACCAGAGCTGGAATTAGTTCCTGAATGAGATCTCTAAGCTTAAATCCAGAGATACTGGAGGACAGCAGTCCAAGAAGAGCTCTGATAGAGAGGAATAAAATCAAAATTGGCAAGGGAGGCCACCACTGCCATTTTTGAAGTGTGGAATCCTTTCAGTGAATGTGGGTCAGAAGAGAGAGCACCACAGCTAAGTGAGCCTCAACCCTATTTTGTCTTAGCTAACCACTGAGCCATAGTTTTATCCTCCATCTTATCTTACTCTCAAGCTAAGAAAACAAGAAGCAGAAAGCTCATTGTTTCTAGTGGAATATTCCATTTTACAGAGACTTTCTGTTTCTCTTCTCACAATGGTTCTACTTGAACACCCCTGCAGACTTAAGGAACAAGTGGCATCTCGTGATCGACCGCCTCACAGTGCTGTTTTTGAAATTCCTGGAGTATTTTCATAAGATGCAAGTCTTTGTTTGGTGGCTGTTGGAGCTGCACATCATCAAAATTGTTTCATCTTATATCATCTGGGTCACGGTGAAAGAGGCAAGTAAATATCCACTGTCAAACTCCCAGCATCATGAAGGTTTGTCAGCATCTGCTGTACATTTACACACCTAAGTGTAGGGAGGTGGCTTCCTCCTGTCAGACCTCACTGAAATTGTGGGATCCAGCTGGGTTTGTCATGTGCTGGGAACCTGCCTTGACATCTTCCACAGTGATTGTCTCAGTCTAGATAGTCTCAGGCCCTCCCGTTTTCTCAGATATTAGTTTTATTAGTCTAATTCTTTGGATGTAAGGAACATAATCCCTCTCCTGCTCAAACTGGCTGTGGGCACCATAAAGGGATGGAGGGTGTAGAAAAGGGTTGGGAAGGTACATATAAGAAAATTAGTTGAACTCAGTTTGGTGCATAAGAAATAAGAATGTGGAACTATACCTAAATAAAAAGGGAGCAATGCTTTTAACTGTGCTTTTCGTGTGGGCAGTGTAAGTTCTTCATATGACATAGCCATTCTTTGAAAAGAGTAGTTGGACAGGATTGACTACAAAAACAAAAGAGAAAACCCTTTTTCTTCTCACATTTTTTTGTGGGGAAAAGATCAAGACAAAAAAGGTTGGTTGCACAGACACAAGGATCTCTATTATCTCATGTTTGTTCATGTGTACTAAAGCAGGAGAACCTACATGTGGTTGTTATTTAATGTCTGACGATAAGGAGGATATGGATATGTGTGTCTAACAGCATTAATATTATGTAGGTGATAAAGTTCTTCCTAACCAACTATTGTTTTTCCTTCTTCACTTACCACATTGTTTCACTGAGTATTGTAATGTTTTTTCCAGTATTTTCCTCAAAGTTTCTCCATGTCCCTTTCTTTTGAATAATTCTGTTTTTATTTACTGTGGAAAAGGTCAAACTTTCTCAATTTTTTTTGTTACTACATGTAATTTCTGTACTGTTTTTGTGTTTTCAGGTGTCTCTGTTTAACTTTGTGTTTTTAATTGCCTGGGCTCTTGCTTTGCCATATGCTCAGTTTCGCCCACTGGCATCAAGTATCTGCACTGTCTGGACATGTGTGATTATTGTCTGCAAAATGTTGTACCAGCTCTCATCTATTGATCCCAAAAACTTTTCCAGTAACTGTACATTGGTGAGTACAAGTGCGTATTAAAAGGTTTGACTGCTTCCTTCTTCAGTGAAGAAGAGCTAAAGGAAGCATATCAAGTAGTGAAAATGACAATTCACTTGATGCATTACTGTCAATCGTTCCCTCCTCAAGCAGCGTCAAACTCATGTTTTACAACTGTTGCATTTTCTTCTTAGCCAGGAGAGAATGAAACTAAGGTCAATTTAGAAGAACTCAAAACCTCAGTGCTCTACAGTGGTCCAGTTGATCCTGCAGAGTGGGTTGGATTGAGGAAGTCTTATCCCCTTCTTGTGTACTTAAGGGTAACTTCTTTAATTATATGTATTCAAATAATTTCTTATTTTTGATGAAATTGACGGTGTCTTTGAAATAAATAATCTATCAAACACACAAACAAAACATGTAATAATTGATAATGGGATGTACAGAGGGAGAGAGGCAACACAAAACTGTATCTGTTACACAGAACATATCTGGGAGGGATTTAATACCAATTAAGATAATCTTTCATTCAGAAGCATGATTTTTGGACTCTACCATCTGTTAAAAGCTCTTTCAGAAATGTGATATTTAAGAACTCTAAGTAATTAAGAGGTACACAGCTTTCAGGTACTGGATCTGTTTGGAGTAATTGCCTTAAATGACAGTGTATGCTATAAGCAGTTAATTTTTTAAAGTGCTTATTCCTTAGCCACAATTTAGAAAATACAATGAGTTAAGGGAATAATTCATTCAAACACTAGTAAATGGATGTCTTCGGGGTTTTTTTCTTGGTTTCAGTTGATGCCTGTGAGCAATATTTTATTATTCCTCTCTTGATTAAAAAACTTTACTTACAATTGAAGTATGCCAAGTCCTGGGGAAAACCTTGCATATCTCTTCTTAATTTAAAGAATCTTCAAAATTGTATATACACAGTTTATGGCTGTCAGAAATTGAGCAATTGAACAACAGCAAATTTTGATCGAACTAGGTTTCTTTGTCATTTCTTCCCCGAGAGCTTACCTCCGTATGCTTTGTTTGTGTACAGAATACCTGCTAAACTCTGGTAGTCAACATAACAGGCTCTGGTAATGCCCCTGCTTCTTGCTCTATTGGCATGCACCTCTCACAGTTAAGGATATGTGTGACGAAAGCAATTACTGACCCAAGAGTTTTGCATGTAGAATGAAATTGCCTGGTGGTATCTGCCTTGATGCAAGAGCTTTACAGCTATAAATTGAAAACACTTCCAGATTAGCAATTATTCTAGAAAGGTTTCCATTGAGTTAGCAAAAAAGATGTCTTCTGAGCATACAAAAATTCATTTCAGTTCCAGACCTGTAGGTCCCAACTTCAAGTCTTGGTGTTTCTGTTATGCTCTTTTATAGCAGGCATTCAAAATGTCTGCAGCATTAAAGTAAGGAGCTCATCTTCAATGGTTTAGGTAAAACTGTCCTGGCAAGAAAAGGAAGCCCAACACAGCAAGCAAAAATAACTACTAGAAAACCAAACAAAATACAGGCAAACAAATAAACTCCATGCCACCTGTTTAATGAGATTCTTGTCCCAAGTATTTCTCAGAGAACAAAGAGCTAGAGATTGCATCATCTGCTTCAGCTATAGCTTCCTCAAGAGACTTTCTCTGAGCTGGTCTTTTTAACCAGCTTTTAGAGTTTGTTAGTACCTGTCTTCGATTGAGCATAGGGCAGATATCCCTCCAGAGAGAAATAAAAAATCAATTCAAAGCCACTCATGACTGCATCCTAATCAATCTGGCTTTGGGGTACAAGGAGCTGTGCCTGAGGGAAGATGGCAAATAGACTGTTCATATCCAGCTTAAATTTGCTCTACCCAGCATCTGTTTCTTAGGAAGCTAGTGCTTGACAGCTAAACCCCTGCAGATGACTTGGTGTATGTTTCTATCTCCTGCAAAACAAAGCATGATACTTTAAGAGACCTTAAAAAATATGAGAGGGCAAATGGATGGGTCAATGCCTTTTCCCTCCCCTTCTTTTCAATTTTTCAATTTTTTCCCCTTCTATTTTTCATTTAATGTTTTATATGTATCTTCTGAATGTCTGTATGATTCATCAAAATCCAAGAAGTGATAGAAACCTTACTTTGTTTCAATGATAGTAGCTGGAAATAGGTGCCAGTGTATTCTAGAGTGCAGAAGTGCTCAGTGGTAACATCGGTTTGAGTATTCAAGAGTTTATGTTTATGAGAAAATGTTATAGCTTCTTGTGGTTGTGATTTTTATTTAATATTCTTCTGATTGTGTCTCACACAGAATAATTTACTCATGTTGGCCATTCTGGCTTTTGAAGTTACAATCTACCGTCATCAAGAATACTACAGATGTCGAAATAACCTTACTGCACCTGTGACTAAAACCATTTTTCATGACATTACAAGAGCACATCTGGATGATGGACTGGTAAACTGTGTCAAGTATTTCATAAACTACTTCTTCTACAAGTTTGGTTTGGAGGTAGATCGCTACATATTACTTTTCTTTAGACTTTACTTTAGACTATCATTCCAAACCTTTTCATTGTGTTCTTTTTCAATAGTAGCTTGGACTGTATTTGAGATCTGAATGCTTCTTTAGTCATCACTCACGTTAGTCATCTCTGTTCCCTTATCTTGTCTGTTTGTTTATGTTTCTTTGGAGAAATAGTGATTTTTCACAAATTTCTGTAGGTTTTTGAAGAAGGCAGCTCCCAGGCTAATGCATCCTAATTGTCATCATAATGATGCTCGTGAACTATCTATCATTTGCTACTGATAAAGAGAGTAAACTGTTCACAGCCAGTCTGAGGATTAAGAATGAATGAAAATTAAAAGATACCAGCAAGCTATTTCCCTTGGGAATTTATTTTAAGGTCATCCTAATTTTAGGAGAGTGGAAATCAAAACAGCATAGTGCACTGAATAAATGATTCACTATGAAGTATTCAGTAAGCTTGAAAACATGTTTTATGGAACTGAGTCATGGGACTATTTTCAGTGAAGCCAGAGAACAGAAATGCTATAATGCAGATCCCTTAGAATAATGGAGAACTAAAGCTGTCTTATAGGAGTTGACTGGATTTGTCTATCACCAATAGAAGCTGTATGGTCTAAATCCCTTTTCCTTTTGTCTGTTTTCCACATGAAGACACATTTTAGTTGTTGCTAATCTTAATGGTTCCTTTTCTTTTTCACATCTGTAAGTCCAATCAAAATATATAGCTGTGTAATATGTGCTTTGCTTGGCAACAACTAAACATTTTGTGTATTGGCAACTGTGACAGGGCCCTTTCCTTTCTGTATCTTTAGATATCACATAATGGAAACCTGCTCTAGATAGAAGAGTATCAAAAACTGGGTGTGAGGGTGGAGTGGAGGAGCTTGCTGTCAGTTCCTTAAGTCAGACAGAGCACACACATGTCCAAGCATTCTGTCAGGATCCACAATACTTTCTTATTGCTGCGTTGACTAGCCTTCAGCTTGTAAATTGCTTGTGTTTCTTTACTTTATTTCCAGACCTGTTTTCTTCTCTCAGTGAATGTAATTGGTCAAAGGATGGATTTTTATGCCATGATCCATGCTTTCTGGCTGATTGCTGTACTGTATCGCCGCAGAAGAAAAGCTATTGCAGAGATCTGGCCAAAATACTGCTGTTTTCTGTCATGCATCATTACATTCCAGTACTTCCTTTGCATTGGCATCCCACCTGCTCCTTGTAAAGGTAAGGACACTTACCCTTTCTGGAAAATTGCTCTTGCTTGGTTTTGCAGAAAAGGGCTGGAAAATTGGTAAGTATTCAGAAAAAAAAATCTTAAGTAATTGTCATAAAGTACTGATTGCATTTTTACATGTTTCTGTCATACAGACTATCCATGGAGAAGTGGTAATGCCAACTTCAACTCCAACATCATAAAGTGGTTATACTTTCCAGACTTCATTGTGAGACCAAACCCTGTCTTCCTTGTGTGTAAGTGTTTTAGCATATAGTTGTAAAGTGTTTATATGTCCTTTGCTTAAAACATTTGTACAGTGTAATTTGAAGCCAGCCTTTTATTTAATCCTCAGTAGCAAGATGACATAGTCTCTAGGAAACTGAATACTAGGCATGAAAAATTGAAAGAATTAGTAATTTCTGCATCTGTTTTCCCTATATCCCATTTCCAATAATGTGGCGTCAAAAAGTATGAATTATTTCCCCTTTTTCTCTTTTATTTCTCAATAAAAGTCATAGACAATGACAGGTAAAACCAGGTAAATTACAAATCAGTGTTAAATGCATTGAAAGCAGCACAGTTTGGGAGGTTCAAAATGTGGGAAAGCAGTCTGGTAACTACATTATAACATATCATGACCACTCCTTATACCTGTGTAATGACTAAATTTTTCCTTGCAATCACTACTTTCTTCTAGATGACTTCATGTTGCTGCTGTGTGCATCTTTGCAAAGGCAGACATTTGAGGATGAAAATAAAGCTGCAGTGAGAATCATGGCTGGAGACAATGTGGAAATTTGCATGAATCTTGATGCAGCATCTTTCAGCCAACATAACCCTGTTCCTGACTTCATTCACTGCCGGTGAGAACCAAATCTTAAACACTTGGAAAATACAGCGCATCCTTTTTGTAAAGTTCTTCAGTGTAAACGTAATTCCCAAGTAATTCTTCCAATTTTGCTTGGAATTTGTATTCATGTACGTTCCCATCTAACGTTCCTTGTACTGTATGAGTCAGCAGATAGTTCACTTCTGAGTAATCTGACTCTGGTTTAGAACAGGACAGAAGCAAACACGTCTTCCTAAAACTGATGATTGTTTTCAGTGCTCCCCAGAGGGACATTCAGTGCTAAATTTGCCTGAAAGCTTGTATTCATGGAATCACAGACTTGTTTATGTTGGAAAAGACCTTTAAGATCACCAAGTCCCACCACTGTCTTAGACAACCAACACATTGTGAAATATTCACCTTTAGGTCACAAGTTCCTGAATGTTGTCTTTGCAATATATGGATTTAGGGAGTTTGAAAAAAAAAAGGTGGTTCAGCTGTTTAGCTCCATCTTTTACAACTTCAGAAGGTATCTTGTGTAGTGGTTTGGCCTAGGTAGGCCTTAGTTAGGCTTAGATTAGACCTTAATTTGTGTAGGCCCTGATGGTGCTACATAGATTTGGAGGGATAGATGTCAGCTGACTTAAGCAACCAAAGAGATGTTTCATATCATTTGATGTCAAATCAAGTATAAAACCAGTGTGGGGAGGAGTTATCTCGATCATGGCCATGGCAGTGAGTGGACCTGCTGTGCTGTCCTATGAGGACTAGGCCTCACCACCGCTTACCGCTACTTCACATTAGTTTTATCTTAGGCAAGTAAACATTTTTATTGTTAATCTCTCTTTTCCTTGCTGGGTGTTTATTGGGAAGTGTCTTTTGGAGTGCTTTGTGGGGATCTGGTTTTGGTGGGAAGTGGATGATTGTTGTAATCTTTCCAGTTGTTCCAGTTTTCCAGGGTTTTTTTCCCCTCCCTTTCCCTTGGGGGCAGGGGGTGGGTGGGTCTCTGCAACCCTGTAGTTGGTATTTGGCATTTTGCCAGGTTAACCTACTACATCTTGGCAACCAAATTTGAATTTGCTTTCATGAATACCCTGTGGGGCAGCATTTATGGTGAACTTCAGTGCTTTGGTGGCTTTCCCCAAACCACAGATGTGGTAGCAATAATCCATCATAGTCTGTAGCTTCCCATGTATGTGTTCAATCCCAAAAATTCATCATTCATGTCCTGCCAAGTGGTTGTCTAAGCACAATCAAAATAATACTCTAATATAGGAGACTGTCTTTTGTGCTATTTCATCTAGGCATAAGAACCTTAAAAGTGTCTTGGTAGGACAACTTATATGTCTTCCTGTTTCTGAGTATTGAATAAGAGGTTGTTGAAGAAGGTGAATAGTATACAAATGGGCAGAGGGTGAGGCAGTCTGTTCTGAATGGACTTCAAACAATGAAACTGTTCCTATGTGATCATTTCAGTCAACACAGATTAGCTCAGGTCTTCTAAATTGTGCTGGGCATGCTCTTAATTGCAGTTGTCTCTGAAAGTTTGTGCAGTATTGCAAGAATAAATGGGAGGAATAAGATTTCTTAGTTATGGTGTTCTGGCAGACTTGATATGTGAATGCATGTTACCAACAGGTGTCTGAATGTCCGGAATAGAAAAATGTCTAGGACTAATGTTCAAAAAAATCTCCCTTTTGCTGATAAAATTTTTCTTTTACCAGAGAAGTGCTATTGCCAGAAGCCCTTCTCAAGATCTTTAATCTGATCCTGCTATTTCTGTTACAATTGGTGCCCAAATCTATCTTGAAATAGTTTGAAGAGGACAGTGTTGAAACATTCAATTTACTCATTTGTCCAGAGATTGACAGTCACTACTGGACAAAGATTGAATAGTTCTCTCCATTGAGAATTTCCAGTCTACACAGTGGACCCAGTGCTCTCGATTTGGTAACTTAAGCAGAAAGAAAGAAGTATTAATCTTTCTTCACAATATTCCATCAAGTGGAAATGCTTTCTAAAAGACATCTGACAAATAGGTTCTGGGTAAGAGGAAATGTAGCGGAGATTACCTGAGGTTTTTCTTGCCACTGAAAGTGGTGTCTATCTTAGCAAAAGCTGATGCAGCAGTAGCATCAGGCACACTGATGTGTTTGGTCACTGGCAAAGGCCACCACTGGTTGCTGATGAAAAAAAATTATCAAATTTTCCTCCCTTAGTCCAGAAAAAAAAATCATTGTGGAAAAAAAAATCATTAATGGTGAGAATGTGTTTTAGAGCTATCTTCAGGAGCGAAAAAGAGGCAAGAAAATCACTGCTTTTCAAACAGCTTCTTTTGGCCTCTTTTCAGTGTTTTTGAAACCTGATAGGTAATTCTGGTCATCTGTAGAAAATATTCCCTAAAGGACAAACATGAAAACTTTGAAGCACAGAGGGTAATCTTTGAAGATTTTGGATGGGAATGGTGTCTCTAGGTATAAACAGACCTTCCTTTAGTATGAACTGCATAGATCTTGTGTTCTTGAAGGTGTCTTACCTTTCTTCGAGCCCTTAGGTATCTCTTTCAATGCTCCACTACAGTGCAGGTTTTCCTAGATTTTAGATTATGTTGTTTTTGAGAGGTTGCACTGCACATATGCAATTCTAAATGCCCAATTTGCTTCACAGAAGCACCAGAGAATGGCTGACAGTACCTTAAGGTGACTGAACCTTTCATTAGTAGTTACAAATCTTTAAAATGGAGGACTCTCAATCTCTGAGTAATCCACTGAAGATCCACTTCAGAAGAAAATGCATGTATTTTGCCTCCATCCAAGACAATTTGGAACTGAAATAGATTTGTCTAAAAACATTTCCTGTGCTTTTCTATAGAAGTTTCAGAATTTTCAAAATATTTAGTAACATGGACAACAACTTGGTTCAAACCTTATCCAAGCAAGTGAAATTAATAATGGCATCTCTCTAAAAGTCAGTCATGAAGAGCCAAATAAATGAAGACAACCTGGCTATGAATAAATTATAAAGCATTAAAAAAAGAAACAGAAGCTGTGCTTAGTATTCCTCTGTTTTCTGAGAAGCCTGATGTGTATTTACTGTGTACAAGAATGGCAGTTGCAGACTGAAGCACCCTTTCTGAAGTATCACTTCCCTTGAGAAGATACTAGTTGGTTGCTGTTCTAGTAGACATGGATAAAAAGCTTTTAACTGCAATATAAACAGTGGCAGAAAAAAACCCGTATTTGCGAATGCTTAATTTTCTTCTCTCTGGAGAAATACTTGGGTTAAACAGTGATAAATACAGTCTAAGTAAGAGATTTCCTGAAATTTTCTAGTCTTTCCACCCCCAGATTTCTCAGGGGATATGTGCTTGACCCCAAGAGAGTGCATATCCAAAGGACTTTGAAATAGAAATAAGGACAAAGAATAGAAAGTAGGAGCTTTTAGAATGAGACAGGATTTAAAGCAACTTCACCAATGATAATCCTTTCCCACAGTCTTTAATGCTGGAAAATTCTGATTTCAGTTCCCAAGTTTTCAGACTTTTGCCTGCACATTGTCAGGGGAAAAGAGCTTGGGATTGTAATTTACTTTTTTCCCACCTAAAAGCAGAAACAGTCATTGAACTGTCCCCTTTAATACCTGCACCCTGGGAACTATCACCAGGTGAGTCAGGTAAAGTCTCTGAAACGGAGCTGTAATGCCAGTCTTGGAACTGTGTTCCAGCTTCGGACCTTGCAAATGAACATTACAGTCTTTCTGCCATATTTTTTTATTTAAAGAAGATAAACATTTTGTTCCTAATAGAATAAAACTCAACAAATAACACATTTTTTAATTTGAGATTTTTTAAAGTGAATACAAGCATGAAGAAAGGACTTCACTGGTAAGAAAGTCATAGTAGAAGACTATCAGTCCTTGGAGAGAGATGAAAAATCAGTGAAACTGCCTTCGGAAAGCTGAAATAGAGCTACAGGGTATGCAGCATTGGAGGGAAGGGAGAGAGGTCTCTGCTTTCCCCTTTGTCCGAGGGGATGCAGAGATGGGAGACAGAGACAAAGGAGTCCAGGCAAGTTCAGGCAAAGGAGAGCAAGAGCGTGATTATTCAAACAATCCACCGGGTATCATATGATCTCACGGGGAAGGAGCCAGGTCTGTGACTGGATTGGGTGAAAACTTAGGAAGGGGCAGGGCTGGCCAGAACGCCGGCCCTGCCCCCCCAGCCACGAGGCACACCCTGGGCTTTCCACCCTGGAATCGCAGGGCAGAGAGGGGAGGAGGGACTGGGAGCCCTCCGATCACCGAGGCTCCTGAGTGGGGGCGCGCCTGCCTGGCCCAGGACAGGGCAATGTAGCTTAATGGCTGACTCATAAAGAGAACAGAGAAGCTCGATACAATGGACAGGATGTGGTGGTCATCAGCACAGACAGGGTAACAGAACTAGGCAGGGAATTGCTACAAAAAACCCTATCACAAGTAAAACTGCACTTTAAAACTGCATTTTAAAACTTCAACTGCAAGTCTCTGAGTTGTTCAAGGTGTTTGTCCAGCACTATCTTCCATGGGATTCATTTCAGCATATTCCTACAACAGGGAAAGGCTTTGAGGATGGAAGCTTGGTGAGAAATTAGCCATGTTGTGATTAGAAGGAGGAAAGGACTTATGCAAGGTCACATAAGCTGCTTAGAGTGTAAAGAATAGGAGACATGGAAGAGCAGAAAGAAAGAAGGAATTTGGGGAGTAGGGGTAGCTTACAGAATGCATAGATATATAGACATGAGACTGGTCATAGCCAAGCACATGACAGAGCATGCGAGGAAAACCAGCTACACCTAGAGCAATCTTTTTGCAGCTGGCTGGATTGTACTACAGTTGAAAATTGAATCCTATGGAAATTATTGAAATGATCATGATAAGACTAATCAAGCTTTAGAAAAGAAGAGCAGATGCTTTGATGTGGAGAGCTATCTGAGGTTATAATAGCTTTGGTGGATCTGTGGAATGAATTTCATACTTTGTTGTCCTTAGTTTTGAGCAAAGTGATACTCCACATAAAATGTTATCCAGAGTATTAGTGGATTCTGTTGGAAAATCAAAGTTTTTTTATTTTTCATTAACCTTTAAGATTTCTTCTGTAAAATTTCTCATTCAGAGCTTGTCATGTTACCAAAAGCCATAGCTTGATGTTCTTGGTGTAATGATGTATTGGTTAGTCTTCCTCAGATATCTGTCCATATTCCTGGCCTCCAGTTACACCCTCCCATTCATCACACCAGCACAGAGTTGATTCAGAGGCTGAAAGGGCAGAAAAGTATCCCTTCCCTCTGTTCTACCCCAAAATAAATAGGCTTTTGCAAGTTTTTTCTTGAACCTGTTTCAAAGAGTCAAAGCCGAAGAAGGGGCTGGAATGCAGAGCTGAGGGGATGGAGGGGAGTGGGACTGTCCCCTTGGGAACCAGCTGCTCAGATATCCTAGGTGTATTGTTAAATACCACATCCTGAGAGTGGCCTTTTCCCTTGGCAACTAAATGGAGATTTAAAGACCACTTAGAAGATGAGGTTTGGAAGATTTGCATAACATTAAACTAATGATGTGTGTGGTCTGCAATGAAAGCATAAAATCACAGTATATGCTATCCAAGACTAAGTATTTTCTGCTGTCTATGTAGAATTTTTCAAACAGAGTGTAAGCATCCTTACTGTCCTAATGGGTTTGTGTAGGGTCTTTTAACTGTTGATGGGGATTTGTGCTTCAGCCTCCCACTGTTGCATTATAATCTCCAGAGCAAGAACTGAAGCTCCTCATTTTCTAACTTTCTGGCCTTTGAGGCAGAATCTAAAGTTTTTCATATGAGAATGTTTCAAGTGATTTAAGAACAGATATGTTGAGAACTCCCCTACCAAGACGTGTCTTCATTCTTGCTCTTACAGCACTTGACCCACCCATATCAATATAAACAATTAATGAAAATCATTGGAATGCATGACTCTATACTGTAACAGACAAGGAGATTTCACATAGTGCAACTGAAAGAAGTGTGATTTTAGGAAAATATTTATCTACCTGAAACCACTTGGCTATAGTTCTCTCCATTGTGTTCAATGTGGAATCTTTCTTGGGCCAGCACAGAAGTATCTGGGATGGCTGATGGTCTTCATAGTTTAGGTGTGCCTTGGATGACTTACTCAAACACCATTTTGTGAGATGGCCACTTCAAGATGAATTCTTGGGAGCCATTTTTTTCAGTTGGACTTGCTCATAACTGCATAGTTATAAAAATTAGAATGCTTTCTATCTTTAAGAACTACATCATTTGTAACGTGACACAGTTGTATTACCTCCTGCCTTCTGAGAAGTTTTTCTTTACATCCAGTTTTGTTATTTGGTTAGAGATGCCCAATGCAATTATATTTAATGTATATTTTAAAGATAAGAAGAAGAGATGTATTTAATACTTTAGATGACTCCTAAATGTAGTAAGTGGTTAAAATTATAGTTAAAAATAGCTAGATTATTGTCTTCCTTTTTGTATTTTCTCTAATTTCTGGAAGTTTTAATCTGAGAATGATATCTACTGTTGAAAATTACTCAAGCAAATGCCATATATATATGATGGAAAGTTTGGATTCAGATAGTTCCAGTTGTCTGTAAGAGTCAGACTCTATTTTTCTTGAAAAGTATTAGGATATTGCTGTTTGTTTGATCAATTCAGTTCCATTTTGGGCTTTTCTCAAAAGTTGCTGATGCATTTTATTGGTAGCAGAGATCAAGATTTTTGAAATACTGAAATTTTTGCAGTAGCATCAGGAAGGTGATATTTTCATAGCCATCCCACACACCAATAGTTATTATTAAAGGAATATCAAATATTATGTCAGAGAAAGAGAATATTACTTTCTGGAGAAACAGTGAGAGCACCATTTGCAATGCATGTTAACTTAGGGAAGAGTTCTTCAACTGATGTTTTACACATCTTTATTTTCCCAGTGCATATTGATTTTTTGTTGATGTTTTGTCACCCAAAATCCAGTAGCATCTCCGAAGTAATGACATTTTTACATGTAGATTTTAGATCTTTTAGATCTACGGGCAGTAGATCATAAGTTTCTTAAATATTTGTGGGAAATAAACATAAAGAAGCTTTCTTGTTACCTTTCATTAAATGCCTCTCTTGTGAAATGTGTAATACAGTCCTATAAATGTAGAACTATAAATACAGACTCCTAGAAAGTTCTGAGCCTGAGAACATCGAGCAGCAGGGCCCCTTTTATGTGGCTTCAATACAGTGCATGTAGTTCATTTACTCCTCAGATGGTTTGGCTTATATGTGTACTCCTGTAGTGCTTTCTCACTGCCTGGTTTCCTGAAAAATCTAGTTTTGCAGCCTGGGTGAACAGAGGCTGAAAACACAGTTACATTTGGAATCAAAACATTGTAAGCAGAGGGAAACTAAGAATTATTTGGTTTTGCAGTGTTTAGCTATATGTAGTATTTGGTATTGCCTTTGGCAGATATTCTTACTTGAAAGCTCACTGAGTCAATAATAAGTCAAGATTTTAAGGAATCTGAAAAGACCAAATTGTTTTTCACTCTTTCCCACTGTGAGCCAGCCTGATTTCAGAGACCTCTGTCCCATAGCTTCACATTTCCGTTCTGTAAAAACCTTTTACCCCTTAAAATTTTTACAGTTAATCTCCATTAAAGAAACATATTTTTAGCAGCTGTCTTTGAAAACTAGGCTTTTAACCAGGCTTTTATTCCCTAGAAGTCACCAATAAATATGGACTTGTTTGCATGGCATACTGTAGTTGGCTATTTAAAATAGATTTGCTATAGTACTTCTCAGACTTCATAAAAGATTATCTCAGTTAGCTTTAGATTACATATATGGCATTGCCAGATAATGCTACTCTGTTATGAAGTTTGGTGAGAACATGTTTTCATCCTTTTATGGTACAAGTCTTGATCCTGCATGATATGATACATATTGCCCTGACCAGGTGTAGCAAGATGCTTGTGCACGTGAATGAGCTGGGATGAAGGGTATGAGACAGGCAGACCCATCCATGAACTAAACCCACTGACCATGGTGTCAGTCATGAGCAGGTGCACAAATGTTGAAGTGAGACAAGAACACCCAGAAGACCTTAGGCACAAGTGTCAGCCAATAGTACAGAAAGAGGAAAGGTAGCATTGCCCTCAGAAAAAAATGGTAACTTTTTCTCCTTCTTTTACTTCCAGGTCCTACTTAGACATGTATAAGGTGATAACATTTAGTTACCTCTTCTGGTTTGTGCTTACTATAATCTTCATAACGGGAACCACAAGGATCAGCATATTCTGTATGGGCTACTTGGTGGCCTGCTTTTATTTCCTTCTCTTTGGTGGAGATCTGTTGCTGAAGCCCATCAGGAGCATTCTGCGTTACTGGGACTGGCTGATTGCCTACAATGTCTTTGTGATCACCATGAAAAACATCCTGTCGGTAGGTGGCTGCTGCCTTTCCTCTGCCCTCAGCACTTCAGTTTTATTGGAAGTGTGCAGAGTGCATAGAGTGATCATTAAAAATCCTTTTTCAGGACCCCAACCTTCTGCAAGCACAAAGCAGTCTCCATTTTAATTCAGCATTACTAGGGAATGGTGATGCATGTACATCATGGGAAATGTGCACCCATGTATTCAGTTGGGCTCTGGGAAAGCTAACAAGCTATTTTCTAAGGGCCAGGTTCTGATTTCTTTACCTAATAAAGTATCTCCTTAGAAGTCGTATGGAAATCTCAGTAGAGTGAAAAATGAGTAAGAAATGCAAGATTAATCTTATCATTGATAAATACTGCACATTTAATTAGACATTTTATTTAAATAAAGAATTGTCAAACCTAGTATGAAATGCAGTTGTGTGCATGTAATGTAATTAGTGAGGTTAACTACAAACTTACAAACTGCATCCCTGTTTCCTTTAGAACTAGTGTGAAATTCAGGTGAAAACAGATATATTTGATAATTAAATGTCAAAATATTAAAGGTTTTCTGACATTAATTAACTCTTTAGTGTGTATTCTTGCATTGGCACTGATAGGGTGATTGAGATAACCCAGTACATTTAAATCTTTTTGAAAGATAAATTTAGATTTATTCCTGACAATTTCTTTTTAGCTTTGAACATTTTTAGTGCTGGACTGAAAAGAGCATTACATTTATATAAGTCACTGTACTGAAATAAAATTGATTTATGGATGGTTTGAATTTGCAAATGTTCTAAATGCTTGCATATGTGCTCATTTTATGCCTGGGAATTCAGTGGAGCTGTGTGTGTCTTAAGCTTGTCCATGTATGTTTGCAAGATTAAGTCAGTGATGTATAAAAGTTATTTAGCTATCACTTCACATCACATGCCAGACATACCACTTTCTATGCAAAAACATAAACACACTCCACATACCTCCAATCTCACTGATAATCAGAAAACAAAATTCTATCTAAAAGTGATGTATGTCACTGGTGAAGTCACTTTCTTCGAATCGCTGTTTTAGTAATGACAATTACTCGACTGCCCTTGGCTGTATTATTTCTCATGTAATGTAGAAAGATTAAACTTTTCTTATCTTTATTTATGCTATGTCTTGTTCTATGAAACTGTTCTTTTACTTTCCAGATAGGAGCATGTGGCTATATCGAATCATTAATTAAGAATAGTTGCTGGGTCATTCAGGCATTTAGCCTGGCCTGTACAGTTAAAGGCTACCGTATTCGTAAGTATAGCTTATTTTTCTTCTGTAAATAATCACCCTTAGAATCTTCTATCATATTTAAGTTGTACCCTCCCTTGATATACAACCTTGTGAAAAACTGCATCTGCAAGTTCACTTAATACTGCTTGGTCCTATATTGATTAGCAACACAGAATGTTGAAAATATTTTATAGATCCAAGGGAGACACATATACAGATATACATACCAGTATATGTATGCATATACTTACAGCCAGTATTTGCTGTGAATGAACAATTTGGTGATACTGACCCTTAACACAGATTCCCTGTATATGCAGGTGATGTGGTACTCAGGTACTCAAGGGTATGGTTTCTCTATACAACTTGAGCTAAAATGTCAGCTCGCCATCTCTACAAGGAGAGGGATCTTTTCCCAGCTGCACTCCCCGTGTGGAGCGTGGATCCCACTCCTCCATGGGTGCCAGGGTTCAGTTGCTCAAAGAGTAAACTAGCTCAGCTCACTGAAATGGCATGAAATGGTTAATTTTTTTGTGTGTGTAATGAGTTGAGGAAATTTTTTTCTCTTATGATTGTCATTGTGTTTGTGATGATAACAGGAAGGGAGTGGATAACATGTATGAATGGAGGTGAGAGAAGGAGGGAATAAAGTATGGAGAGCAAAATCCTTCACCTCACAGTGACCTATTAATTTGTCTCCACTTTGTCCTGATACCCTGGATTGATGGTTTGAAAACACCTGATTTTTTTTAGTGTTTTTTTTTTTGCTGAATTTAGAGACCTGTTTCATCCTACTGAGTCTGCAGCAAAGTTCTGAATTGCTGACATCATGTCTGATCCTAATAGATAAGTGTGGAGTAAGAGAAAAGAAAGCAAAGACACAAATTCACAAGACAAACAGTGCCCAGTAGTTCTTGTGTTATCCAAAACTTTTTGGCAGCAACAGAAATTTAGACACAGGTTTCTGACCCCCCAGAGGTTGTGCACAGGACTCTTTGAAGCTCTTGGAGCTTGACCTTTCAGAGCTATTAGATTGCCTTGCTTGCTTGTAAAGCCAGCTTCAAGCCAGACCCTGTCCCTTGAGTCCTTCTACTGCCTTCTTTCAGGCAGCATAGGCCAGAGGGTTTATAGTTTAGCTTCACAAAACCTAGTTTTAATTTTTTAATATCCCCAAGAGATCTGTCTTTCAAAGAAGAAAGAAAAAAAGAAAGAGGCCAAGCCAAAATCTAGAGGTAGAAGGAATGGGATTTCCTCTCTGCCTGTCTCCTCCAACCCAAAGGAAGCAGTTTCGTGGTTTCAAGTATTTCTTCTTATGCAATGGAAAGAAACATTGAACTGAGTTGTGGAGAGGAAAAATAATAATACTAGGTGATGGCAGTTAAAAAGTTATTTTCACAAAAATAAAGCACATCTTTCTCATGTTCATAGTGTTCTTAATTGAAAAATGAGACCAAAGGTCACTTCAAACTGAAAAAAAAAAGGGAAAAATGCCAATTTAGAAAATACCAAAATCAGACAATTCAGTGTAATAAAAAATTAGTTTTTTGCATTCTTTGTTTTCAAATACTTCCTAGGGTAGAATGAATTTATTTGCAAATGGTTCACTTCTGTTGAATTCTCAATTTTCATGGAGCATCACATTGCTAGAACCTTTCCAGTTTGTTGTAAAAGAAAATATGGCACACTTGAAATTGAAATGCGTGTCCGTTTTCTTGAGAAAAATCTAATTAAAATATTTCAAATAATTTTAAAGGCTGAGATTATTTAATTGATTAAACATTATAATAGAATATTTAATACAACAGTCCTTATTCTGATGGTGTCTTTTTCCAGCAACCAGCAACCTAGATTGTAAACTTCCAAGTGGAGAAGCAGGAATCATTTGGGACAGTATATGTTTTGCTTTCCTGCTGCTGCAAAGAAGAGTATTCATGAGTTACTACTTCCTGCATGTGGTTGCAGATATAAAAGCTTCTCAGATCCTAGCATCAAGGTAACAGAAAATTTAGAAGAAGTTAAATTAAACATATCAAATTTCTCATGGTGACAGTACTTACTTGTTTATGATTAGTACCAAAATAGAGCTTTTACATTGGTTTAAACAGTGCTTGCTAAAATCGTAATTGTATCCCCACCTTTAGACAAAGCACATACAAGAAAATAAATTATTTGATAACCTAATTGAAATTAAACCATCTTTTCTACCAAATACAATCTGCTGCTCCTGTTAAAGGTTGATGAGTGTTGCAGCATTGTCTCAACAAGAATATGCATGACAGCAAATGCCAGAGTTTCTGAGTCTTGGAAAGAAAATACTCTGCTCTCAGAGCCTGTTTGAAACAGTTGTCCTTAGAAATCCTATCTCAAGAAATGTCACATGAGGAAGAAAATGGGAGAGGTCTAACCTCTGCTTTGGGAAGAAGTGGGACCACACTTGGGAAGTGTCACATCACTAAACCCTGACTAGGTATGGCAAGGAAGTCTTAACCTCATAGGACCTGCTACACCACAGGCATCCACTCAGAGCCATCACTAGCACAAACATTCTTCTGGTTTATAATAAGAAGGCAGATGAGGAATGAAATTCTGGTTCTAATTTCCTTAAGATTTCTAAGAAATTACTTTTGTTAATATTGGATTAAATGTATTGTGGATTTTTTTCCTCCAGAAAAAACATGTGGATATTGATTTTTGACTGTGTTTCCAGGCAAAATGTGTCTTGCACATTCTGAATAGAAGTAGTTTTTATCTTTCTCATCTTCCCTCTCCAGGGATTACTTTAAAAAGGGGACATGTTTTGCTGCCTGTACTGAAGAAAATTCACCACTTTAAAAAGATGCTACCAAAATATCTCTAGCTCCATCCCACCTTAGACTTTTGCACTGGGGAGAATTTCAGTGCTGATGCCCAATTTTGCTAGATATAGCCTTTTTGTAGCTTTTTTTTTTTTTTGGTATGCTGGAGTCACAGTGAAAATAGCATGAAGCAAAATCACGAGTATCAAAATACCTCCTAAACAGGGCAATGTGCATCCAGAATGAAAGAGCAGGCTCATGAAAACAACATCGGCTGGGTTGAAAGAAACGTGTGTGGTTCCTATTTCCATAGGGATGATAAGGATTGCCTATTTGACTGTATTCCTTTGAAGAAAAGCAGTTTTGGTTATCCTTCACAATACATGGAAGAATCATTAATCTCACAGAAGACATGGCTAAAAATTAATTAGAAGTAGAATTCTAAAAGTATAGCTGTTATTACTGAATTCCTGACTGAAGAAAAGCTTTAAATCTAGGTGATTTCTTTGAGAGAGACTTCAAGACTTTTAAGAGTGTTCAAGAGCTCATGTTTGAATTAGGAAGAATGGCCAGAGCATGTGAGCTTGACATCCAAATCAATGAGTTGATTACATTTCTAGTGTAATAAGGTGAGAAGTCATATTCTATTGGCACACCAAAAACTTGCTCAAGGGTTTGTGTCATCAGATTGAAAGCACCAGAGTTTTCAGAGGATAAAAGTGAAGCTGAAGGTATGCTCATCATGGCCCTGGATAAAGCTGCACATTGCTCACAACTTCTAGGGAACTGAGACAGGGAGCTGAAGTGATTATATCACTGAAATTACTATAAAGAAGTCCTGGAGGTGTGAAAGAAA
This sequence comes from Sakesphorus luctuosus, assembly GCA_013396695.1. NCBI lineage: Eukaryota > Metazoa > Chordata > Aves > Passeriformes > Thamnophilidae > Sakesphorus > Sakesphorus luctuosus. The sequence continues at coordinate 121,677 of VWZD01010095.1, read as the reverse complement.
TCCTAGCTCAGCTTTGAACCTGCTTGTGTTCTGTGTTCTTGAGGACTGGAAACTGAATTCCTGGAGCAGCTGTTGGAGAACCTTAGAGGCTGAGTAGGGTACACATTTGGCCCTAGATCTTGTAATGATTGACTCTAAAGAGATGAGTATTTTAGAGCAGTTGATTGTTTCCTTTTAGACCCTGGATTATTTTTGTTTGATGCAGATGAGGTCATGTACAGAGAGAACATAGAGTTCTCTGTGATTAGCTGACATAAGAGAAACTTGGAAACATTTAGCATTTCATTTCCTTTTTTCTTTTCTTTTGCCCCATTTCTGGTGTAGGGGTGCTGAGCTTTTTCAGGCTACAATTGTCAAGGCTGTAAAGGCAAGAATTGAAGAGGAAAAAAAATCAATGGATCAACTGAAGAGACAGTATGTATATGATGCATTTATACATATATATATATGCATGTATGTATGCATATGTATGCACATATTTAACTGTTTGGTGGTATTTATCTAGGACTTTCTTTCATAGAAATACTGACTTCCATTATTTACCTAGAAATGCTTTGCCATTAGTAGGATTTTATTCTATACATCTATATCCCTGGAAAAAATTGTTACATGACTGCTCCTTCTGTTTCATTTGTGGTTTCCCCACCAGCATTTGAGTGCAAAATATATGATTACCTTCACTGAAAATACTATCATTCAGTTTAAGTGGCCTGGAGAGTCTTTCACTTTATGCAGCAAATAAGTCACTTTGATTTCTCTTGCACACAACCAGCATGCTTCTTTTGTAACTGCAGAAAGCTCTCAAAGTTCCTCCACCACTATGCATGAAAAGCCCTAACTGCTTCCTAACCAAGTGTCAAAGCTCACTCCTGACAGCTGCTTCCACACCTGCATAACTGAAGAAGCATCAGAAGACTGCAGGGACTGTGTTCCCTACCTGCATGGAATCACAGAATCATAGAATAGTTTAAGTTGGAAGGGACCTTTTAAAGGTCATCTAGTTCAAACCCCCTGCAATGAGTAGGGACATCTTCATCGAGATCAGGTTGCCCAGATCCCCATGCAACCTGACCTTGAATGTGTCCAGGGATGGAGCATCTACCACCTCTATCTGAAACCTCTTCGAGTATTTCACCACCCTCATTGTAAAAAATTTATTCTTTATGGCCAGTCTAAAATGCTGTAGGTGCTCTTGATCCCACTGTTCATGTCATTGATGAAGAAATGAAAAAAACAGCACTGGGGCCGCCTGAGGGACACCACTTGTCACAGATGTCCATTGGGACAAATGAGCTGAAAGGGTGAAGATGGAGCACAAACAATGCAGGAACACTCACATCCTTGGTTCAGAGGACAAGTTTCAGGAAAAGCACTGCATTTGGCGGAAGGTTTTTTGGTTTTGTTTTTGGGGCTTTTTTTGTCTCAGAGCTTCATTTGCTGTGTTGTAACTCCTGATAGCAATTCTTTCATTTGAAGTGATAATAAGGTAGTTGAATGGGAGTAGGTAAAGCAGTCTTGATAGCAGGCAACCCAGCTCTTACTGACCAGTGAGTGAACTTCCAGGCTTGATCCTTTCATGTAGCCCCTTCAGAGCCGAGTAAGTCCTTATGTTTAAGGGCAGCATTAATGACAATGTGGAACATTTCCCTTAGAAGTATTGTAGTTTGTGTGTGTGTGTGTGTTTAGCACTTGTTTTTCAGAGTGGGTCAAAAAGGCTGAAGGCATGAGTCTAATAAGATTCTACCTTTTGCTAGAATGGATCGCATCAAAGCCAGGCAGCAAAAATACAAGAAGGGCAAAGAGAGGATGCTAAGCATGAACCAGGAATCCTCAGAGGGGCCAGAGATTCGGAAGGTTTCTGAAGAAGATGACGAAGGTACCATTAGCTACTGTTGTACCATAACCACAGTTGAGTGCTAAGATCTAATAAACCTACTAGTTGGACAAGGGATTAGTGATTAATTTTTCTTCAAAACTGTCAGCATGTAACAACATTGTTAGCTAAGTGTCAGTTTCAGGCTTGATTCAGCCAAAGAATATCTATGATCATGTACTGTAAAAAGGTTTAGAGAAAATGGTTTGCTTTGAGGTTACTTTTGGTTAACTTCAGGCTGTTGGTGAAGAGCTGAATAGCAGCAGGTGTTTGTTTTGATCAAAGCCATTATCTATAAACTACAGTGTTACAAATAGGTAGCACCCACATTTTTCTAGCAATGTTTTCTGGATGCTGTTCTGTATTTTTTCAGTCACTGAAATGTTTGTATACTTTTAAATGTTATTTTAAACATGAGAACAGATAAAAATATACCTATCTAGTGCCACATTTCAAGCACTAACCTGGGATCAGCACTCACTGGATTTAAATTTTTGGAGCCTGAAATGTAAGGGGATTTGAGAGGAGGGAAACTATTTTCTTCTTTAAATTACAGTCAAGTATGACCGCATGTTTTAAAACACAACAGTCAATTTTTAGCTGTTTTAGAGTGGAATGCTGTTTTACCTGCTGCATAAACCAGAGTGTTTCTGCTAAGTGGCCGTGCTTTTGAAATATCTTAATAATGAATGTACTCAGTAGATCTGAAATCTGATGTGCTCATGACATTTTAGCTCTTGAAAGAAATTAAAAATTATTAATCAGTGTAAGAAACATGTATCTCATTTTGTAAAAATTAATATTTGGACATATTTTATTTTAGGAGAAGCAGACAAAGAGAAAGCCAAGGGCAAAAAAAAGCTGTGGTGGCGGCCTTGGGTTGATCATGCTTCCAGTAGGTTTTCTCAATCATCTTACAAATATGTGGATTTAACCCTTATATCCTTGACCAGAATGAAGGCATTCCCATGACCTGTTTGTTTTATGCCTGATTTTGTGACTGTGACTTGATAGAAGCCTTGTTTTTCTCAACAGATTATTTCTGTTTCCCAGTCTTTAAGGAGTTTAACTATATTTTGAACTTATGTGTTGGAAGCAGAGCTAGCTCATGATACATGATACTTTGAGCATTCTTAGAAAAATATCAAATCAGATAAATATATGACAGAAAGAATCTTGGTTTACTTCAAAAGTCTCAACTCCCCCCACCCATTGCAGAGCAAAATATATTTTAAAATGTGAATATGAAAGTTTGCCAATGCATTCTAGGATTAGTCATAATTCTTTTTCCTATACACACATCATACATCCTTTTTTATGGTTCATCAGTCATTCTAGTCTCAACTGCAGAAATCTGAGTACCACAGAAAGGCAGCAAGACTACTCCCAGGACTATGCTGTGTAGAGCTCTGCATATCTCTGATCACACTTTAATGTATTCTTGATGCCAGTTGTTTTGCCATTTCCATTTCTTTGTGTGTTTATCTGAGAGCAAAAATATGTCCAGCCACGTGCACAAGAAATTATTAGCCTGTGTCACTCTTATAATTCTTGCATTACAACATTTTAATTTGTTTGTAGTCCAGTCCAGACATATAATAGAGTTCTTCCCTACTTTACAGATTAGATAAAACAAGAAAACTGAGTGGGCTGGAATCTCAAGTCACGTGTCATTTGATTGGATCTTTTTTGAATGAAATCAGACATGAGCTATTTAATAGCCTCCAGAGATGTAAAAAGGTACTCAGATGTATAGCGCTCATCAGAGTCAAATCATAGAACCACAGAATCACAGAGTATGCTGAGTTGGAAGGGACCCATCATCAAGAGCAACTCCTGACCCTGCACAGGATGCCCCAAGAATCACACTGTATGCCTGAGAGCATTTTCCAAATGCTTCTTAAACTCTGTCAGCCTTGGGGCTGTGACCACTTCCTTGGGGAGCCTGTTCCAGTGCCCAACCATTCTCTGGGTGAAAAACCTTTTCCTGATATCCAGCCTAAACCTCCTGTTACTCAGCTTCATGCCATGAAAAATATGAATGTCTATATTGTGCCTGTTCATTTAGTTTATAAGAGTTGGTCCAGGTCATAATTGTACACAACTACATAGTACTTCATTACCTATGTGTATTTATATATAACTCCAGCAGATGTCTAGTTGCCAGCAGCGTTTAACAGAACATGGTATGTTTGTTTCTATCAAGTCACAAGTAAACTGTGCCTCTATTTTTGTTTTTCTAAAGGGCACACCGCCACTTTAGAGAGACCTATCCCTTTTCAAAAGTCTTACAAAAATAAACTTCTTGCCCTGTAGTTTAATTAAGAACAGCCATGACAAAAAGATCAAAACTTTAATTTGTGAGGTTTTACCATAGAATTTCAAGGTATGGTGATTTTGAAGGAATGGGATATGGTCTCTTTTTTGTTCACCACTGGTTTTTAGTAAGAAGAACTGCACAAAGAGAGACATTGACTTTGGCTTTTACTTATTTCACCCTCATTATTTAATGTTCTTAGATGGCAACTTTCTTTTTTTTTTTAATTTAAGTATTGAGTATTGAAATCATTTACTGCAATAATGCAAAACCTTGCAGGAAACATCACAGACCCTGATCCTACAGCCAGTGTTTGGCTGCCACATGGCTTGCATCCACACTCACTGAAACATGGTACTGACAGTACATGTTCACAGGCATGCAAACTGGAAATAGAGTCCCCATTCATTCTTTTTGAAACACTGCTGTGACTGCAGCATTCTGCAGCACATATCTGTAAATGGGTTTGTGGCTGTGGCTGTATGTATGTGTATATTGAAGTCATTCAAGCTTGAAGTTTTATGCCAATTCTGAGGTTTAATTTAGATTTTTATTGGGTTTTTTATATCACTTGTTACAATAAGGAATGTCAGGGAGGGTTTCCTCATTGACACTTGCTCACAATCTTCCCTGTAGAGAGGTATCGTTCCTCCAGTGCTTATGGATTATTTATGGAGCCCCACAAAAATCAGCAGAAGTTAGGACCACATGCTTTGAGGTCCTTAGATTCTCCTGGGGCTCAAAGTTGTGTCTGATGTAGTGCAAAAGATAGTACTCACAGATGGCCTTGGGAACTTTTTCCCTCTGGGCACAAGCAGATGATAGGATTACACTTTTTCCTGCATGTCTCTTCTGCCTCCTCTTATCTTGTCCCACAAAAAGAGACTGTAAGTCCCTTAGTCCCTTTTCTCAGTAGGTGGAAGTTCTATTTTGCAGTAAGAAAGTGGTCTCCCAAGTCCAGTCTGCCCATGAATTGTCTTACTAATAAAATTCGGTCTCTTCAGGAATCCCTGTAAGTGACTACCACACCACTTACTCCATTTTGATGTGTGCAAGAATGCATTATTGCAATTCAATCATACCTCCCTCTTGAGTTGTAAGAAGGGTGTAACTGCTACATTATAGTGTCCCCTCAGATACACTTTAACCTAAAAATGTTGGAAGGAGATCAGTGTAGATTTGTTTTCTGGCAGCTCAGTCGTTCCAAGTCTGACAGAGTGCCACTCTGAGCCTTTAAGGAAGTGCACTGCAGTAGAGGTTAGAGAGTAGATATCCGTAGATGTCAGGCCTTATCCAGCTGGTCTTCTGTGTAAACAATTTCTGTTGCTGGCTACAAGATACTTTTTTATGAAAGAAAACTGCAGACTTCTGGCTCTTAAAATACTTTCTTCAATGCTTTTTAAATAGGCATTCTTGGAAAGACCAGTGCCAAATAATTAACTTGCTTCATCCAAACTTCCTTTTCACCTCAGTGCAGCAATTAATACTGCTGAAGTGGACTTTCTGTCCCTCTGCAGGGCATTGATTGATGTTAAGAGTTGTAACTGGGAGCATGAGGAACAAAATTCCCTCTGTGAGGGAGTTTTAGATACCAAAGTTACGATCCAAAGGGTTCTGGCAAATTTCACAGTGTGCTTACTCAGAGGTTTCCACAGTAGTTATGTGTGGTCATCTGTGCACAAAAGATCTGTGTAGAATTCAAGGTATGATTGAATTAAAGCAATTGTTACTTTTACGGAGGCTTGTAATGAGGGTTAAATATAATTTTATATAGATATGTATTGCTTCATATATCCAGATTGTGTGATGTTTCATGTAAGTAACCATTCTTTTAAATATTTCAGCTCAAATGTGAAAATTATTTACCAGTTTCACTGCTGAATGTAATGCTGTGATTTTTATTTTTCTTTTGCTTATTACCTTATTTTTTATTTCTTTTGTTTCCCTTGTTCATTCATGTAGGCCTGTTGCCATCTGAGAAATAGAAACATTGCTTCTGTTCAAGGATATAAGGCCTAGGTTAATTGCTGTGCATCTATACTGTATCAAGGTTTCAGAATCTTTCTGAATCCGTGGGCAAAAAATTGAAACTCCTTTGCAATCATGTTAATAGAATTCAAGTGATTTGTTTTAAACAAGCCAGGGTTTTCCTTTACCTCATCAAGGCTTAAGTGTTGGAAGAAAGTATTAACTAATCCCATTGCATAGTTTAAAGGATGCCTCAGTGTTTTAAAGAGAAGTTCTGTATTTTTTGTCCAGTGGTACTGTTCATGTAAGTTCATTTACTTACCTGCTGGGCTTCTTTTACTCCCTCAAATGACCAAACATCAGTCCCCAATTAATTAAGACTTAATTGCCATTTCCTTTTTAAAAACAAGTAGTCCTTGTAACTTAATATACTTTGAACGTTTTCTTTACATTTTCTTCTCATGTTGATGTTTTCCTTAGTTCTTGTATAGTTCTTATTCATGCCCAAAGTTTCACAGACTAACATCAAATAAATAGCCTGAGACCTTTTCATCTCTTGCTTGTTCTCTGCTTTCACCTCTCCTGGTTATGAATTTTTAAACTACTGGCTGTTCATAGGTCTTACAGGAGTTGAAAATAGAACTTTTCAGAAAAATAAGAACTTCTTTTGTTTCACTTAGTGGTCAGAAGTGGAAATTATTATTTGTTTGAAACGGATAGTGAAGAGGAAGAGGAAGAGGAGAAAAAAGAAGAGGAAGAGCCTCGAAAAAAATCTGCATTTCAGGTACATCGTGGTAATTTTTAGTTGACATCTGGAAAACAAAATGTAGGTTTCTCATAACACAGGCTCATATGTTAAAGCTGCCAGTACCTCTAAAGTAGTCCTTATAAGTATTGAAAATTAAATTTCAAGCCAATTTAAAATGCAAGTTTGCCTGTTTTAAGCATTGCCAAATTCCTGCAGAAACTATAGTGGAGTCATATCTTCATTCACTTATTCCCAAGGATAAGAAAAATACAAAAACCCCAAAGGTTAAGAATCTGAGCTTTATTTCTTCTGTATTGCAATAAAGACAATTGAGGAAGCTGACTTGCCTCTGGCGCTGCTACACAATGCCTCTAGTGGTTTTCTGGTTTTAAGTAGATACTCTAAATTCCATGAAGAAATTATCCCAAAAATAAGTAACTTTTCATGGAAAAGAATTCGTACTTAATAACTATTATTGAGCCTAGTGGGCCAGAGAAATATATCCTTGGATTAGAAAGAGCTTAACATTTAAAATTACCAAAGGAGACCACATCACTTTCCTTTCTTTTTCAGGACAATGTTAATTTATATATTTTTATTTTAAGTGTATTGATGTAAGAGGATATTATGATGTTAAGAAGATATCTGAAGTTTCCTATCTGGGCTCCTCAATATAGACTGGGTGATGTTACCAGTACCAGATACTGAATGCAGTGGCTTTAGTTAAAGACTTGGGTGAAGAAGTTAGTGAAATTCTCATGCATCTAGGATTGGTTTTGTCCTTATAAGGTTAAAGTTTTACTTTTTGAAGAATTTTCAGAAACACTAGAGAACTTTCTCGGGTTGTAACTTTAAAAGCTTAAGCAAACAGGTAGATTTTTGCAGATGAGTATTCCCACTCAGGTGCAACTTCATGTCACTGCAGAACTGGTGTGTTACTAAATGTTCAAGGCAAGCAGGAGCAAGAAACTGCCTCCATGCTCTTCTATTCCTTAAGCCAAAAGCTTTTAAGCAAACTTCCCAGACAACATTACTGAATTACAAGAAGACAGTTTTTATTTAATTCATTAATACACTGTGCCTTCAGTTTCTATACTTACACTACGTTACATTACCAGCTGATTACATTTTTTAAACTGCCTGCATGGTAATGACAGCGAAAAAAGTTTCCTGATCTTAATAAGAGGAAACGAAATCTGGATCAAAATAAGGTGATAAGTAAGTTTTATTTTCTCCTTTTTAAATATATTTTCCATTAACTTACCTTGAATCATAGAAATGGCTCATGAATTTCTAGGTCATTTTCCCTTCTGGTTTTCATGCAGATATAGAGAAAATTTTACGTTCTTGTTCCTGCTGAGTTTTTAAAAAATTGGTGGCAACATTTTGTTCAGATGTGGTGGTGTCAAGCACTGAAATTTCTAAACTTCTAAGCTAACAAGATTCTTTCATTTACACTGGGATTTGGGTTTTTTTTTCATCTCAGTCCCTGAAACTATTAATTTGAGGATGGAGGAACTGTTGATTATTTCAAAATTTTGATCAGATGTATAGGTGGCCTGTTCTGCAGTATGTGCAACATGAAGGTGTTTGCTGGCTTTATATACACAGAGATTTGCACAGAACAGAAAACAGGTTTTGTTTATGATTTGGTCAACATACCTTATTCACCTTCCGTCACCATTCACATGGTCTTAGTAAAAATACTAGCAAAGTGAACATTGATGTAGATTCTCTTAATTTTTAATTTATGAGTTGTCTTTCTGTGTAAATTGTGTGCAATAGTTCCTTGAAGATTTAACTTGAAGATTTTATATATTAGAGAATGCAGGCAGATAAGAATTATATTATTGAAATTTTAATGCGAACATCATAAATTATCTTTTATCTTATTAAAATATATGAATGTTAATTTGTTCTTAATCTATATACAGTAATTCAATAGACCCTTTTTATTAATATTTTCTTTTCTACTAATTACTCTTGCTTTGTCCTTCTTTATAGAGAGCTATTGGAAAATTTGCTTCAGCCATTTTAGCCTTGCCAAAGTCTATCATTAAACTGCCCAAAACTATTCTTCAGTATTTAATCAAAGCAGCAAAGGTACTTGACATTTTGCAAATGCTCAGTATGTGACCCATCCTGTAGTTCTTGACATAATGCATATATATCTCTGTCCTCATCTGCATTTTTCCTCTTATATGAATGATTTAAAAAAATAGTGATGGTTAAAGTTTCATTCCTAGTAAATGCAATACATTTCATAGTTTTGGAGTGCTCAAGCCACAGTCAAAGTGATCTATCTTTTTTTAAAGTGTAACCTGAGAGAAAATGCAGACTCAAATTCTCATTTTCTTCTGATATTACTATACAAGATGGTCACATCAAGTTGCACGTATCTTATGGTCACCGTGGTACTTGATCTCAGAAAGCTGGTAAAAGGTTTGTAAAACACACATTCTGCTCCAACCCCTTTTTAACTCTCTACTTTTCTGGTCATAATAATGATAAAAATATTTGTGCCTCTCCTCTCTTGTCCTCCTGAATACATTTAGCATTTCCTATCTTTGAGCACTGTGTGTTATTTTACACTCCATATATGTAAGGATTGAGTGTTACAGATTGAGTCTACCAGCTGCAAAGCCTTAAAGATACCAAATTGAAAGTTTGTCCAGTGGTAAAAATCTTAACTAATCCATATCTATGCACCCAGTCTGCTCTTAGAATATCCAATACTTAGCATAAGTAATTACATTAAACTTATAAATCAAATGCCTTTCTTAATTCAATCTTTTATCCCCTTCCAAGCCTGCCTTTTGCCTCTAATTTCTTTATTCACACTGCAGCTATGGTTAGCATACACTTTCACAGTTAACTGTGCAATAGCAGATGTTGACAGTCTCTGATTTTCACTAAGTAATATGGTATTAGTTTACTTAAGTATCACCATTCCCCCCAGTTCATCTTCATTAGAAAACACCTATTACAAAGCAATGAGAAACTGGCGCCTCTGATCCCACACATTTTCTCATGTGGTGCTTGTTTTGATTAACTCAGACATAGAGAAAAAATGTAGAGACTTTGAGAGATTTGGAGGAGGACCTGCTTATCAACAATACCAAAACAATTTCTTCTGCATTTCTGTATATGTCCACAGAACAGAACAAAGTATTTTTCTCTTCGTTTAATGTCAGTTTGACCAGTTTTTAAAAATGCCTGTAATGTTCCAAAGTAATATGTATAGGAAAATTTTAAAAATATAAATAAACCAAATAGATTTGTTACCATTCTATCCTATGAAGTGCAGTCCCAGCTTCACTGAGATATACGTGTTGTTGTCACTGTCTGCATGTTTGTCTTGTGTATTAATAGAGCTGTTTTGTTGCTGTGCTTTTTCAGCTTCATGCTTGCATCTGTTTGCTTCCCTGCCCTGTCTCCGTTATCAGCCTGTGTTGCTTAGAAATAGAAGACAATGCAATGCCAATTGAAGATGATTAACACTTTTCAGTGAAAATCGTAAAATGAGCAAAAGAACGTCTTTTGTCTTAAAGAGTTGTGGAGAAGATAAAGTTACTTTAGTTTCTGTTATTCACATACATTTTGTGTCATCTAGGGATGAAAGATAGGAGTTTTGCTGGTTTTTTTTTCTGTAGCCTTCCTTCACAGCTTAAGTAGAACTCTTACAAAAATTACTTTTCAGCAACTTTTTTTACTTTGACTTTTTTTTCCCCCACTGCTACAGCATTTACAAATATTTTGGGCCAATTTCAGGCTTCATGCAGTCATACAGATCAATAGACTGTTGATCTGAGTGAGTGCTATGAGCAGAATTTGGTCCATAAATTCCCCTCGTTAAACAGGTAAGTATTACTGTCTTCATTTTACAACTAGAAAAACTTGAGCAAAAGGATTCATAAGTGACTTATCTGAAGCAACAAAGACAGGAATTGTCAAAATCAGGATGCAATGTGAGGAATTCCTGACTGCCAGGTTTGGGACTGTGTATAGATCCATAAATATTCTACTGGGATCTAAAGAGGGGAAAAAATTACCTAAACTATGAAAAATGCACCAATACGTGTACAGGGATATCTCTACATTTTTTGATGCTTTAGTTAGATGATTGCAGCACTATCTTTCAAAGCTTCCATTACTTTTCATCTTGCCTGTAAAATGGTAAAGTAGAAATACAGAATTAAATGGAGAGATTCAGATGAGGTAGCCCATATGCACAACAAGGTATTAAGTTCCAAAGCTCAGAGTATGAATTTTTGTGGGTTCTAATGAAACTTGGCTCAACCACAAGAATTTACATGTTTGGTTTTACGCTTACAAAAATAGCACATGAAAACTCAGCAGATCTGCAGGGTAGGTGTTTGATTTGGGATGAAAAACATATCCTTGCCTCTGCAGATCTGAATACTGTTACTCAAACTGTATAATCTTGCATGTGGCTTATTCTATGTCTTACTCTCAGAACACGAAGAACCTTGAAATAAATGAGTTTTTTCCTTCCAGTTTGTTTATCAAGCCTGGATTACTGACCCTAAAACAGCCCTACGACAGAGGCGCAAAGAGAAGAAAAGTTTTGGGAAAGAGAGGCGAAGGCGTAAAGGATCTGGGGATGGTAGGTAACCTTTTGTGGTTTAAGAAGTATAATATTATATATTACCTGTTGTTCCTGGTAATGAAAGACAGCTGTGTTTTAGAGGACAAGTGCCCTCATTTCTGGCTAGGAACTGGAAAAATGAGTTTGCCTTTGGCTGGCAGGATTTCCCTGCACCAGCCCATGACAAAGTCAGCCATAGCCATGCCCTTCTGTTCTGCATAATACACATTGAGGGAGATAAACTAGACGGGATATATGTACTTCTATGCAGTTGCAAGACACATTCCCAGAACTTTTGGTAAATAGGAATATTCAACACATTGAAGAAAACATGAGCTATATGAAAACGTTTTTGGGAGTACTTGCAATAGAAAGCCATAACCCTGTAAAGACATAACTTTGTAAAGCCAACAACCTGGCAGTTAATAGCGTTATTGCAGAATATAGGACTGTAAATGCCAGGTGTTTGTCCAGAATCAGACAGAGCAAGTACCTCACACTTTAACTCCCTCATCTCATAAAAGAGTTTATTTTTTTTGTCCAGGCTTTTCTAGAGCTGATCAGAGTCACTAATTCTGATAGTAAATTCATGTGTGTTCCCAGGAAAAGGTGTTGAAGAACTGTTTCATGAGGGAGAAGAAATATTCAGTGAAATAGCCACACATTATTTCTTTTGGCTACGTTTCCTGAAGAAATATTGTTCTCTAAGGAAGCTTGAATTGATACGTGGGAGGAGTATCTAGAAATATTTTTCACTTTCCATGGTGTACTCACTGAGGATCGCAAATATCCATGAACCCCCTTAAATTCACAGAGAATTCAGTAGGTACCAAAAGGAAAACATGCAAATGTTAAGAGGGTTTTACTGACACTATAAAATCATTCACGCCCCTGAAAAAAAACAGGGGCATGAATGAATGAAAATATTAATATCTCTTCATATTTTTAAAATTTTTTTAACAAGAAAATAAAAAATCCAAAGCTTTTCTCGTCAGTATAAATGGTGAAGAAGGAAGGCCCATACAGGCTGAATCAGGTAGATGCTTCCTCTATTTCGCATCTTCACCTGTCAAAAAGAAAGACCTTGCTGCAGCTGCAGTCATTGGGTAATAGATAAAGGGTAGGTCATTTGTCCATTCTTCAGTTCTGCCTATGATTCTACATCATTCTTTTGCTACAAGCCTAAATAAAATTACATGGTAGTTTCAACCCAATTCTGCTTCTTCATTTCAACGTTAAGGTCCCACTCAATTCCTTTAGGTTTGGTAAGTCAGAGGCAGGAGAAGTTCAGAGCACAGATCAGATTGCCTTTTGCAATAGGTGAAGAGGTGAGCTTGAATATGAATCAGCAAAAGGTGAGGCTGCTGAGAGTGACTGAGAAATTATCTGGATGTACACCAAGAGATGGTCTTGCTCAGCAACCTATCTAGTAAGAAAATGCCATTGCAAATAAGAAGAGAGCAGTGATAATCCATGGAAACCTTTGCTGACAGGGTTGTCCCCTCACATTAGAAGCGGAAATCTCCTGTCTGTTACGGTGGCAGGTAAGGAACCTACTGCCTAATAACTGTAACATTTTCTAGCTTGAATGGCATTTGCAATATCCCTTCTATAGATGTAACACTCATTGTTTCCTTCACTGTTTGCAGGAGGTGGCACTGATGCAGACTGTGAAGACAGTGAAGAGGAACCTGTCAAGAAGAAATCTGATGGACCAGGTATGAAGGCAGAGCAAGGGTTTCTCTGCTGTTACAGTGCAGTTGTGAGCAGTGGCACATCACAGAGCGTTGCAGTGATCTCAGGCTTGTGTCAAAGCCTTAAAATCCACTCTAACCAATGCAGTGATAACTTCCTAACTACTTTGAGATTTTTAGTTTTGAGGTTTGTGAGCCTTTAGCATAGGAACTTCTAGTTCAGGACTATTAGCTCCTGCTCTCATTCTCTATACTCGTCAGTAAATATGTCTGCCAGCTCAGACTTGATCACTTACTGTGTATTTAATTTTTAGAACACCTTAAGCTTAGATTCCAGACTTGATTACATAAAGCCGCTGTTAAATACTCCATTGATTTTGAATGTCTGAAATGTTATTATTAACACAAAGACCTTGTGGTTTTCTTGGTGTGTTTTAGCAAACTTAATATAATGCTTTTGTTGGTACTTACCCATTCAACAAGGTAAAATAGTCACCTGTAAAAAATTGTGTTTTCCTGATCTTACATTTCCTTATTCATAGTCAGACTTAGGGCTGTTCTACACAACAGAAAAAAATTACAGCAGTTTGCAGGATCTTGCCCATATTGAAAGTTTCCTACAAAGAAGTTTAACAGTTCATAAATCTAAGTTTGGCTTCCTGTTTCTAACTGTAGTAGAAGAAGAAAAGACTCTCCTCTTAAGTAAGTCTTCATCATGGCTTACCTTAGTGAGACTTTGTCATCAAAAGCCATTTTTCTTCTCTATTTAATATAGTTTCCCACAATTTCAGTTAGAATTGTGTCCCTGAGTGAGTCATAGGGTAGAAGATGTTACCGGGATGTGGAAGGTGTCATTTCTATCTCGAAAGGGCAGTGGTCTCAAATAAATGGGTTGCATTGCCATGGGGGTGGGGGTTGGTGGACTTTTTATTTGTTACTTACTGGCAATTAATTATCTGTATTAAAACAGAAATTAATCACTCAAATGTATCTCCAGGGATATACTGTTGGTGCTAAATGCGATTTAGGGAAAAAGTAGGGCTTTTATAAGTAGTATGTATTAGAAATATTCAATTTAGGATGCTTTATATTTCTGTTGAAATACTTTGACCATTCCAAAGCAAAATCTGTTAAAGAAAGTGTTTAGAAAACTTAGACAGTAATTGGGAATGAATCGTTAGTATCATTACAAACCTTAGATTGATTCCTATCTCACAATGTCAAGCAGAGAGAAGCCTTCTCTGTGTTTGACCCTTCTCTGCCGAAAGCAAATATTTGTTTCCCTTTTTGAAAATGTTTAGATGCAGTTGATCCCCAAAAGATTATTTTTAAAAAGTTTTGGAGAACAGCAAAGGTGCCAGAACAGCTACAGTGTCATTAAAAATGTATGCTGAATCACCTCCATCTCAGAAAGAAAAATGACCTTTCAGATTAGACTGGAAGTGCTTGGCACCATGGTAAGACTATGGCATGCCAGTGATGGTCAACACTAAAGAAAATTTTATCCTGAGTGTTGTCCTTCTCTTTAGGTCAGTGGCAGAAATTATGTATTAGAGAGGAGAGTGTGGGTTAAAAAAGAATATTTATATGTTGTATTTTTTTTTTTGCTATATGAGTGCTGTTTTCTTTTCACCTATTTGTAATATTATTTGGAATTCAAAGGAAATGAATGGTCCTTGAAGTAGATAGAAACAGCTCTACATTTAATTTCTAATGGTGAGATTTCCTTAACTTCAAGACCTGCATGTTGAATGAATAAAATTTAAGTAAATAATTCATACAATATCTCCAATTTTTAATGACATAGAAAAGGCCAGAAAAAAAAAAAGCAAAATATTATTGAAATAATTGTATGACCAGGTGAAGGGGTAAAACGCTCTTATGTTAGGGGAGTAGCAGATCAGTTCCGTGGCATTGCTTATATAAATGGTACAAACTGCTGTTTCAGCATCCACTTTCTAGGCATGTACCACTAAAGATTTTTTTCTTTAGTTTCTCTACACATGTACATGCATACAACCCTGACTGCACAACCACAGACATGTGCATGTTCCTCTGTAGGAGTTGTTTTGCTTTATTACAATTCACCTTTGCAGTCTTTGTAAGGGGTGAATGTGCACTCCATGGAGTTTTGCACGCGGTCTTGTGGTACGGCTAAGAAGTGAGGGTGTTAAAAGCATCATGTTCTAGCACACAGATGGGTTCCTTATAGCTACTTCAGACATATTTGTTAGGCTGGTTAATCTAAAATTCGTCCTTATGCTGATGTTCTGGGATTTGGAACCTAGCAGGGGCAACTAGCTCTGGAACTGGCTAATTGGAAATAATTTTTTCAGTAATTCATAGATTCATGTAATTGTAGAGTTCCTTGGGTTGGAAGAGACCTCAAAGATCAACTAGTTCCCATCCCCATGCCATGGGCGGGACACCTCCCACTAGACCAGATTGCTCAGACCCCCATCCAATCTGGAGCTGTACACTTGCAACACTGTATGAGAACCTTGGTGTGGAGTGTATGGTTGTGAGTGGAATTAAAATAGGTTGAAAATGCTTCTTTTTGGATGAGAAATGCAGTTG
Organism: Sakesphorus luctuosus; assembly: GCA_013396695.1. NCBI lineage: Eukaryota > Metazoa > Chordata > Aves > Passeriformes > Thamnophilidae > Sakesphorus > Sakesphorus luctuosus. Next base: position 105,891 of record VWZD01010095.1, on the reverse strand, counting down.
CTAATGCTGAGTGAACGACTGAAATGAGAAATAACTTGAGACAGATGTGTTGAGCAAAATAAAGCTACTATTGTTGGTATAAACATATAAACCTTATTCATGGGAAACTGTATTGTTTTGCCAAAATGGTGCAAGAATAAAGTTTTCTAAATTATTATTTTTCCTTGTTGTGCTAGTTGATCTGAGATCATTGATGGCATAGTGCCATATATTTAGAAAAACAGAGGCTTTAAAAATTGTAAATACAGAAAGATGTGGTTAGGATGATGGAACACTGGGAGAGATCAAAAGACTGTTTAGGCAGGTTAGACTTTAAAACTCAGCAAGGTTCAAGCACAAAAGGCCAAATCTGTGCTGAAAGAAGCACGCATAAGTGAATAGATAGTCAAGGGGTTCAGCTCAACACACTGGCTGAGCACTTTTTCAGATCATAGGACCAGGGGATGTTGAATATTCTCAGGAGATGCCCAAATCCTTGGGTTTCATTTTACAGACCTATGCATACAGTGTCTCTAAAGTCAGGGACAGTTTATATGACTAATGATTGCAGGACCAAGGACTTAGAGGGTGGAAAAGAGATTCCAGATGATAAGCCTAGGCATACAGTCAGGAAAATGGTCCAGACAGCCAAAAGGCCTCCAGCCATCTTCAGAGATTCCTTAGTATGACAGGATCTCACAGACTGGATTATTATTATTAGAGAATAAAGGAAAAATTAATCTAACTCCAGGCAAAAGTACAATAAAATATATTTGTGTTCATTAACTCTCTGTTGCTTTTTTTCTCCCTTAGATAACATCATCAAGAGGATATTTAATATCTTGAAGTTTACTTGGGTCCTTTTCCTAGCAACACTAGACAGTTTTACAGCCTGGCTTAATTCCATCTCAAAAGAACACATCGATATCTCCACTGTGCTAAGAATTGAACGCTGTATGCTGACCAGGGAGATTAAGAAGGTAAAGTCTTTGCTCTCTTTTGTCTGTAAATGCCATTTCCAGCTTGGTGAAAAATGAAAGGTTGTCTTTTCAGATCACTGTAGTAAGGAGGAAAACTATAAAAATCTCACTTATACGTGCCTTTCAAAAATAGGTCTGGACTCTTTTACTGCTTGTTAGTTTATAAATTTATAAATAATAAATGATTTATTATCTGGACACAAAACAAATTATTGGAAAAATAATTCTTTCAGAGGTTGATATAAGATTTTGGCTGGAACACTTCTATCACATAATGTGGTTTTGAGGGGACAAAATAGATTCGAGAAGGGAAGAAAAAGCATGGCATTTTAAACAGCTCAAAAACTACCTCAATACACATATTTCAATCTTTTTGTAGACCACCTTGCATCAGAAAATACTGACAACATACAGGTATAAATTTCTTCACTCCCAATGAAGTTGTGTGGCCCTTCACAAACTAGTTGTATGTTAATAAAACCCTGTTATTATCAAAGATTAATGTTGCTAGTGTAACTAGAAATGTACTTGGATCTTCCAGGTGGAAGTAGATAATTCCTTGAAGCTGAATAAAGCTCTCATTTGAAGGACAGGCATTTTTACATATATCACTAGCTACCCAATTGTTCTTTGGAAATCTGGCATTTTTAGTTCCTTCCAGTTTTTTGTTAAAAGCTGCAGACTGCCTCGAAGATGAGACAAAAAGGTCAAAAACACATTAGTACTCTTGACCTCAATAAAGCCTTATGTTGCCCTGACGCTGTCAATGTCTGACAGCACAATGTGATTCCTTCTCACTGCCTCTGGTTGTTACAGTTTTAAAATTCATGCAGAAGCCAGGCTAACTGCCTTTCTACGGCCATTATTTATTTGAGATCTCACTTGAATTGTTCTTTGCTACTTCTCACATCAGCTCTTTGAGTTATTCCTATCCTTTGTTCCTAGTAGATTTAGTATTTATTTATTTCAATTGCACGTTGCAAGCATCCTGATGCTATTTAGATCAAAATAGAGGCCATATGTCCTAGCACAGGCTGCTATATTGTACTTCAATCCTAAACCTTCTGGTTCTAGGGGCACTTCTTTAGCATCACCAGGTCTCTGTAGCAGCCCCATGACTATCATTGCTTCCCAAGAAGGGAGGCAGCCCTCATGATGTCATGTTTCTTTGTCCAGTGCAGGGTTGGAGACTGTTAACCTGATGTATGAAGTTCTTTTGGTATGTCTTCCAGCTACAGAAGAGCCTGAAATTAGGTCCTCTGTCAGTTATGTGGCCCTTTCCCTGTCACAACTCCTATCCTTTATCCCAGGCCTGGAGCAGAGCTAGAATGTAACCTGTGCTAGTTTCAGTGTCAGGCTGTCATAGTGGCACAAACATTTATCATTGCAGAACCAACACAGCTTGTATACAAACAAACCTAATAACAAACCTGAGTGTCAGATTTTGTTAAGATTTTTTTTCCCCTCCACAAAATATCAGATTTTGGGTATTGTAGTTTTGGGGCACTGTAAAGGACCATGGTCAAAATACTAGAAACTAATATTATTAATAAAGGAAATACAGTCAGTATTTTAGAATACTTTTATTATTTTAGCTGGAAAAAGTCATTGCATAAGACTTCATTATAAGTCAGAAGAATGACTCTTCAGGAATAGCAATCTCCCCTCTCAGTGTATCATCTGAAGTCAATGCAACTGCTAATGGAATGATTTGGATGTGTTTCTGCCTAAGAACAGTCTATAAAATTCTCGGTTTTATTCTTATGACACACCTTTAGAATACTGATTGCAATATCATAGCCAGAAATACTTGATTTTGTGCCCAGATCTGGGTCGACAGTTAATAAAACCATCCTTTCATGAACTTGCTTCATTTTAAAGTCACAGAGAAAGAGTAGTCTTCAGTATATTTTTCATAGTTTTCCCGTTATGTCCATAATTCGTGAATAAATTCTGATTTTGAGACACTAATGAAAACCTAGATGAATTTGTACATGACCTGTTTCTTTTCTATTTAAAAATACTGCTACTGGCCACTAATGCGATGTATGATTGTTCTTACGGTCAGTGGAGCTATCTAAAAGAGATACATCAAAAGTTGCTGGAGTACAGACTGAGCCATAGTCTCAGTCCATACCTCATTCTCATGCTGAATGATCTGCAGTCCACCCAGCAGACTTGGGAGGGCTATATATAGTGAAACCTGTGGGTGCTCCGGTTTTGATTGAAAACCAAACACTTCATGCCATGGTAGTTTAAGTCAGAATCTGACTTGTACTCTGAAAAAGAAATACAAATGTGAGTTACTATTTACTTGGCAGCTCTTTGAGCAGACCTTAATCTGTTCCTTGCCAAATGACAGAAGAAACTACTTCCTTGAAGAATACACTTCTGCCCTGCAGTGTATGTCTACCTCTACTCTCTTCCACAGGGAAATGTTCCAACACGGGAAAGCATCCATTTGTATTACCAGAACCACATGATGAAACTTTCTGAGGAATCAGGACTGGACACAATTGATAAAAATCCCAGCCAAGCTTCTGGTTTGCAAGCAACTGAAAGAATGGATAGTTTAGATTCAGCAGCTTCTCATGACAGTATCTCCAGGTACAGATTTAATTTTATTTTGTGAAAGATAGAGGGATCATGCAGTAGGTGTAATACTGGATAACATTTAAGACTGATGAACATTCTAATCAGTCTTGAATTCTTGTTTTGATTTTTCCATCCCATTTTAATAGTGAAAACCATGATGTGTTACTATTCCTTTATAGTGGTGGACTCAGTTGTTAGCTTGACTCCTTTTCCACTGCATCACTACTTCACTGCTTTCTGTTTCCCCTACAATTAGGAGTCATTGGCAGAGGTTCTGTTCTCGTGAAAAGTAATGGAAAACAAGAGCCTGCTGAGGTTGCTTCTGGGATAGTGGCTTAGGAATTCAGGCCACATTGTAGTCTGGGGAACAGTCATTCATTGTCAGTATTTTATCTTTGTAAAATAAATTGTTGTCTCTTGTCCACAAATAAAAAAAGGCTTTGCATTGAAGGAGATTCTGCATTTAAGAGAATAAAATCCCCCTCTCATATCCACAGGACAAAAACCATTTGAAGAGCCTGATTTCCCAGCTGCTAGGATTACAGTCCAACAGAGCTATACATTTGTTAATCAAATACCCATACTAGTTCAGGAAAACCACCATCCTCATTCTTTTCTGAAAATGGATGCTGTCGAGTCCCTTGCTGAAACTACTACAATGAGTTTGATGATCCCAGCAAACTCAGAACCTTCTGTGTACAGTAAATTATGCTTAGCTTTTAATAATGGCATATGGGTAAATATCAGCAGACTGAAAATAAGGAGGGCTTGGCTTTCTGATATTATTGAAAAGCAGGTTTAAGAGAGTGCCTGTGAGTACTATGCTTCAACAACATATCCACAAATTGCTCCCCAGAGTGAGCACTGGACTTGGAGAGGCTCACTCTAGTAAAAACAACAAATCTGAGCAAATCTTTCTCGGTGGCTAGTTACCCAACTAAGCAACACCTTTGTGTTTTTTCCTTAAGTTTTACAGGAGTCAGATGATGTGAGAAAAATGTAAAGTCAAATTCTATTAACCAGTTCTCTTGGAAAAACTTGGATATCTGCAGGGCGGATTTTACCTCCATGAAGTTCACTCTCACATAAAAAATGAATAGTAATTTCAGTCCTGCTTTCTTTATATAGTTTTTGGTCACACTGTTTGCTGTAGATAGAAGTTAAAATTATTATACAATCATGTTTAGCAAAAACTTTAACAATAAACAAAGACAAGCTGATTCCAAAATTAATTATAAAAGAGAAAGGCAAATCTTGTGATTTTTATGTATGGATTGTACCTCTTCATTGAGAATGGTATCCAGTGTTGACCTACACTGATGCCTTTTTTTTTTTTAAAGAATAACCACCCATTTTTCACCCTGGTTTGAGCACACTTATATTTAAAATGTCTTTTAAAAGACATTTAAAATGTATTTTCAAGCTCAGAGAATTCAATGATTCTGTGGTTTTGCTTTGCAACATAAAAAGTTAAATCTTCCTCATGTGTTTCTGTCATCTCCATTTCCTTAGAAGTCACAGAATATATGAACAAAGGAATAGCAAAGGCTGTATTAGGACTGATTTCTCTAATCTCAAATTCTCTATCTCGTAATGAACAATCAAAAATTCTCGCACTGAGTATTTACAAATTGTGGGCATCTGCTATACTGATGGAGGAAGCAATAGTGAGTCTGTTGATTGAATGATAGTACTGTCTGTTTATTGGGGCACTTTTGCATATCTCTTCCAGGGATTACAGAAGTGCTTATGACCTTTTTTAGAAATGTAAAATGTTTTAAACTTCTTGAGAGTTTATTGAGTGATATTTTTAATTATGCAAACAAAAGAAGATGGCATTTCAAAATAAGGATTTCCAGTAAATGTAGAAGTGACTAATTAAATCTGAAGAATCCCTGTGATCACAGATCTTGACTTGCAGTGGAAAACTTTTGAGAAGTGGCAGAGGGTTTCTATTCCAGTTACTCTTTGGATTAGGTTCATGAGTAAGGTGAGCATGTCTGAAAGTTCACAGGAATGCTGAAGCACAGAGGCTATTCCATTAGAATCATAATCCTCCCTGCTCAGGACAGGAATTACTGTAGGCATCTGCTTAGTGCTCTAAACACTGCATATCCAGAGAACCCTCCTGATCAGTTGCAGGAACTCTAAATTTCCTGTGAAGTTCAGACCTGACCCTCAAGGTCTAATTCAGGGATGTTGTTCTTGCCCTAGATAAAGCTCTAAAAGGACTTTTGTAGTGTATCCTTTGTGGGGTTTTCTCATTCAGTAGAGGTGTCATTTATTCTCAGTCATTTTTCCACACAGTAGCTAGAGGTATAATGAAGTATTTGTAAAGTATTTATTTTGTTTCTCTTTATATGTCCTAAAGGCAAAGCTCAAAGTTCATATTGACCAGGAGGAGAAGAGATTGATGTTGATCCTTACCAAGCTATTTGAGGAATACCACCAAAAGAGACTGAGATCTAGCATGGTAGAGCACTTGCTGCAGTTCGTTTCTATTTGACTGATGAACTGCTTATTAGGTTAAAGCAGCTTGTGAATTTCTGTAAGATGACTGGGAACTTACTAAAACTAGTTGGTTACCCTTATGGCACTTTGCCTATAATTATGTAGTAGCAGCTAGACACAGGTCCTTAGTCAGATTTTGGGATATCAAAGGTTTTATATTCAGTTCAATTTGTCTTAATTTTTGTCCATCACAAAGAATGTTTTCAGTTCCAAACTCTACCTTTGTGTAGACTTTTATAGGAGCTGCAGGTGGGAGCTCTGACCCTACTGTGAAAGTAAATGCACAAATGTGGTCAGCATGTTTATGAGCACCACTTTCTATCTTTGCTTTCTTCACCAGATGGGAGAATAAGGCTTGAGGCAGGGAGTACTGGAGAAGTAACTTTTGCCTAGTGAGGCAGGAGAAAGGATGAAGGAAAAATCCCCATTTGGGCTGCATCAAAGTCCAGTTTAGGACTGTGAATTGTTTGGAATTTTTACTTGCAGGTGTGCAGAATGTAGTAGTTCAAACAGATAATGCCAGTCAGTAACTACACCATGGACAGAAAAAAAATCCAGAAAAATTTGTGATTTATCCCTTAAGCTAATAAAATCATTGGGTAGTGTAAATTTGTTTAGCAAAAAGGAAGTCATAAACTCAGAAGTTTCCTGATCACTGAGGATAAAAACAGCTCTGAGATTGAGATTGAGATATATATGTGTGTGTATATATATATATATCTATATCTCCTCATTTCAAATGGATGCCTGATCAACTTTATATAAAATGCCTGAACTCAGGCTTTTAGTGAACATTCAATTTAAAATACCTAGTTCTTGAATGATTTCAAGAAGCTGATGCCTTTCAAGATCTCTAAGAACACAAATTTGAAAAGTCACTCAGGAAGATATACTTGGATCAAATTTATGTGATAGTCAATTACTTGAGTCAACATCAGCTTTGCCCAGTGTAAATCTCTCCACTTTATTTATATTCTCATTTCCTCCATGTTCAGAAGCATGTCCCTAAAGTACATAAAGAATATACAAACCATGCTACAGCTGTTGTCTCACACACACCTCCTGGTATTTGATGATGCTCAATCAATAATTATTCTGATGATACATTTGCCATTTAAAACAGCTTTAAACCAAATATTTGGGTTACTCGTCTGGGCAAATGTTTTTATCTGTTGTGATTAATAGATGTTTTTCTTTTGATTTTTCCGGGAGCCAGGTCAGGACTTCCATATTTGGGAGGGCAGCTGGCATATATTTCTTCCATTGAAAATATATGAATAGGCATGTGCTACTTTGATTTCAACGGCTGATCTGCTTAAGGCTCTTGGAAGGTTCCCTTTGAACTATATTTGCATTTAAAATACTTCAAAAACTTAGCAATAGGTGTTTCCCTAGAAAATAATAAACTCAGCCCTTGAAATGTAAAATACCTCATAGGTGATATCGTAGAACATAGACAGACAGAAAGGTAATATGCAACAGTATATTGTGTACTTGCTGCCATCTCCCTATATTTTAGCCCCAAAACCTTACTGATAGAACAGTGGCCTTGCTATGCTCCATAAGGTGTATATGCAGAGGGAAACCTCTTTCCTCAAGAGCCCCCTGAGTTCGTAACACAGCTTCAGCTGATCCCCCTGCTGCTGAATCAGGCGTCCAGGGCACATCTCCTGTTCCCATAGGAAGCAGCATTTTCTGCTTCATCAAAACCATGCACCTTGCCATCAGCTCTCCAGGTTTTGTCTGGAGGATCTTGCATGCCATTGTGCACACACAGAAATAATGAAGTGGCTGTAAGGGGTCTTGTCCAAGCTAACTGGCAGGACAGATGTACCCCTGCCATTAGGACTGCTCTTAAGGGAAATATTTCACAGTACCTTTGTTTGTTATCTTGGTGATTCTTTTCTTCTGTTCAAAGACTAAGGTATGCTTTTAGCCTCAACCCATTCTGTCAAAAAGATCATCAGTGAGGGTAGGCCTAAGAATAACTGCTTCTTTGCTCCACGTATCTTGCTGTTTCCTCCCCATTTTCCTTAAGGTAATAATTGCAAACTGTCACTTCATGCCAGCAGGATTTTTTTCCTCACCTCAAGCTAGCAAAACCAAAGTAACACGGAAAAGGCCATTGCACTTCCTTTCTGACCTTTCTCAATTCTCTGTGCCCCTGGACAAACTTGCCAAGGAAGCAAATCCCCTGCTGCTGCTGCTCAAGTGTAACACAGATGGACTCAAAAGAAGAAAAGTAGAGTGTAAATTGTGTACTTTGGGGTCCCTCCTCTAATTCTATCTGAAAGACTCAGGCAGGTCACTACATAGACATCTGTGTTTTTCAAAGATTTTTACAGGAGAAATAATCCTTTTACCTACCATATGTCATTAAGGTATTTGTGTCTTTCCTCTTGCTATGTTAGATGCTTGTATTTAATTATGTACTTTCTTTCTCATAACTCATCCAGTTCTTCTTTTCTCCAATAACACATAAATGCTCAATGTATGGTGTATGTCTCTGGTGTCCTGTTGTATTTGATATGTGAAAGGAGATAAGGGTTTATTATATGTTTATCTCAACATGCACATGTTAATAATTTTGAAATACTTGTAAGCTGTAATTGAATTAAATTAAATTTTCTGGAAAGAATGAGAGAGCTTCCTAGTAAATATCAAAATAAAAGCCTTTCCATGCAGAGCAGGTTATATTTGGTATTTGGCATGCATCTACTGGCTAAGTCATGCATCCGATTTGGCCCTTAGGTTCGGAAAGAGGACTGGCCAATGTCTGACAGCTATTTTGCTATTTGTGTAGTATGAGCTTATTCAATTTTAAGAGATCTTTTAGAAAATTGGCTTGTACCTGTGAAAAAAAGTTCAGCACAGTATATCATTAATAAAACAGAATTTGTACAGAGGGGGTCACTTCCCAAAATATTCTTGTGGAATTTGGACATTTCAGGGGCAAACAAATAATGTAAAACCTGCTCACATATGTAAGTTTGTGCCCCTGGAAAACATGTAGAACACTGTGTTGGTTTCATATCTTCTTAAATATGAAGGTTGTTAGCCTTCTATAGCCACTATATGAATTTGACCATGAGCAAGCTGAGTGTAAAAATTTGTTTTCATGGTGACTCGAAACAAATCCTTATCTTCTCTCTGAACCATTTTTCTCTGTGTCAGTGTTCTCCTGCATGGCAAGCATATTTGTTTATTGAGCCATGTGTATAGTAATACCATTTGTATTTAACACTGTCTTTGTAACTGTTTGCGCTGCTAGCTGCTACACTGAAGCAACCATGCTGTTCTCAAGGCAGTCAACCCTTGATGATTTAGATGGACCAGACACTGTTCCTAAAACAAGTGAGCGTGCTCGACCTAGGCTTCGTAAAATGCAGAGCATGGATATGTCCTCCTCATCAGCTGACAGTGGCAGTATAGTGTCAAGGTGCTTAACTCATGCATGCTTTGTTCACTCGTTTACCCATACCATTATACTTACTGCAGTGTACATGAATTTGCGTTTGCAGATACGTGGTGTAAATAGTGGTTTGCATGGTTAATGGAAGCTGTACTCCCTTCTGTGTCGTGGCATGGTTCTGACATTCAAAGTCAGGAGTATAATCTAAGGTTCATTTGTTGTTTCACTTCTTAATCTGTTTTTTTGTTGTGTTCGGTTTTTTGTTTTGTTCTGGTTTTCATCCTTAATTTTTAATGTATTTTTAAAAGTTTCTCCATTACATTACGCTGGTTGTCTAAAAATAGGCTAAAATCTGTATTTAATGAGCTAAAAAAAGTGTCTGATTTTCAGAGTTACTGAGCTGATGGTTCTTCGTAAATTGGAAGATGGAAGTTAAGTTTCTCAGCTAATCAGTTATCCTAAATATGGGCTAAGATGTCTAATTTTAGAAACTAAGATAGGCAGTATTGGCCTTGGTATTTTAATTTTTAGTTTCCCCCATACAGGAAAGATTGCTAAATAGGTTTTGATTACTTTACCATTGAGTTAGGTGTTGGAGCTGTTCACTCACTTTTTAGTGGGTAAAAGCCAGGGATTCAGATGATGTTGGAAAGCAGTGTTGCCACTAATATTATAAATATGAAATTTTATGGCATATTGCATCATTGGTTTTAAGTGTTGAAAGTGTTTCACAATTTTTTTTTGTTTCAGTCAGTTTTGAAATTAGGGTTTTTTATGATTTTGTGCATTTTAACCAAGATGAGTGCTACTGTGAATCATCAAAACACATTATTATAAATGTAACATGTTCTAATGAAAAATCTACTACAAATAAGGTGATCTAATACAGCTACCACAAATTCATAAGCAGTGTAAAATAAAAAGAGATGAAACCTAATTTTTAATTTTGGCAGAAGATAGTGCCAGATAGTTTTGCCAGGGCCAGTTTTCTGTGGAAGTTTATACTTTAGGTGAAAATATGACCCCATTTATTTTATAGGAGCTATGTGAAATCTAGTTTGGTCTCTGTTGAGATACAAGGACATGCAGCCAACAAAAGACCCTGAATTGATGCCTGTTATCTAACGTATGGAGAAGGACTGAAATAGAGACTAAAAAGAGAAAGAGTGATGTTTGAGTGGAGAGGAGAAAAAAAAATGCTTGTGAGATATGACAAGGGTAAAAACTAACAAATATAGTATTCAGATTCCCATCTGGAGTCATCAAGCTACATGGATTTACAACAACTGAGGCTATTGCAGTGCACTTGAGAGAGAAAGTGGTTATGGACTACTGCATTCAGCTCTGGGACTCCCAACATACAAAGGAGAGATAGACCCGTTGGAGGGAGTCCAGAGGAGGCCACAAAGACGGTCAGAGGGCTGGAGCACCTCTCCTGTGGAGACAGGCTGAGAGAGCTTGGGCTGTTCAGCCTGGAGAACAGGTTTCAGGGACACCACATAGCAACCTTCAAGTACATAAAGGATGCCTAAAAGAGAGCTGTAGAGGGACTTTTTCCAAGGAGATAGAGTGATAGGACAAAGGGCTTTACACTAAAAGTGGGCAAGATTAGATTACGTACTATGAAGAAATTCTTTACTCAGAGGGTGATGACACATTAGAAAAGATTGCTCAGAGAAGTTGTGGACATTGCATCCCTGGAAGTGTCCAAGGTCAGGTTGGATGGGATTTTGAGCAACCTGGTCTAGTGGAAGGTGTCCTTGCCCACAGCAGGTGAGTTGGAACTACATAATCTTTAAGGTCCTTTCCAACCCAAACCATTCTATGATTCTATCCAAAGTCAAGAATAAGGAAGGTGAATCAAGCAGAAAACTGATCAGAGTGAATAAGGACAGATGAAAAAGAAAATAGGTACATAGAGAAGTAAAGCAGACAGATAAAGTCAAAATGAAGACTTCATTGAGGAACATAGAGCAATGTAATGGTAAGCAAGATACCCTGTTACTGGAACAGTTTTGTAATCCTGGTTGTATTTCTTCATGTTAGCAATTCACATGTTCTTTATTTGGAATCAGAGTTGGTATGTGTGTGTTCAGCTCCTGTTCCAGTTGTACACAACACCCACACAGTGTTTATTAAAAGCACCATGTTTAGAAGGAACCCCATGGCTGCTCGTCATTCACCATGGTGCATGCTTTAAATAGCTATAATAGCAAGTCTTGACTCTGGTCAGAAAGCATTTCAACTACCTTCAGAAAGTTAGTGTAGTTTCTCTTTTTATTTGCCCTTTCCTGCTGTGAAAAGATAATGAATCACTGTGAGTTCAGTGGGATATCATTCAGGGAGCAGATGGACCCAGATGTTCCATCTGTATAAGAGGAGATCATGATGATGTATTTTCTACCAGATTATATGAACTTTGAAGGCCTAGGATACAATGGGGCTTGTGCTCAGCTGTCTGCATAAAGGTACGATTAACAAACCATGTGAGTCTTGTAAACCAACTCACCCTCTTCATCCATCTCTGACAGTGAACCTACGCAGGTCACCATGCTCTATTCTCGTCAGGGGACAACAGAAACCATTGAGGAGGTAGAAGGGGAGCATGAAGAGGAAGGAGCTCATTCTGCATCAAGGGTAGAGGAAGAGGAGGTGGAAGATTATAGCCTGGATTCAGAAGGAGCTGCATATACTCCTGATACTGATGTGCCATTGTACTCCACAGTGGATAGCAATGCAGAAGCTCCACCTTCCTATAGCAAAGCTGTCAGCTTTGAACATCTTCCCTTTGGGTCCCCAGATGATTCAGCTGGTAAGAGTCTCATGATGGTGAGCCCAGACGACAGCCGAACGGACAAACTTGATACGATCCTTCCCCCATTGACACATGAGCTAACGGCCAGTGAGCTGCTTATGAACAAGTAAGAACCTTTGACAAGGAAAAATTGTTGGTCACAATGTGTAAAGTTTTGTCATTACTTTGTTTTTTTTATCTCAGAACTAGCCTGCAGTTTCTGATACAGACTGTGCGCTAAGTTTAGTTTAAGGGAAGAAGCCCATTTCCTGTGCAGTTGTTCTAATTACAGGTTTCTAAAATTATTCAAATTCATCTTGGAAGGAATCTATGCTTCCTCCCTAGATACAATATTTAATTGTTTCAAGTAGCATGGAATTTCTGTGCTGCAATTATCATGGGGTCAAGGGCTTTTCTAAATATCCTTTGTGGAGATGACTTCTCTTCTCCGGGCAGCTGTGATTTCATACGAGTTTCCTCCAGGGCTCTCTGGTAAAAAGTTTATCCTTTAATTATTTTGGATTACCATAAGGGAAACTCTAACCTTTGGCAGTTTCTGTTTAAGCCAGTAGGAGCTGAGTGCCTTGTAGATAGACCACCTTGCTAAGTACTTTCATAAGGCTGTTCCCCTCTTTGCCCCTTAGACACTGTGCTCAGTAACCACTACCAGCACTGAGATGAGGATGATGCCACTGCACTTCATCTGCTTTCTGGCCTGACTCAGCTGAGGAGAGCTTCCCCAAATGCAGGGACAACATCTTAATCCATAGAAACATCTTTCAGCCTGACTACATCTGGAGAGAGAGAGCATATGTAGAGCTGATTTTGTCAGATGCAGTGTCTTGTATTCTATTTTTCCCTAGTAATTTTTGCTTTTCAGTAAGATCTATTCTCAGACCAGGACACTCTTTATGAAAAGCAGAAAAGTCTTGTAAATGGAAGATTGAACACATAAAATGCTTAAGGGCATTTATTATGTTCTAATCCCAGGCCTATTCATAACATAGGTCTTGTGATGTACCTCTGTTCTCTCTCCAAATTCCTATCTATGTTTATAAATCAAATATGAATCCACACCAGTATGCTGTGATTTGTATGAGATGTGTAGGTTGGGCAGCTGTAGGAAACTGCTGTTTGTAGAAGTTCTTAGGCCGGGCTGACTGCCTGGGTAAATTTAAAAACAGCAAACAGTGTTTCTAGTTACTTCACCAGAAATTCTTGTTTTCTGAGCTTAGAATCAGGCTATTTGGTTATAATACCAAATCCCATATTTTTTTTTTTTTCTTTCCATTGAACTAAGCAGTAGAATTTAGTATTTTTCAAAACTAAAATAGTAGCAATTTGAAAAGCAGCTCTCGTGAAGTTCATTTTCATTTCATTTATGATACTCTGCTCCTCACAGGATGTTTCATGATGACGAGCTGGAGGAGTCAGAGAAGTTTTATGTTGGTCAGCCTCGAGTGTTGCTCCTTATTTATGCCCTGTACAATACGCTGGTAGCCCGGTCAGAAATGGTGTGCTATTTTGTGATCATCCTTAACCACATGATCTCTGCCTCCATGATAACCCTGGTGCTTCCAATCCTTATATTCCTGTGGGCCATGCTGTCTGTTCCTCGACCAAGCAAACGTTTCTGGATGACAGCCATTGTCTACACTGAGGTATGCTGCTGTTTTTGCAACTCCATGTCTAACACAGGAAAGGTAATTTGTAAGTCTTGCATGGTTTCTTTACTGGTTTTGATCTCTAAATTCAGGGGCCTGCAGCCCCTCATATTAGTATAAATATTTGCTAAAGCCGCCATCAATTTCTGTGGTACAAAAAAATCTTGTTTGTTATTTTTTGCATTGCAATGAGCAATACCCTTCCTGCCACTGGAAAGGAGTTGTCACAAGAACAGACCATTTGCAAGCAGTTACCGTGTAATTGTTTCTCAAGAGGCAGTACTCACTGCTTGTGGTATCTGAAGTACCACTGAGCATCATCTGTTAGTGAATATTGATTGACTTTATTACTGAAAAAATGTGAAGTGTTATTCCTCTGTAGCAATGAATATGCTTGTTAATCTTCTCATAAAACTGACAAAGTAGTCATATTTCTCCCCTCTTAATGTCCCGAGGCTGTTACATCTGACATGCTTATAAAACACCCCAAGTGTGTTGTGTTTCTGAACAGGTGGCCATTGTCATCAAGTACTTCTTCCAGTTTGGCTTCTTTCCTTGGAATAAACATGTGGATTATACAAAAGATAAACCTTACCATCCACCCAATATTATAGGCATTGAGAAGAAAGAGGGCTATGTGCACTATGATCTTGTTCAGCTTCTTGCTTTATTCTTCCACAGATCCATTTTAAAGGTAATCTGGGTTCATGTAGTTTCTTATTTTATTTATAATGTTTAGTTTTAAATTTTTGAGTCTTTCATGTGATACAGGAAAGTCATTAATTTGGCTATCAGGAAAAAATTCTTCACTGAAAGGGTTATTGAACATTTGATCTGGCTGCCCAGGGAAGTGGTTAAGTCATCATCTCTGGAGGCATTTAAAAGACATGTCGATGTGGTACTGAAGGGACATGGTTTAGCGGTGGACTTGGCAGTGCTGGGTTAACAGTTGAACTGATGATCTGAAAGATCTTTTGCAACTTAAGTGATTCTTGATATCCCAACACAATGAATTTGTCTTCTCCATTGTGAACGCAAGACTGAGCTTAGCAATGTCTGTGATAAATACAGGCATGTGACGGAAACAAAAGGTTGATACGCTCTCTTGTTTTTTCCTCTAGTGCCATGGGCTGTGGGATGAAGATGAGAAAGGAGACAGCTCCAGCAATAAAGAGGATACTGATGATGAGCTCTCTCTGGCAGGAGGCAGGAGAGACTCTTCTGCCTCTTTGAAATCTGTCAATCTTGCCGCATCAGTGGAGTCCATCCACGTCCACTTCCCTGAGCAACAGACTGCCATCAGGAGGCAGAGCTCTAGCAGCACGTCACAGCTTTCACACAGGTCCAGCTTCTCCTCACACAGATCTAAGAGAGGTAAATGTCACGGCACTTCTGAGATTTGAAGAGTAAACATTCATTTCCCATAGGATCATTCTGCTGAAACTTCGTGCTGGCTGCTGCTACTGAATGCTTCTGCTTCTCAGTGATGAAATAGGATATGAACCCATGTATCTTCATGTTTGAACACACTCCAAGCCTTCTTAAAGTTCAAATGGAGAGCCGTACTTTGTGATTCATTATGTTTTTAAAATTACATTATCCAAAAGCTGGGAAAGGAATGTTCAGTGTGGCCCAGATCCAGAAAGTCTGGTTCAGCATAATCTCCAGCTAGAGGGAATGCAAAGCATATGTATTTTTCATATCTACATTTGGTGATACTTGAACTTAGTAAAGTTTTTATTAGGTATATTGAAACAGATTATCTGTCCCATCTTGTAAAAAGGGCAGAATTACTCTAACCTAAATGTATATATTACCAGATGAGGTGACTGAATCGGATTCATCAAATACTTGCCTTTATCACTAATTTTCTCTTTTTATACTTATTAATCAAGGTTTGATCTGCCAGTGATTAACCTTTACTGGATGCTCACAAGATTCTATCATATTGGGAGAAAAGACAAAATAAATCATCTCAAAGCTTCTTTGAAATGTGGAACTTGTATATGAGATGGAAGTCTCAAGATTTATTACCTTTTAGTTTTTGTATTTAAGCTTTTATTTTGAATTGGCTTTTCTTTCCCTCTCCTTTTTTCCAGGAAGTACCAGTACACGGAACAGCAGTCAGAAAGGAAGCAGTGTGTTAAGCATCAAGCAAAAATCTAGAAAAGAGCTTCTTATGGAAAAGTTTCGAGAACAAATGATCAAAGCCAAGGCCTTTACAATTAAAAAGTGAGCAATGTGAGAAGTGGTGTGGGTTTTGGGGGCAGGTACCAATCAGTAAAGCAGTAAACTAGCATTTTAAAGAGAGCAGGTTACTGCTGCTGTTAAATATTCATTGTATGCAGACATCCCAGCAGCTGAACATCAGACAAATTGGCAGTTGTTCAAATAGCACCTGCCTGATAAAAAAGCTAAATATCCATGTGAACTTGATTGGCAATATATATTTCTATTGAAAAAATTCTAATACAGTGGTTTAGAAACAATCAGAACAAGGGACTGGTATCTGTGAAGTCCTATGAAAGCTGTCGGGGTAGATTTTCTTGAAAAACATTAATCATACCACATTCAGCCTTTATTCAGTGTAAGTTACATGTTATTAAATCACATTATGGTCTATGTTGTTGTAGGACTCTCCAGGTGTATGTGCCCATCAGACAGTTTTTCTACAATCTTATTCATCCAGACTACAGTGCAGTGACTGATGTGTATGTGCTGATGTTCCTCGCAGATACAGTGGACTTCATCATCATTGTGTTTGGCTTTTGGGCTTTTGGGGTAAGTCACAGATGCATCCATGTGTTAAACCTCAGCAGGATTTACATGTTGTAGATGCTAAGTATCATGCCAGTGTCCTTCTTCCTCAACCACCTTTATATTTTCCTTTTCAGAAACACTCTGCTGCAGCAGATATCACCTCTTCGTTATCAGAGGACCAGGTTCCAGAGGCATTTTTGGTGATGGTGCTCATTCAGTTTGGTACCATGGTGGTAGATCGAGCACTGTACCTCAAAAAGACTGTCATGGGAAAGGTCATCTTCCAGGTCATCCTTGTTTTCGGAATACATTTCTGGATGTTCTTTATCTTGCCTGGAGTGACAGAAAGGTATAACCTTTATAAACAAACAACATGGTTTGAATACCAAGCTGCTTGCATTTAAATTTGAGATGTTTTAGCTAGGCTTTGGAACGATGAAAAAGTTTCTTCTTGGTCTAATTTATAAGCAGAATGTTGGAGTGCCTTTCCACAGCAATAACTGTGGCCAATGTAAGTTTGAGAAAGAATTAATTATATATGTACAGAAATATTCCCAACTTAGGCCAAAATGCAAGCAGGTGTAAGAGAAATTGCCTGTAATTGAGTGATGAGAGCCTTCAGCTGAGACAGTGTTGGCCACTGACCAAATTCCCTGCTCCCAGGACTGCTGCATGCTGCTTTAGAAGAGCAAGTAGAAAATGTCTCCCTCAGAGTAACTTAAAATGTAGCACTTCCTGGAATATGTGAAACAGAATTTAAATCTCCTTAGACTGAGGAATGTCTAAAACCCACGTCTCTGAGAAGACTAAATTTCTCCTCCCCTGCTGCTGACACCTGGCTCTGGAGATAGTGTGGAGGTGGTCACCTGCTGACTGAAATTTTGTGTCACATGCCTGGTCAAGTTCACTCCCAAATCTAACACTTCTCATTGCATGGCTCAGGGCACTTATCACCTCAGTCTGCAGTGCAGAGGTGTTAAGGTTCCCTCCCTAGTGCTTGGCTACTTCTCTCTTCATACTTCAAATTGCCTTGAAGTATTTACCTCACTCCACTGACTGTACAGGGAAATTGAGTGTGTCACCTGGGCACATTACACTTAGTTAACAGTCAAGTTATTTTACTGGGAAAAAAACAGGTGCCTAATGCAAAGAAAAATGGAAAAGTCTCACTTTCTCTCAAAAATAAGTGTTTTATTTTTCCTCAGTGCACTACTAATTGGGCCCAAATTTGAAAAAAAAAGGCATTTTTCAAATGGATCTTTTGTTTACTGCACACTGAAAATTGCCATGAAATAAGCAATTTTTACTTTTTCTGTGCTTTTGTGAAATCTGTATCAAGTTGTTAATCTCAAATCTGCATCTGAGATCTCCTGTATTCCTCCTAAGCCAGACCGAGTCTTAGAAACCCCTGCAAAATTGTGAATGAAAATAGTTTTGCTGGATTTAATTGAAAATATTCAATTACGGCTGGCTGACAAATCCTGTCCATCATGAGGCAACTCCTGGAGTTCCACCATGCTACTGAACATCAGCCAGAAGAGACACATGTTCACCAAGATAGTCAGGGGAACAGAGCACATGACACGGGAGATGTTGAGTGAACAGGGTTAATTCAGTCTGCAAAAGAGAAAGTGAAGAGCTGTACACAGGTACCTATTAAGAGGACATTGAGAAGAAGCTAAGCTCTCTTCAGGCAGGACAAGAGGGCACAAGCTGGAAAAAAGGGAAATTCCAGTTAGATATGATGAAAACTCTTGACTGTGGTTGGACACTGAAGCAGGTTCCTCAGACAGGCTGTGGGATCTCCATCTTCAGAGATAGTCAAAACTCAACTGGACAGATTCCTGAACCATTTGTCTGGATAAGACTTAGTCAATTAGGGAAGGGTGAAAAATATTTTCAGAGGTCACTCTATCTTAAATTCCTGTATGAGGTTCTTCCATGAACACAAATAGCCATTAAAACTGCCAGGATTCTGCTCCTACACAGGGCTCACAATGGGATGTGCTGTCATGGCGGCCAAGGGAAAACTAGTCTGTGTTGTGCATAAAGGGGCCTGTAGCATCCAGAGGGAGAGAGTACTGCCCCAAGCTCTCATTCTTTGGGAAGCCTATTCCCAGTCTCTCCCCTATGACCCTGAGGTGGCAATGGATGCTCTTTATAGACTTTGTCATTCAGCATCTTTCAAACACTGTTTTAACCCTGCTATGTGATCAAAAAGCAGGGGCTTTTCACAGGATCTCAGGAGAGGGAAACTGCCAGGAGCATGAAGCATTTCAAGCTAATTTGGTCATATACAGATACAAAGCTTATCATTTTCCTTTATCTGTCTTTTCCTTTACAGGAAATTTAGCCAGAACACAGTTGCCCAGCTCTGGTATTTTGTGAAATGTGTTTATTTTGGCTTATCAGCATATCAGATACGCTGCGGATATCCAACTCGTGTTCTTGGTAACTTCCTCACAAAAAGTTATAACTATGTCAACCTGTTCTTATTTCAAGGGTAAGTGTGGACCTACTGCCCTTCTTTTTTTGTGTGTGTAATATGGATATGTTATAATGGGTAGATAGGGTTATTCATGACTTTTCTTCACAGACTACAGTAAATTTTGCATGGCATACTCTGTATATGCCATATGTCACCTGTAGTCCACAAAGAAAAAATCTATTCCAGGAATACAAACTTCAGAAAAGTTGATCTCCCATTTTGAACCCAGAAGCCTGATTTACCAATCAGCCATTCAGGCCCTTATGGAAGAGACATTTTTAACACTTCTAAGAAATCACCTCTGTCAACAGAGATAGGGGCTACCCATGGTGCTAGGGTAACAGGTAATGTTATTAGTTCTGCAGGCCTAAAAACTAGTAAGGTGTCAAATCCCCAAGAGATCTTTGGAGCAGGTCTATAGACTCTACCTCAGCAAGTGAAAGAAATAGAGTGAAAGACAGTACATCTGAGAAACAAGAACTATGCATCAAAAAATATTTCGAGAAGTTCTGCACATTTGAAACTCTTCAGGAATTAGGAGTGTTAGTGCAAGTAACAGGCATAGCATCACCTCAGAGTGAAAGGTGGTCTTACATATGCATACCATACCCTCCTCTTACACTGTTACAATGATCTTGTGATTAAGCCAGTGTAAAGCATATATGTATTTCACATTAAAACTGGAATACTTTCAGCCTTTTCACAATATCTGTGATATGGGCTTCTTGCATTCCAGTAGGAAAAGTTAGAGAAGGCTTTCCTCACATGAAATACTCTGTGAGCTGGCTGATCAGAAAAGTGTGGGACTAGTAAAGGAATGATGCAGCTGTTATATGCATGTTAATTTCCTCTTAGTCCACCTTCTTCTGCTGCTTAATCCTGAGTCATAAAGCCCCGTTCCATATGCAGCTGAGGACTGCTCACCTAATGCAAAGATGCCGTGCATGACTTGGTGTAAGGAGGTATAAAACAAATGCCTGCCATCCTCTGGAAAACATGGTCTCCCCTCCCAGGTCAGAGGAATTTAGGGATACAGGGAAGCCTTTTAATATTCCATCAATGGCTCAATCACAATTGCTGAGCATAACAATGCAAAAGTGTGCCTGACAAGGAGATCTAGAGGAGCATGGGCAATGGCAAAAGATCGGTACTAGCCATTGAATTTCAGGCTATGATTGTATTTGTGTTTAAAAAAACCTCCCACTGAGCTCTTTTAATATTGTCTTAATTCTCCCTCTTGACCTGTATACATGTACTGTGCTTGTTCAGCGTGATCTCTCTGTTTCTAATGAGTTATTTGCTGTGGTCTCCCTTCAGGTTCCGCCTAGTTCCATTTTTGACTGAGCTCAGAGCAGTAATGGACTGGGTTTGGACTGATACCACTCTCAGTCTTTCCAGCTGGATCTGTGTTGAAGATATCTATGCTCATATATTCATCCTGAAGTGCTGGCGAGAGTCAGAAAAAGTAAGGAAGCCCCATATGAGTGATCCAGGCCTCCTCTCCCTGCTGCAGAAATGAAGAGAAATAATCACAAGTCCATAAACAGTTGGGAAATCCACCATAAAACCAGTTTATTAGAAGATATACCTAGTGCTTGTTTTCAGAAATATTCAGATTGTTGGGTGCTTTACTTTAGTTGGCAGTCACTGCAAGTGAAATTTCGAATGGCTTCTCTTTTGTGCCTACCTGATTTCTCCACTGTTATCGTGAACTCCACAAGCATCTGCCTGCTGGCTTAATTGCTTGCCTGGGTTTCAAGGCTGAGGTTGAAAGTCCCGGTGTTCACACAGTCTCACACACAACTAAATGAGTACCCCCCAGTAGCAGGGAACCTGTAGCTGAAGAGAAAGGTCAGTAGAAAGAAGAGTTCATGTCCCCATAGTGTAGGTCCCAAGGACACCAGGTTCATGTAACTGCAGAGGGAAGTCAGCTGGCTCCTCTGTCTCAAGAGGGTCCTTGCACATCCAGAACTGAACTGTTAGGCCAGACTTGGCAACCATTTATCTGACTTAAATTTCAGTCTCCCTAAATCATTTAAGCTTCAGTTCAAATTAAAATTGCAAATTCTGGATTCCTTCTAACTGTTATAAAGATTGCAACCATATGCTTGCTTATTTTGCCAATTTGAAATAGAATTAAGCATTATTTAAAGAGTGACCAAACCAGTCAGAAATTCTACATCTGCATTGAAATTAATTTATATTTAAGTGTTACTGACGTATTTCTACTTTTATTATAATCCTGTCTCTTAATGGCAATTACTTTCCAAGTATGTCACTTAGATTAACTCAGAGCTAAAGTGCACACAAATCTTGTTTATAGGCTTTTTCTCTATGACTCCCACTACTGCGATGAATGGAAGAAGTTGTGAAGAACTTCAGGAGTCGGAGAAATAATAATCCAGTTCTACTCTGACTGTCCATCTTGCTGTGGTTTTTTGCACTATAAAAGGATCACATGCATTACATGTAGCAGAGAGCTGACATGGGAAGATTTCCATGTCTAAGCTAGCATGTGTGTGCTAATGCCATGTAGCAAAAGAACTAGTCATGACTTTATGAGTGTTGTTCAAGGTACTTTAGTTCTGTCTGTCTCTCTCAAACACTGAGTGGTATACCTAAGTACTTTGACTGCTAGAGTCTCTAAGGTGTCTGTAATGTCATTAAAAAAGTGTCTAAACTGAACTAATCTGTTTCAGACTAATAATATACCCCTGCTGGTTTTGATACATCTTAATTAAAACAGTATTCTGTAGCATAAGAGAAATTATTTGATACACTGCTTTTGAAAAGTAACTAATTCTTTTTAAATATAGCATTGTATTACAAATGTAAAATTCTCATAGGGCTTTATGGATTCATTTTGTAAAGCAAAAACAATTTCCTGAAAGCCAGATTCCTGGCATGTGTTTGAGGTATGGTGCAGTAAAATGCATCTTTATTTTGCACATGCAGTATGCAGTGCATGAACAACAGGCTCATAAACACTACAGAGTTAAAGCCATTAAGGGAATAGACCAAAATAAATTACAGTGGTGGTAAGGCATTTTACAGGATGGTGTAGCTACTGAAGTATTCAGTCCTGAGGCAAATAACGGAGGACAGGAATTACGGGCAAGGCAGAACAGACATACCATGTGATCTGCTTTGAAAGGAGAAAAAAGCAAAGTTTTGGTCTCAGAAGCTAAGGAAGGGAAAGATGTTACATCAGCAATGTCAATAGTCTAGGAACAACAGAACTGTAAACATTATTTAGATGCAGTTGGTGTGTATGTCAATTACTAGCAAAAAATATCCCTGCTCCCCACACTCTTCAATACACTGCAACATTTCAAGATCTATGAGAGGAACTTCTTTACGGAGCTTTGAAATGAAACTTTGGAAGGACAAATACAAGAAAGTGGGCCACTCACAACAGCAGGTTTTGGAACAAGTTGTATCACTGTTGCTGCTATTATTTTATATTTTTTTCCTGTGAGTTCATATTTGCGTACACTCAGACAAAATCAAATTATTCTACACAATTTCTTGCTTCTTTATGGTTGTGAAGAGTAAAAATCATAGAGGTTTACAATATTTTTCACACTGGACACATACCTGACATGGGCTCATTTGTCACTTTTTTCAGTTGTCACCAGAAATAAAGTGTCTGTGCACGTTTGGCCAATCTCAGAATAACTGGCCTGGCAATGGGTAGCAAATTACCCCAAAAGATGGGAAGCCGTAAGGTCATTATATACTTACCCATCAAATCATATGAAATATACCTCTGATAGAAGAGGCATTACCATATTTCTGTTTTCTTTTGCAGAGATATCCCCAACCAAGAGGCCAGAAGAAAAAGAAAGTTGTGAAGTATGGAATGGGTGGCATGATTATCGTCTTGCTGATTTGTATTGTCTGGTTCCCACTGCTCTTCATGTCTTTAATCAAATCTGTTGCAGGCATCACCAACAAGCCTCTAGATGTATCAATCACAATAACTCTAGGAGGTTATCAGGTAAAAAAGAGGACACACTAAAAGCATACTCTGGTTTTTGCTCTGTGTTTCCTGTGATATTTCTTCTTCCCTTCATTGAATTGAACTCTCCTGCCTTATGCAAGGTATCAGGCAAGCTTCCACAAGCAATCCCTTTTGAGTTTAAAAAAACATCAGTTTATCACTAATGTAAAATACTCTCTTCCTTTTCAAGTTAAAACAGTAATCTACTGGCAGTGGAATCCAAATAAATTATCTGACATTAGATACACTCAGGTGACTGCCTACAGGTCTGCATGGTAAATACCAGATAATTGAAGGTAGCTTGCATCTCAGTGTAATGAAATTATAACCTTCTGTTGAATTGAGTGCCATAATTGTCTTGGGCTGTGATGCACAGGATGCTGTACCGTGTCTAGCAGCTGATGTGAAGTAAATGTGACAAGTGTATGTTCTTTTATTTCCCAGCCTATTTTCACAATGAGTGCTCAACAGAGTCAGCTCAAGGATTTGAATCAGACTGGTTTCAATACGCTTCTGGCAAGCTATAGGGGTAACACTGTAAGTGAAATGCAGGACATCTCATTACTTAAAAATGTATGCATGTTTCCATGGAGGCCTTTTGTGAGTTTTGTTTGTGTAGTTTTAAGTGGTCAGCAGTGCTTCCATCAATTGGAAGATACTTTCATAAAGAGGATTATCATGAATAAAAGTTCAAACAGATCTTTTGTCAGGACAGAGCTGGGTTACGGTCAGACAAGCTACCATTAATCTACACAGCTTTCAAAAAAAACCCTGGAAGACAAAAACCTTAGTTGTCCTGTTGTCTGAATAAAAACCACCTTGTTAAATGACACAAACCTTCAGGAGACATGATGCTGTCTGTGTACTGCCAAAACAAATGTGCTGCAGGCACACCACAGTGTTTGCCCTTTTAAGCCCCATGGTCCTTCCTATAGAGCACACACCTCTTTTACCTCCGGGTGAGGAGAGATGGTGCTGTTAAAAAGAGGTGTGCCTCACAACATTTTGATATTAAAATGTCAAAACAAACATTTAACCATAGTCTCAGTATTTCATAAAGCAACATACTCAAAGCTTTCACAAGTTTCTACAGGAAAAGGACTGGTAATTACTAGAAGCTGTTGCCTTTCTAACATAACTGTCATTTGATCAGATACAACTTTAAAAGAAATGCTTGCAACTAGCCTATTCAAGAACTAACAGTTTTTCATCTTAGATCCTACCAAATAGCTCCTGTATGATAGCACTAATGTTGTTACCTTGATCCATTTTGAAGTTAAAAGTTTGAAGTTCCTTCATCCTTTGCAGAAATCTTTCTATGCAGAAAGATACTTAACAGAGAACAGTAAAATTTTAACTCAAGTTTAAATAGACTCTACAGGATTTACTTCGTGAACTTTCAGGCTCACTTTGGCCTACATGGCCATCAAACAGCAAGGCCATTTTTGTTTTGCCTTCTTAGCTTGGCTGTACTTTGTTGATTCCCCTTCCCATCGAAAGCCACAATTGGTACCTGAGGAAAACAATCAGTGCACACCACTGCACTTACAGTTAATCAAACATTTACAATTTTGTCTGACCGAGAAATGTGGTTCTGTGTCTTGTGGATATCTCTGCACTTTTCCTGCATTCTTTTCCTCTTCTGCACCTACAGGCTGCTTTGCAGTTTCTAGAGGGCTATGGAAAAGAAGACATAACTCTAGCAGATCTAGAGGGAAATTCTAACTCTTTATGGACCATCAGCCCTCCCAGCAGAAAGAAAATGATACACGGACTGCTCGATAATTCATCTGAGTTCACTGTAGTTCTTTCATGGACCATTCAGAGGTAATTAAAGAGGCTGTTAGGAAGCAGATAGATGATTTGCCAAGCATTTCCTCAGTAGAACAGTTCTATGCTGCATTCTTGGTTTAGTTTTTCAGCAAATTCTATTGTACTGCAGGGCAAAACACTGAAAGTCGGAGCTAGAGAGACAGAGAGAAGTCACTTTTGTTACCCAGGAAAATACATGTTGCCTGCAGTTCTCAGAAAATAAATAGAAGTGGAGCCACTTCCAAGTAGATTATTTAAAATGACAGGGTAGAGTTTTCACTGGGCCTTGAGGGGAAGGAAAAGTAAGAAAATTTTACAGGGAGATATTCAAAGAAACTGCTCCTAACAGCCTTGTTAGCAATTATGGAAATTGAGTACTTAGAGTTGGTTAAGTCAGAAAACCTACAAGGAAATACAAACAGAAGTGCTTAGTCCTCTAATTGAGGGAGTCTGGAATTGACACAAGCTGTTTTTATATGCAAATTACATAACAATGGTACAGATACATTTTCTTGAGACCTTTGCCTGTTCACTTGTTATTCCTTTGGGCTCAGTGAACTATTACTTTACAGTGACATTTTTGAAAGAGACGGGCTAAAATACAAAGACGTTGCACACAGGCTAGAACACATCCAGTCACCAAGGATGTTGGCTACTGCCTGCCAGCTGAGATTCCTGTAGATTGCTGGATTATACTGGAGTTAAATTATCACTCTGTGGAGATTAAGTTCCATTGCAACCCTGATATCTATGTTTTGTTGGAAGTAGAAGCTGGATTGTAATAACAAGACTATGCACAAGAAGCAGGTCAGCTGAATCACTGTTACAGCTCTGAACATGTTGGGTCAGTCTTTCCACAGTCAAAAATAGTAATGAATCTACACCCTTAATTCAACTTTATTTGACTCCTTATTTTCCTGGAAGCATAGAATATAAGCTAGTGAATTACACCACTCCATCATTTCTGAGCCTTATATTAATTTTTAATACTCCTAATCAGTTTGCCCATATAACTACAAGCTGCCCATATAACTTTGATAACTACAAGCATTCATACTCTAGTTGAGAGAGACCTTTTTCACCCTCAGATCTTGTGGAATACATGGTCACGATGAGTGACTGAGAGTGTTAAAGACTTACCACAGTGACCTTCTACTGAACTGCTGCCTTTCATCTAGGCCGGGAGACCACAAGCCCAGTAAGATGAACCTGTTGAGTCACACATTGCCTTTGCACATCATCTGCTGGAGATGTGTCTGTGCAGCCTACAGCAGCCCAGGAGCTGCTTCACCCAGCTGCTGCATCTGGACCGCAGGGTGTGGCCCAAGGCACTGTGAGAAAGCTGATCCTGCCCCAGCCCAGTCATGTTCTGCAGCTGGCACGAAGCTTGAGGGGGAGGCAGGGAGGTCCCATCTGTCTGTTAGACAAGTTTCTGCAGGGCTGAGGTGGTGTTTTGAGAAGTTGTAGCTGATGCAACATCCTTAGCTGTCCTGCCACCAAACAGTCCCATTGCCTAAAGTCAGAGCAAAGTTATATTAATGTGTCATTGTTGCCTCATATACTAGGGTATAATCAGTTAGAAAAATACACCTTTAAGGCTGCTACAGATCCTCTTTGAAAAAAAACCCCACACCATGTCAGGTACAGGTAGCGTGATACTTGCTTTATCAAAGACTAGGATAGCCAGGGCTGGTGCAGATTAGTTAGACAACTCACTCTTGCCCTGAGCAAACAAGTGCTTAGGTTATGCTCTCATTGTAGGCTGACAATGTGTCTTCCCTTTTACTTACAACAGAAATCTCACCCTTGGTGCCAAAGCTGAAATAGCATCAGATAAACTTACTTTTAAACTACAAGAGGATACCAGAAGAGAGATTGCTGCAATGATGTCTGGACAGCAACTGGAAAAGGTGTAAGTTATTTTCTTTGCCTATTTATATCCAATTATCCCTTTTGAAGCCTGATTTCCTAAGGAGGTCAAGCTCGTGCAACTGTTTCATTTGTCTGCCCCCTCTAATAACAGATGCCAACAACACTGAAGTCAAATAATAGTAAAATAAAAGGTAAAAGCTTGTTAATTTCTATTATAAATGTAGGCTGAGAAGACCATGAACACTGGATCATCACCAACAAATATAGTGAAGCTATTAGTAACTTTTCTTTGATTTATTGGACAAGCATAAGTTCATTACAGTGTATTCACAGTTCAACTCGCCTTCGAGTTACTTCAGTTCAGCTTGATCTGAGGATGTTGTACTGAGGATTTTTTTGTTCTAAATAACCTTCCAGACTGTAGTTCACATTGTTATTCTTGAATAGTACAAGATTGGCAAGGAAGTGTTAAATCACTGCGGTCAAAGGGTAACATCTGCAGTCATTTCTGACATCAGATCTTTTCCTGTAATGGAAATTCACAAGGCATGCTCTTCATATGAATATCAAACATTATTCTATGGATATAGCCTTATAGCATTAACAGCAGTGGTGCCTCCTTCCAGATTTGAAAAGAGTCTGGCTCTTGCTCTTCGGTCTGCTCACTGGGGATTACTTTACAGCAATAGTCTCTAAGTACTGCTAAGCCAGCACGTTATCCCTGAAGGCCACCTAATCTGATTTGTGGCTACAAGAGTTGAAAAGTTTAAGCTGAGGCCAGCTGGGATTGTGGAAGCTTTGAGAAATTCTTACCTGTTAGTAGGTAGAAATTAGATTTGCTTTTTCTGTGCACAGCTGTTTTTCTACACACAAACACACACACACACGTACATCCAAACAGACTGCTGTTGCACATCTGATCATTGTATTTAAAAATATTTTATGCCTCTTTTCTGCTGTATGAGGATACAGGAATATTTCCTAAGGTGGTGGAGAGTAGATTTTGTGGGAAGAGGTAATCAGTTTATAATTTTCCCTTTGCAGGAGGCAAACAGGCATTTGCCTGTCTTACAGTAATACTGTTGATTTAAGCTTTTTTAACTTGGTCATAAAGGAAAAATGGTAGTGGCAGCTATTAGCCATTTAACTACTTCAGCATGGAGCTTTCTGTCACCATGTCCACTGGGACAACTTAGGTACTGAGCTCTTACCTTTTTTTTTTTACCTGCTGGAGTGATCAGAAGCAATTTTCAATTGGTCACTTCTGTTCTTCCTCAGCCTGGTGTATGCAATGTAGCCAAGTATCACAGGAGTTCCCTGAGAAGTCCTCTTCCCTAGAATTTTTTAGTCATTTGAGGAAAAAGGACAGTATCTCTGCTTTTAATGATATGCCTCTCCCTCTAGATGCTGGTCATTCAGTCTGACTTAAGATGATTTGGTTTTGAGTCCAGTGGAAGAACTTTAACAAACACCTTTCTTTCTAAGTTTGAAACCCTTCTAAAAACTGTGAAAACATTTCCCAATGAAAGATTCTGGCAAAAAATTCTCACTCTTTTCAGGTGTTACTATCAAAACATTTGCAACTCTGAAGTAATAACTGTTCTCACCAGATATTTTTCTAGCTACATATTTTTCTAGCTTGTTTACTACTGCCTTTGTGACATTATAGCTGACTATAAAAGCAGCTTTGTTAAAAGGGGAAACAAAATATAAAGTCTACATTCCTTGCAACACACATGCCTCAGGTGTGTGGAATTCATGGTGTATGAATGGTGACATTATGGATGGAACTCCCTGCGGAAGTTCTGACAAATATGGCCAATAAATCCAGCTAACTTTCAGATGTGACATCTGTCCACTGTAAAGTCATAGATTGAGCCAAAAAATTGCTGGGAACTGTGTATAGTCCTGTTAGGTACTTGTAAACTATTTTAGAGGTATAAAAATATGAAATATTTGCTTTCTCATTTTTTTTCCAGGACATTAAGAGAAGTGTACCCGTACTACATCAAGGCTCCGAGTGATTCTCTGGCAAAACCCATAAAGCAGCTATTGAAAGGTATGTGTCCAGACCATGGAAAACAGAATATGGTTGAAAGAAGCGCAATGCAGCACTCACACTTGTACATTCACTGAGCTATTACCAGGTGCCTCAGTCTGAAATGCACTTACAGTGGTTTCTACTTGATGCCTGCAAGGTTGAGGCAAGATCAGGTAATACAGTATAAGGTAGAGAATACATCTGGATGTATTTTAGCTTTGTATTTAACAGTAAGGACTCTAAGGATGAAGTCCACCTCCTTTTCTTCAAGTCTGCTTTAGGAACTGTTTTCTCTTGTTTTTTGAGTAAGTGATCACGAGTTTGACTTCTCTGCATTTCCCTGATACTTTATTATGAACAGTCAGTGGCATTGCATGTCTGCAAATGTAGCTCCTCAGCTTAAGTTATGACACTACATGATTTGAGGTTTTTTTAAGCTCTTCCTTCCTTGATGGCAACAAAGAATACAGTTTAGATAAATCATTGAATTTCAGAGTGCTGTTACCCAATCAGAATGTAGATACTCACAGACAAACAGAATACATGCACACATGTGCACACACACATGTGAAAAACGTGTTGGGTTGCAAGAGTAGGAACAAGTCATTATCAAAGAGCCATTTGCTCAACAGTGGTTAAATTTGGCACTCAAGTGTAGTAGTAGTAGTAGTAGTAGTAGTAGTAGTAGTAGTAGTATATATAGTACATTACTGTCAAGATTCGGTGATTATATTAATTGGAAAAAACAATTCTCAAGGCTGAACCTCAAGTATGAACCTATGAATAAGTTAGAAGTGCTTCACTGTCATTAGTCAGGTCCTTAATTTGAGATTCTTCAGAAGGGCTTTAATGTATACACTACTAATGTATGTACAGGAGGATGAGCTCACCTCCGGTCTGTGTGGATCAGTATGCATAAAACAGGATAGTATGCTTTTCTTCATGTAAGAGAATAACAACTTTTATATCAAGACATAAATGATTTACAGTGGTAGTTTCACTTTGATGTATAGAAGCAGACCACTACCCCTCGAGGTTAAATGCCTTTCTTTAGGCCTGAAATGCAGACATGATGAATGTTATTGGTATTTTGGCAATAAAATACAAAAATTATTTGACAGTTGTACAGAAGAAAATGTATGTGATATGAAATATTTAAATTCTTTAATACAGAAGGGGAAACACAGAAGTCTAGGTTGTATATTTTGTACAGAAATAATGTAAAATGGGGTTTAGGAGAATTATAACAAACTTTTGCTTCTACATTGTTGAGTCATTTTATTTTGCAGATGTTTAAAGTATCTGTCTCAAAGTAGTTCGATTTTTACAATTCTTGGTGTATATATATTAACATTTCTTTTTTTTCAATAGACTGCAAATGGAAAAATATTACGGTTTCCTTGGTCAAAAATGTGTCTGAAGAGGGAGTTCGTGAGTGGTGGGTTTTGAATCAGCTTGAAAAAACATTTGAAACATCTGGAGAGAGTCTTGAGCTCATTGTATTCAGTGATAAAGTCAGTCCTCCAAGCCTTGGATTCTTGGCTGGTTATGGGTAAGATGGAATCTTTATATTAAATTAAATAAGGTACATAAGATAGAAGTAGAGGTGACTTTATTTGCTGATTTGGGGAGGTTATTTCTTTTTTGTTGTTGTGTTTGAACATTACAACATTTTGAAAAGGGATTTTGTGAGGTTTTCAAAATAATGTCAGGAGGGTTAATATTCATAAGGTGTAATATCACCCTTGATAACTGCTCTACAGGGGGATTGAAAACAGAAGTGCCTTTCTGTGATCATTTAAAGGTAAATTGGCAGGAGAAATGAACCCAACTCAAAAGAGATTATAAGTCATAATTGCAATTTAATAAAAATATTACAATAAATGCAGTTGTACAAAGAGAAACTGGTTTTAACCCATAAACCCTAGATGTATAACCCAGGACCCTGGGCACAAACAGAGCGGTGTTTGATGGCCCCTGTGCTGAGCCCCACGTGGTCCCCCTGAGTCCAAACTAAAAGGAAAGTAAAACCTATTGGTGCAGATTACGGTCACAGTATGGTCAAGAGTGGCAGTCACAATGTATGAGGAATTGAAAGTGTTGACATTTTAGTCTGTGTTTTTGCTTATGCCACATGTGAAAAGATTTATTCTTTTCCTACCAAGTTCTAGGGAACAAAAGCTGATAGAGTGAAGGCTTTGTCCTTGAAGACAGAGTTTGCGTAAACTAAAGTTACTTGAGTCTCTCCTATTGGTTGACAGCCTTTACAGGAGAGCTGGGGGTGGGGAGAGCAAGGAGGAAGAGAGAGAGAGCAGCAGGGTCTGTGACCTCTTTCCTGGGGAGTGGTGGCCTCACCTCCCCAGGTAGACATCTCTAGCAGGCTCAATAAAAGTTGAGAGGGCTCATATTCTGGTCGTTGGTGGTTTTTTCCCCAAAAAGACAGCAGGGATGCCTGCTGTCTGCCAATGCCTAGAGGACGTAGTCCCTGCCTTCGGGGGAGTGTCCTGAGTTGGTAAGACAACCTTACATGAGTAACTCTCTATTGAGTGGGGTGCTTACACGTCTGGGCTTATTGCTTTAGTCTCCCTCCTTCTCTCTCTCCCTTCTCTTTGGGTTCCCACTATTCAGTCACAGTCCCATCAAGGTTCTGGTCCCCCTCTGGATTCGATGAGTGGTATCAGAAGCCCCAAACCCCAAGATTATATATGCTTAGATTCAGTTGGGAATGCCCAGTACCTCCTGCAGGGCCAGGAGTTTCACAATGGGTGATTTACTCTGAGTCATGGGATATTCCTGGAATCCTTGATGGCACATTAGCAGACATGACCCCTCAGGCTGGATACGATGGTGCTAATGCCTCCCTGTAGGGAAGGTATCACGCCTGAGTCATTAGTGTGAAGATCCCTCTCTCAGAGTTCTCTAACACCCAGCTTGTAGCCTAAGGGGTCAGGTGTGGCTGCAAATGATCCATTGCTAACAGTTTGTTACAAATGACATAGAGGGTGTAAAATACACGGTTTTGGTTATACCCACATAGTAATAAGCTGGTCCTGGCCACTCTAACTTGGACCCCTTCACACCAATTTCCTATTGAAGTAAAAAAATTCAAAAGATGTTAGTTAGCTGCAAGTCAGGTTCTGCCCCAATTCTGCCTAGTTTTTGGTGACCTTCCCTATCTTGTAGCCAGGACCCTGGGTGTGAAACTGTTATGAAAAACCTGTCCACAGACAGAGGAAGGCAGGAGACTGTGCATTCCCAGGAGATAAATCCTTCTGGTACAATTTTGGAGAACTCTTCATAGGAGGATTGTCAGGGGAGACAGGTAAACATTAGTTCTTCACCAGTTACATACACTTAAATAAAAAATAGTAGATACGAAACCTGACAGATTGTTTGCCTTTAGCAGCCAGATGTTGTCAGATTTCCCATTGTGACTTCCAAGCTGTAGCAGACAGGACATGAGACCTTCAGCAACTGGGGTTAAACAGTTTAAGTCAGCAGCCTCAGCTGTTTATGTTCCATATTTCTGTGATGTTTGAAGAGACCTTATTTTCCTTCATCCTGCAGCACAGCGAAAACAAGATCCTGATTAGAAATTAATGTTCATCCAGCTAATAGATTACATTTGGCCATGTAGATGAGCTCCCTCACACTTGGCTGACCCTTCTTGAAGGCATGATTTGAACTCTTCCTTTCTTTCTTTTCAGCATTATGGGACTCTATGCCTCAGTTGTCCTGGTGATAGGGAAGTTCGTCCGTGAATTTTTCAGTGGGATCTCTCACTCCATCATGTTTGAGGAGCTACCCAATGTAGACCGAATCTTGAAACTGTGTACTGACATTTTCTTAGTGCGAGAGACTGGGGAACTGGAACTAGAAGAAGACCTGTACGCCAAACTAATATTCCTGTATCGCTCACCAGAGACCATGATCAAGTGGACTAGGGAAAAAACTAATTGATCTCTTTGGTGTCACACTGCAAATCAAGTTGATTTAATCTGAATTTTAAAGGAAAAAGAATAAAAGCACAATAATCTCTTAAGAGCTAAGCCTTTTATAGTTGGGTAGCAATGATTTTTTTCACTAAAGGAATCCTGGAAGCTACGGCCTTAGGAATCCATGCTGCCTTTCAAATTAAGGATCAACAGTGAGGGAAGTTGAACGATTTGTTGGTTTTAATGTGCCACCCCTCTACAATCTGGGGACTGCTTTGTAATTTAATCAAGAAAAAGGTTGCATCTTTGTCTGGCTAATTTAATTTTCCAGATGACCATTACAACTTAAAAGAAATGAAACGAGTGAACCGCCAGATGACTCCGGTGTACCTTCTTAACCCTTTCTGGAGCCATACAGTTTGGATTGTGCAATATGCTGTTGTACATCACTGACTTTCAAGCTACAGTAATGGGATGCTCACTAGACTTCAGGACACCCAAGACCCAGGGCCACAGTGGGATCTGAAGACATTCTAGCCATACCCATTTGTAGAAAAGCAGAGGTTTTGATGTACAAAGGACACTGTGGACAAGCCTCTGTTAGCAAAAAGAAAACAATTAACATTCTCATTAAATGCCTTATTTTATTTGTACAGTCAGAGGAGACATTTCCACCAAACATCAATGACTTTTCTCAGGAAAAAAAAAGCAACTGAAACTTGACACTTCGTCAAGATTAACTAATGGCTAGAATAATTATGGTGAATTATTGGGGTGTTCTGCTGGGCCATTCTCTTCAGAGTTACTGCTTTCCATTAGATGAGAAAAGAAAGTGAATTCAGTGACCTAATGAGCAACTTCATTTCTTATAACCCTTTAAAGACTGAATAGTGTGTGCTTCCTTCTGCTCCCCATTACATGCTTTTTTCCATTTCAATGATTTAAGGCAACTGTTGTTTTGCTGTTAGCTGATATTCTTCTTCCAGTGTTTCAGGTATATGACAATGTTTACATATTCCAAGTCACATTTTTACATCCAAGACGGGGTTTTTTTTTTAGTTCCCAAATATAGATACATGAGCTTGAAAAATGGCCTTTTTCTTAAATTGCTCTTATTAGTGACACAAATGGCTCATTAGAGAACATTGTAGCATGAAAATTCACAATTGTAATATAGGTTTCATTCCATGTTAAAAAAATATTGAGGAAAAAAATAATTGAATGGGGGTAGGGTATGCTAAAAGGGTATACTGTGTAGTTTTGATTCAGTAATGACTTAAAATAAAGCACATGTTGCAAAGTCATTTTAGAAGTATTTTTTCCTCTGCCTTTTTACATGAAATGGGAAGAGTTTGACATTCTTCTAAGTCTGTGACAAATAAATCTCTTTCTTGTAGTTAGCTGCTATTTATAATATGAATGATTAGTTAATCAGCAGAAAGAAACTAACATAATTTCCTGGCACATTTTACTGCAGAACTTCATGAAACAGCACAACTAAATGAAGTTGAAACATACTCTGCTGAGTGCTTCCATGACAAATGCTGTCCATTCTATACTGTGAAAACTAACATTTTGAGCACCTTGGTGTGCACAAAATAAAAATCGCTTCATGATATTGTAACAATAAAATAATTTGGTAACTGGAACTCACTGGAAGACAACCAGATTTCCTCCAAAGTGTAGTGGAAAGGTGGCTGGTCATACAATTAGGCCACACTCCCCCCTGGAGAGTTTTGCTCCATTTCTTCTATAAGTCCTGTGAATGAAAATCAAAATATACAGGGCAGCCCTGATATGGCCTCCAGGGATGTTAAAATGTCCTTTATGGTTAGAGGGATCCTCAGCTGGGTGTTCAGTGATTTTAAGGAAAGCAACACTGGAAGGAGAAGTGTGAAGGGTATAATGTGTTTCTAAAGGTACCAGCCAGCAGAACCACACTGGCCACAGCTCATCCTGGCTCCCTTCCTGGTTCCTTTTCTTTAACAGGCACTTCCTTTCTGGTGAGAAAAAAAATCTGTCTTTGGAATGAGCTGTAGTTATTTGGGCTTTGCAGAAATGTGCTGCTCTTTCTTTCATGAATTGATCAAACTTTGAAAATAAAAGGATTCTTCTGTTGGGTTTTTTATCTTTTTTTTTTTTAACAACCTGTAGTCAAATAGCTGACATGGACTGGGTAGCTACCTACAGTAGATGAGAATGCTGATGATCATCCATTGAGCCCCACTGTCCAGATAAAGTTGAACTGTCAGCCCACATTCTAGGTGGTTAATACTGGGGACAGTACCATCTAACATCTTTATTAACAACCTGAAGGAAATGACGGAGTGTACTTTCAGCAAGTTTGTTTCACCAAACCTGGGTCTGGTGAGATTTGTGATAATGTAAGTATGTTAGCTGCCCTCCTGGGACATGGGGTGGGCAGTTGCTACAGGGAGGGCAGGACTTCCTCTGAAGGCAGATCTCAGGATGATGGAGAAATGATCTGCCAGGCACTTCATCGAGTAAGACAAATGCAGCAAAGTCCTGCCTCTGAGGCAGACTAATCCCTTGCAGCAATTCACACTAGGTAGGTGGGTTGGGGACAGCTTTACAATAAAAAGAGCCAGGATCAAGGGTGGGCTTGCATGGAATTGCATGTGTATGGGCAGTTGTCATGCTCAGCCCCCAGAGCTCACACCCCCCATGTTCCTTCCCCCTCTCTGTATGTTTTTTTCCCTGAGGTTTGTGCATGCCATGAAGGTACCTTGATGGTTTCCCTGTGTCTGAAAGAGTTCTATGCCCCTGCCCTGCCCTGCTGCAGCAAATCCCACTGCTCCTGAAGCGGCACAGGTTGGCAGGTGCTCCTGAAGCCCATGTGCCCCCTGCTCACAGTCTCTGTATCCCCTGGGGTTCCTTCCCCACCCTGCATGTCCCCGTGTGGTTTCCCAGTACCTGAGCCTCTCCCATCCCGGCCTTCAAGCCTAACACTGCCCCCATGTGTGCTGTCCAATCCCCTCCAAACCCTTTATAACCCAGACCACAACGGGAAATAAAGTGTTTCCAACATGTTCTCCAACCCTGTGTGTGTCTGAATTATCTTGGGAGCCGTCCCCATCGCGGTCCCGAGAAGCAGTGTACCCTTGAGGCAAATAAAACCAACAGCATAGCTGGCTGTATTTACAAGAGCACACCTGATAGTTGAGGGAATTTATTAGTCCCCTCTATTCAGCACTTGTGAGACCATATCTGGAGAACTGCATGCAGGTTTGGGGTCTCCAGTGCAAGAAGGATACTGACATACTGGATTGAGCCTGGCAGGCAGCTGGAGGACACAACAGGGAGGAGGGGCTGCAGAAGCTGGACTTGTTCAGCCTTAAAAAATAGAAGTCCAAAGGGAGAACTTAACGGTAAGGTATAGAAAAGGTGGAGCCAAGCTCTGCAGAGCTGCATGATAGGTGAGAGGCAACAGACACAAGCTGCAACAAGGGAGAAGGAGAATTATTTTTACCCTGAGAGCAGTCAAACATGGGAGGAAGTTCCTGGAGAAGCTGTGGGATCTTCAGCCTTGGAGGTTTTCAAAACTTGACTGAACAACCTCAGTGTAAGTGGCCATACTTTGCATGGGAGATTTGACTTGAAACCTCCTAAGTCCCTTACAACCTGAATTATGTCATGATTTTAGGATTCTGCCAGAGACACTGTAGCTTACCAAAGACAGTGTATTGGCTGCTGTGACAATTACCTCCAAATTGTTAGAATAAAGTCATTGGGTACTACAGACCTGATATAGTACATCAAACCTACCTTAGTAAGCCCCTGTGTCCAATTTTTCAGAGCTAAGCACTGGCAGGGAAGATACCTGTTTTCCCTCTTCCACCCTTGTAATCAAGAAATTATGACTCGCAAGATGATAATATAAACCCTTACCTATACAAATGAACTGAATTGGATAGATGGGATTAAACGGCCTTTTAGAAGGTTACCAGGTCAGACTTAAATGAAACAGATCCTTGTGGTTATTTTCCCAGATTTTAGAACTCCTTCCTGTTTTTTTCAACAGAAGACCAGCTCTTCAATAGAATAAGCCTACATACGAAAGGAAAAAACAGCCTTAAAATAAAATCAGTTTTGTTATACAGGCATCAGTGGTTTTATTTTCCTTACAGGAACTGACATTTTAGTGTTTGCACAAAAGTCTCACTTTAAGAGCTGCATCCATCAAGGCAGGTTCAGAGTGGTTGTTAGGAAGCATTTATTTACTGAGAGGATGGTCAACCACTGCAACAGGCTTCTGAGGGAGGTCCAAGTCTGTCAATGTTAAAGAGGCATTTGAACAATGCCCTTAACAACACGCTTAAATGTTTCATCAGCCCTGTGGTCAGGCAGCTGGACTAGGTGATTGCTGTAGTTCCCACCTATTAATAAGACTGTGATTATTATGGCACACATTTACCAAAGAGTGCCATTCTCTATTTAGCTCTCAGGAGTGCTGCTTTCCAGGTGCTGGCAGAGGACATGCTTCTTCAGGAAACAGTGGCATGACCTGTTTCAAGGTCCAAGATGAAGAACCAGGCATGGAGGAAGGAGGCCAAGTTTGATGACATCTAATTCTGGTACCTTTACAATTGTGAATCCTTCATAATTTTAATGAATATTCAATCCAGTAAGTGTTTGAAGTATCCCCTGAGCACTCAGGTATTACCTTTATTCAAGAGCTTCACATTCCATGAGAGCCAAGAGCCTGTGAAGAGGTTTTAGCTGTCTCCAAAACGCTTGAGCTCCCAGGAGAGCTGCTGCAGCCAGAAGAGCACACGAGGCTCATTTCAGTAAATGTCACTGAGGTGCTGCATCAAGACAACTGCAACCACCCAGCCTCACTGCTTCTGCACAGAACAGCCAGCTCTCTTACATGAAATAACGTGCCAAAGGTGTGATTGTCCCTAGGGCCTGTTCCTAGTGGGTACGTAGAGTTTCCAGGCACCTTGCTGAACACCACACACTTTTGGCTGCTCTCCTTAGACACCGTTTTTGGTTCTCCTACACAGCAGTCAGCATCAGAAGATAGAAAAGCCGTAATACTTTGTGAACAGTTCCTACACCAGGGTGCCACCAGTTACCATTCTCTCTTGCAATTAAATACATAAATGCTAATTACGCTACCTAAGAATGGAGACCTCATTGGCGTCTTCCGCAGCTTAACTCAAGCATAGAAAAGGGCACTCAACCAAGTGGTCAGGGGTGACTCAAAAAACACAGAGCTGAAAGCTTACTATGAGGCTGCATGTTTTTCATGACTCCTAGAGTCCTAGAATACTTCAGGTTGGAAGGGGCCTCCAAGCTCATGTCATTCCAAGCCCTCTGCCATGGGCAGGGACACCTTCCACCACACCAGGTTGCTCCAAGCTCTGTCTAACCTGGCCTTGGAACACTTCCAGGGCTGGGGAAGGCATAGCTTCTCTGAACAACCTATGCCAGGGCCTCTCCACTCTCACAGATGTAAGAGACTGAGATTCATTCATGGCTGGGCTTTGCGAAGGAAGATTTGGGAAGGGCTCTCCCCACGTGGGTGTGCCCTTCCAGCCTGCACAGTGAATTTTTAGGTGAAGCACAGCGTGCACAGAACTGGCCCCACCCTTTAACTCCTAAGGTCCATCTGCCATGGCCAAGCGAGCTTGGACAATGACAGTGAAGTCCTCAGGACTAGAACCTCCAGTCCCCGGTATTCCCAGGAGGTCTCCCATCCAAGTACTAACCGGGCCTGACCCTGCTTAGCTTGCGAGACCTGACGGGATCGAGTGTCAGGACAGGTGTAAGAAACTATTTTAACTTGCTGATAAGTTTTTACATTGACTGGGGCA
Source organism: Sakesphorus luctuosus (assembly GCA_013396695.1). Lineage (NCBI taxonomy): Eukaryota > Metazoa > Chordata > Aves > Passeriformes > Thamnophilidae > Sakesphorus > Sakesphorus luctuosus. The sequence continues at coordinate 67,205 of VWZD01010095.1, read as the reverse complement.
GTAAACAATTCGACCTATTCAAAATGTAATTAGTTGATCTCGCCGAGGCACAAGAGGTGTTGATAGGGCAATTAAGTGCCCTAGGCAAGGCTACTTTGAATCTGTTTAATTCCGCAAAAGCAGCAATCAGCCACTCCGCAGAGACTGAGCTCTTTCCAGCAGCTCAGGCACTGCCACATGGAGGTTTTGCAGCTTCCAGGAGCCCAGGGACAGAACACAGTGGCGTACACGGACCTCAGCTCTTTGCAGCGCTGTCTTCACAGGTCCCGGAGACATTCTGGGCTGCTGGCCGACGTCTTGAGTAGCCCTCGACTCATGCTTTTGCTGTCTTGGCCGAGCCAGCCTGCCTGGCTACCAGCTCGACTACCCAGCATCATGGAAAGATCCACCCGGAGCCACACTGGCCAATAGGCATCCACCAGAGGGCATTTAAGAGCATGCCCAGAGGTGCCCCATGGCCATTCCAGCTAGGGGTCTAAGGAACTTTTGGCCCCACTCCTCGTTTCTCAGTCCTGCCAGCATCTCCTCAGCTTCGTCACCTGCCCTCATCCTCGTCACCTGCCCTCATCCTCATCTGCCCTTGCCTGCCCCATCCCTCCTCTGTTACTGGCAACTGCCACAGGTGGTGGTAATAGACTGTTCCTTCCCTACCTCTCCCTTTCCCCCCTGAATTTCCCCCTGTTAATTATGTTAAAATACAGCAATTATCTGTTGGAGATTAAACGTTGGGAGATGCATACCTTAATCTAGCCTTCTGAGTAGTTAGTTAAAAGGACGGTGTTGCAGTTTCCAATCAGACTTCAGTAGCTGCTCTGGGAGTGTTTAAGGCCCAGTTTGATAAATGTAGTATTACATATACTGTATTATTGAAATGTTTTACAGAAAGAAGACTATATCCAGCGAGGTTATAGAGAGGTACGTTTATTCCAGGCCTGGGTGCATGGGGGATAACTCCTTCAAAAACATGCACCCCTGGTTGAGTTAACAACTGGTTTATATGCACGTAAGTTATACATATTTCATGTGTAAACTTTATTTTCTTAGAGAAGGCAGGGTTATTATAATGAATTTCAAGAAGTGATTTCCATTTTATCTGCCCTGTGCCACTCCTCCTTGCACCTGCGCTGTTCCTCTTGGTAATTTGGGGCAGGGGTCTCTGGTGGTCTTTGGGGATGAAGTCAGTACTCTTTCTCTCATGAACTTTTTACCTTTTGCTCAAAACTGCTTCAAACTGTTCTTTTGACATGTTTCCTGATTTATCTTCATTTCATAGGGTATCCTGGCTGTTGTAATTAGTCCAAGAGGCTCTGGTGCCTCTTGGTATGGCATCTTCAAGGACTTGTCTGTACCTTGTGAGTTTTGCTGTATGTCATACAGTGAATTTTATACTACTAAGCTAATTCTATGAAGGTGTATTGATTGATAACATTATCAATTTATAAGCATAATTAAAATAAGCATAAGTTCCCCCCAATCAGAAACAGCAGAAGAATGAGTCTTACTTTCCTGGGAAAGTGGAGATATCTCATTCATCTTTGGCATTTTGTCAAAGCATATGTTAACTACAGGCACAGAGTAAGTTGTGAACAAGTTCAGGTGTTTGTAGGTCTACATATACGGAAAAGACATTTTAAAGTATATTTCAAAATTACAAAAATTTGCCAAAATAAGCTTAGGGGAATTCTGTTTCTTCAGTGTTTGCAATTAACTTGATTTAGTACATTATAACAAATAGTCTCTGTTTGTAGAGTTGAATACTTACTGTTTGTTAAGTGTTTTACATACACACATATTGTAAGCAGCTTTAAGATATTTCTTTTCAGAAAGCAGGAAATATAGAAAAGCAAAAGCAATTTAGAAAAAGATTTAATATTTGAAAAATGTTTGATTATCTCAGTGAGCAATGAGTAAGTTTGAAGTACCCCTTCAAATAAGTTTGCTTGAGGAGTTTTCACAAATTTCTGTAAACTAACAAGGTGCAGAAGGCTGTCATGTGGAGCTGGGGCAAGAAACAGATGGACTTAGACACCAGGTGTTTGGAAAGCACTGAAAGGCAAATTGAAGCTTAAGAATGACTGTAAATCAATGACTGCTGGAGTACACTTTACTGCTGGAATGGTCCTGATATGCTTGGTTTAACTAAAGCTGCATATATTAGATGGGCTGATGGTAATCAGCATGGAGGTTTATGGAACTAATTTAATTCTGATGTTTAAAAAAATTACTTTCTTCGTCCAAGAAAATAGCCTGCTAGATGTATAAGCACCTGGGTAACTGAGTCTGATCAATCTTCATGTCTTACACCAGAAGAGCTATTTAATTTAAACTTATTAGAAGGTTTTGTTCTGCAAAGTAATTTTGACTATTTGATTCAGCAAGGGTTTTCTTTCTTTGTCACTGGTTTGTTCTTTTATGGTTTTATTTTAAAGTTATCAAAAATTCCAGTTGTTAAAATATGTGTATTGGACAATTACAGATACCAAGAAGAAAAGATAAATTCTGTGGTGCTCTTCCCTCTATATAATTATTGTCACACAAGTCCTCATCAATAGGCTGTTTCTAGATAGTACTGGATTGATCTTCTGGCTTCATGGTTGCCTTACTAAGAGTAAACAATAATCAGCACTTGATTTGCTTTGTTTCCTTGTCAAGAAACTCTTGCAGTCATTTCCTCTCTTGTTGATGCACAGGGAGGGTAACAACCAGCTATGGCTATCAGATTCCATCATCACATCCACACAAAAAAATATACCTGTTTGGTCATAAGACTGTCTAGATGATACCTATGAGTGGGGGAAAAAAAATCTCTCAAGTCAGTCCATTGGTTTATCTGTGCAGAAGGTCTCTGTGGAGTTCCTGGACCACTCAGGGAACTCGTAACTAAATACATTGTGTGTACACACAGGCACAGGCCTGACACCACACCAACAACTGAATTCCTCTCTTGTGGTTATAGCGTAAAGTTTGCAGCTTTTGTCACATGGGATTGAGTACCATGAAGGATGATAAAGTGACATCCCTTCTCAGGAAATTAGTTTGTCCTCATTCCACATCTGAAAGAGTTCAGCTTTTTCTATGCCACTGAAAAGGCTCTGAAAGTAGGTCTGAGGATTCACTAGGCCTCCTGGAAGTATTCTTTACCTTATTTGTTATATATTTTTTTTTTGCTACTTTAAAGGCCTGGTTTACATCTTGCACCTACTATAATTCTGGTTTAAATCCCAAACTCTAAACCAGCAAGCAGTGTTGGAACATAGCACATTAAAAATGAATCAAACCTAACCAAAGAAAAGAAAACAACAGAACAACAAAAAAAGGAAACAGTCAGTCACCTGAAACTGGCTGTGAGGTTCTGATTTGACATAAGGGGAAAGAAATTTGTCCGCCTTGAGCATAACTAAGCATTGGTATGTGTTATCCAGAGATAGACTGTAGAATCTCTGTCCTTAGAGGGTTTTACAGCCCAACTGGACAAATTCCTGAGCAATCTGCTCTATTCAGTGTTGACTACTCTATGAATTGATATGAGGATTTCTTGAAGTTCCTTCCAAGATGATTTGTTCTATGTTTCTGGGATTCTATGAGAACTGGAGAAAATAAGCAAAGGAAATAAGAAGAGAGGCATCTGAAGATACGGGAAAAATATTTGTTAATAGCTTAAATCTAACTTTCCCCCCCACTCCTTTTTTTTAATCTCAAAATGGGAGCAAATATCTCAGAGGACTTCTGTTATAGTAAAAATTGACTATTAACTAGAATGTTGCATGTAAGACTTCTTTTATGTTATCAGAATGGCAGACTTGGTTTAGTCCTTTAAAAAGTACATGTCCACGCTGTACACAATGTTATTTGCTGAAGATGAAAAATGAAAATTAATAACAAAGGTATTTATGAAAACACTAACCAAAAGAGTGAGCCAGGAGAAATATTCTGTTGAAATTGGGGTAATATATCAAAGTGACAGAAATAAGACAGTAAGGTTTCTTTCAATCAGTAAGTTCTGTGTAATTAAATGTGGTATAACCAAAGAGACTTCTACTGTAAAGAAATGAAAATATAGATGTGATTACATGTTTGCTATCATACATCTTTGGTAAGAGCGANAGACTGTAGAATCTCTGTCCTTAGAGGGTTTTACAGCCCAACTGGACAAATTCCTGAGCAATCTGCTCTATTCAGTGTTGACTACTCTATGAATTGATATGAGGATTTCTTGAAGTTCCTTCCAAGATGATTTGTTCTATGTTTCTGGGATTCTATGAGAACTGGAGAAAATAAGCAAAGGAAATAAGAAGAGAGGCATCTGAAGATACGGGAAAAATATTTGTTAATAGCTTAAATCTAACTTTCCCCCCCACTCCTTTTTTTTAATCTCAAAATGGGAGCAAATATCTCAGAGGACTTCTGTTATAGTAAAAATTGACTATTAACTAGAATGTTGCATGTAAGACTTCTTTTATGTTATCAGAATGGCAGACTTGGTTTAGTCCTTTAAAAAGTACATGTCCACGCTGTACACAATGTTATTTGCTGAAGATGAAAAATGAAAATTAATAACATCCATCAAAAACAAAAGGGCTAGAGAAAGTGGCAGTAATACTGGGAAAAGGTTTCACCTTTGTTTATTTCAGCTTTGCAGCTATAGCATTACAGCAGCTTTTTCATAGACAGTTTCAATATAATAGAGTCACTTCTGCAGAAAATCTGGAATAACGTTAAGGTGAATTAGTTAAAAAAGGACNAAAGCATAAAGCCAGGACTTTGTTCCGTATGTGTTGTTAGGACCAGACAATGCTCTTTAAACTAGGAATTCTCTGGTTACAAAGCAAAACAAGGGAGAGAGGCAATACATCATTTCACTTAGTAGGTCATGTAAGTCAGAAGCAGAGCTATGACTACTTGTGAATGTTTACATGTATTTGATAATTATGTGGCCATTCACAGACAGTGTTCAGACTAAAAAAAAAATCATGAAGTATTTCACAGTTCCTCTTGAGACTCATCAACATATATGAGGAAAAAGTAATTTCTGTCAAAGTGATAAAAATGCCATGGTCCAAATCATTGACATTAAAAACTGAATAGTTCAGTGATGAGAGCTAAAAGTCTGTATGGCAGGATGACAAGCACTGCAGCCAGTGGGTAAAATAGCAAGCTGTCTTGAAGCAAAGTATATAGCTTCTTGAATTGATTCTATGCACTGCAGAAAGTTGATTTATGTCATGAGTTGGCATGTGATATTCAACTGTTTCCATTGCTGATAAAACAAACAAAAACCAGCAAAAGCATTTCTATATTCAATAGAAAGCTGAATTTCATGAGGTCCTAAGGTTATAAACCACCTTGACGTATGCTTGACCTTGAAATGCCATCTGATTTCCACAAATTTCTAAATGTATCTCACTTCACATTCTGCTGTTCTTTCAAGGATGATCATTTAAACCACTGCAAAATAGCTTTTGTCAAAATTCAAAACTCCTTGCTCAGTGCAAATCCCCAAGTCAACATACAATTAGTCTGAAGACTGACTGCAAAATTTAACTCCTCCTATTTTAGCTTGCTTACAGTGAAGACAGTTAGTTTTCCACAGTGCTGCTGAGTAACCTTCTCCTTTGCCAAGTTTTCCACTTTGCAGCTGTGTGTCTCATTTCCTTCTCCATTGACTTGAATGATAATGACAAAAGGGAAGGGAGGTATGGAACATTATCGTACTGATTCATAGGTAAGAAAGCAAATGTTTTAGTACCATCTCCCAAGGGCTGAAGTGTTTCACTTTTACTTATGTCTGTATGCTGAGGGGAAAATGATGGTGAGAATGTGAGATAATACAGAAATACAGGCTAGAATTAGTCTGCAAAACTGTCAACAACATTCTCAATTCAGATTGTTTCAGAATACTGTTGTTTTAGGAAGTTGACAGTGATGGATGCCTTCAATTAATATCTAGCCTGGTGCTACTCTATTTTTAGCTCAAGGTTCTGCTGCAGTAAAAGGTGAGGTGATACTTTGCCTCTGTGAGAGGCAGCACTCATTAGCCAAAGGGGTAAAAGATCAGCACCCCATTGACAGAAAACATTTTCTCATACTGCCCTTCTAGCAAACCCAGGTGGTTCCTGCAGCATCAAGCACTAAATTGAAGATGATCCAGTTTTCTGTAACCTCAGGTTTGGCAGCCCTGACTCACTCACAGTGCTGAGCTTTCATTTTTCCACTACATTGTGAAAATTATATTTCAGCTACAATGGTTCGGTAGTAGTTTTAGCTCTAGTCAGCATAGGTCCCCATTTAGGCCTCAGTTTTCAGCAGGCCTCAAAGGACGTGACAGAGATTAGAAGGGACAGGTATCATCTGACTTAAGCAGCCAAAGAGGTATTTCATATCATCTGACATCATTAGGAAGCGTCGAAGAGTATAACAAGCCAGGGGGGAGGAGTTTCTGCCTTTTCGGTCCATGCTTCGGAGCAGGAGGGTTCCTACTCCCTGACTGCTGATATCAGGCCCTGCTGCTGCCGGTCTGCGTGGCTGTTTACCTGGGGAAGTGAGCATATTCCTGTTAATTCCTTCTTTTTTTCCCTCTTGCTGAGAAGTTTCCTTTGGGGAGGAAGTTTGGTTGGTTCAGAATTCTGCTTGTTAGCTGGGGCGACCTCAGTGAGCCTGTTGTTGTTTCCTGTCACTATGTGCTATTTCATATTTGGTGTTAAGCTTTCCACTTCTCTATATAAATATAAGAACTTCACCATGCCCAAAGCCTCATTTCTGGTTTTTTCCCTCACTTTCCTTCTCTGGGAGTGGACCTTTTGACTAAGTACCAAGCAGTTGGCATTTTGCCAGCTTAAACTATAACAGGTTCTTACAGAAGTCATGTGGTAGTGTGAGCATCATGATCCCTCTTGTTGAACACGGGGTTCAGGCCATTCATTCCTGTCTAGCCAAAACTGCACTAATAGACAAGGCAGAGCAGGGACACCCATGTGAACCCTGTAGGCGTTTTACACCTGATTGTAAGGTGACAGGGAGCTGACTGCAAATTCAATAAAATTTTTCTCTTATTTCAAACAGACTATATTTTCAGAGTTGAGGAAAATGGTATGGCCAAGGAATTGATGTCAAATGTATTGATATTTTAGTCAAATCCCATTTCCATCAATTATCTGATAATACTGCTCAAAGAGATACTACTTAATGTCTAAGTGCTTCCATTTCAGCAGTCTGTAAATACTGAGGATGCAGGGTGAACTTCCCAGATCCCATGGTAGGGAGCCTCTATCTGCAGCCACAGCCACAAAACAGCTTGGACTTTGGCTCCAAAAGATGCCTCAATAGCAGCCTATACTCTCAATAAAGGCTGAGTTCACCAAATAGTTAGATTGAGGGGATGAGCCTTGGTAAAAAGGCATGTCTCACTCAGGACTGACAGTCTGGCCCTGCCCTGGTGGCAGGGGATGAAGCAAACACGAGGCTGGAGCAGAAGCAGCCCCCACCCACAGTACTGTCTGCATTCATGTGCCTCTGCGCTGTAACATGTCAGCATTAGAGTTGTATAATCAGTGCCTTCAAAGAGAAACAGGAATTTCAATGAATTTTCTTACTTTTCTCTGATTCCACTGGGAGGAAGAAAAAAAAAAGAGAGAGAGAGAAACCAGCTTCAGTTATCAAAGGGTTTGTCTTAAGGAATATTTGATTGAATTTCATGATACAAGCAATGGCTAGGCAGGCTTCTCCAAGCAAAAGCTAAGACTGTGCTCCCAAGACATAATTTCAATTGACATGTACCTGAAATGTAGCATTTATATTGGCCACTACTTTAGCCATTCTCAGGGACAAACTAAAACCTTCTATGTCTTTACTTTTGTCCCTTACTTAATAGAAGCACTCTCAGACCATAGGGGACAAAGTTTTCTTTCCCAGCTTATGAATGCCATAATTCTCTTGTTCTGCCCATCAATAGTCCAGATATAACTTCATAAATAGTCCAGATATAACTTCATAAAACAGGAGGAGAAGCAGATTTTAGCTGCAGTGTGTTTTCCTTGGCTCTCTTTAGAAACCTGCATGTGCTTGCGCAGGCAGTGGTGTGTGTGTAAGTCAGTGCAAGGATGGCTGCTCTGACAACACACGCAGCACTGTTACACCAGGCACCCCAGAAATCCACTCGCATGTGTGACAAGGCAAATGGTTTGGCTCCTGCTGTTTGTGTGACTGAGGCTTTTGCAGTTTTCCCTGATTTGCTAAACTGGCTAATCCCTAGGCAATTACTATGATAATATAAATAAATAGATAAAACTGTTGCTGCTCTGTGTGGCACCTTGCAATATTTAAATAGCATTTCTGCTCTGGATGCATATGGGCTATTTCTTCCTGCTTTCTTGAGAGGAAGGAAACCAGAGGAAATCTAATGGTTTATTAAACGCTTGGGGAAAGCAAAAGAAAATTGACCTGTGAGCATGGAACCGGAAAGGCAAATTCCCTGTGTAGTGGCCTCCCTTGCAGGAGCTACAACTGCAGTACAACCCTGCCCCATTGTGTTGAAGGGCTACAGGCTTTTTCAGGGCACATTAAGTGTTAAGGTGGACTTGTAGGACAGCAGAAGGAGAGATGGAGGAGAAATAAGTATTCAGAATCATTCAGTAAGAGTCCTATGAATGAAGGAACCCCTTCAATCCAGTGTTTCAAGTTGATAAAGTTCATGGCATGGGAAATCATTCACGACATAGCTTCAGGATTCGTCTGAGAGATGTGCTGCACAAGTAGAAAGCCATGCAAGCAGCCACCAACAACTTCTCCTTGCCTCTCCTGGCCTGAAAAGCACCTCCCAAGGCCAGTGGCACTGACTTCTATTTAGAAAACTGTTATTAAAGCAGAAACCTAGTGAAAACAATCATTTGCTATGGAGAAGACTAGTTGGAGAATGACTGATGACCAGGAGACCTGTGGACATACCTTTCTAAGGAATACCTGGGGGATTATTTATGTATGAAGGAAACCACCTTTCCCCCTCCTCAGTATGCAGGAACATATGCTTGTGACCAACAAAATGCATGAAACGAAAACCCTAACCCTGTCCCAGCCCAGGCTCTGGACACAACAGATCATGAGCCCAAGCTAAAGGGACACAAATCACACACAGAGCTCAGATGGTACATGACCACCTCTTCCTGCCTCTCCTCACTAGCAAGGTCTGACACAATCCTTTAATTTTCTTGACATTTCTAGGCGTGGGGTGCTACGACTGAACGCATAAGGTTCTTCTCTTTGCATAAAGCTTTCCATTCTATGGTTGCAACCCAAACCTCCTTCAAAGGTTTGATGAGATGGTATCATTTTTCAGAGGGGACCTGCTCTTACTGTAAGGAATCTGACACCTTCACAGGGCCTGAGGCAGCCCAGCTGTGCTGGAGTGCGCGCTGCTGTATTGCTGCATGCCAGCGAATGCCTGCTATACAGCTTTAGCATCGGGTCTTGTATGTGCAAGTATCAGCAGTGTGTACATCAAACACATGCATACATGGACAATGCATCTGTGCGTGTGTGTTTGTGGGTGTGTCTTTTTCAGTCACACACTCTGCTGCATTAGCTCTCATTAATATTTCAAGCCACTGCCTCCTGCATCCATGCTGGGGTGGAAGAGGGAGCTGCCAGCAGATACAGAGGGCTCATGACAATGTGACCATCAGACTCCTGTAGAAAACATCCAGGCAAAGCACATTTTTAATGTTGTGGCAGCAAGAATGAGGTAATGCGGTAAAATATTTATGAACCCTCTCAGCTGACATCTCTAAATACATTGTAGAGTCTAAAATTTGGAGGTCAAGACAGTGTATTAACTAGACATTAATCCAGCTATAAAATTCTCCCTGTTTTAATTAATGCTGGGGCCAGACCACTGACTGTGGTCTTGTTATTCAAAGGAGAAGGGGAAAAAAGAAAACAGATTAAGGAACAAATAGTTAGATGACAAAAAACCCTCATGGAATGCTTCTATCTACCAATTGTTTTGCTAGAGAAATAAACAAAGTATTTTACTTAAGACTGCTTCAAAGGGTCCTCTAGAGTCAAAAATTGTCATTTTTGCATGGCTTGTCTCTGCTTGCTCTCTTCCTTGTGCCTAATGAGAACAATGTAGCTCGTACTGCTGGGCCTCATCCCTTGTCATCAAGTCTCACACATGCCACATCTCAGGTCCCCTTCACTGCCCCCTAAAAATCCCCATGAATTCACAGCTGCCAGGGCCCTGATGCAGAGCTCCCATCACCAGCAAGCCCACCCTTCTCTCCAGTGGTTCCAGCCCATCTCCAGCCTCAACTGCTCACTTGCACAGGCAGGCTCCCCCTCCTGCGCTAGTATGAGGCATGGGGAGAGACAGACCAAAGGTTCACCTTTCAAATGGCACAATTGTATTCTCACCCTAGTAAAAGACACTCTGTGAAAGACCTGAGGAAATCTAATAGAGCAAAAAGTACTATGACACAAAACAAAATGACTGAAAGCTCTTTCTGAGAACAAGGAGAACAAATGCATTTCAGATAACTTTTTGAATCACCCTTTTTGATGTTTATCTATCTAAACTCTTTCTTTTACAGTACTCAGCCCATCTGATAATTAGCTCATGGTGTATGGATTCAAAACACACCCTTAGTACTTTGTTGGTGAAGCAATATTTCTCCTGCTTGTTTTGCCTAGACAGACTCCACAGACATTCTTCCAGGGCTGTGGGATTTATGTAGCTAGTTCAACTACTTTCAGTCCTTTTTCCCTGTGGCCAGGCTTGTTGACAATCACAGCACTGGGCACAAGCTCCTTGACATGAAGTAAAGAGCAAGGCAGAGCAGTGAAGAGGGCAGCTCATGAGCATTTCCTTGCAGTTCAGCACAGATCACAGAGGTTTCCTTCACTGCCATCTACAAGACTGTGAGCTACAGGAATAAAGATGAAGGGATTTGGGGAAGCAGCCTGTCTACACAAGCAACCTGAAAGGGGGCAAACCTATCCTAGAGCTCAGTGATTCAGGAAAGAACTTTTCTGCCTTGCAGGTCAGGAGCTAAATAAGTGCAATGAAACAGGCAGAAGAATTAACTTCTCTAAACAGGCTCTGTAGAGGATGTATTGATTTTGAAGTTTTTCCTTACTGGTTATGAACTGGCTCCCATCAGAACTATTCAACATTTAAACAGTTGTAAGCCTTCATTTACCGCAACACTTCATCTTGCAATATTAGTATGGGTCACATGGACAAGAAAAGACTAATTTTACTTGCATTTAGGACTACAGTTCAACGTGGTATCTGGAAGACAAATGAAACACACATACATACAAACATATATTCCTCTGCTCACTTGTTGAAGAGAAGATTTAGTCATTCATACGGCAGCACAGATCATAACTACATGCAGCAACAGGCATGAAGGATCATCAGTGAGAGCCCATATCTCTAGCACAAGGGAACAAACTCCCCTGAGAGCAGCATGGAAGGGGCTTTTTGTCCTCTTTTTGTGTCCTTAGAGGCTACACGGACAAACCTTTGTCCCTCCCTCAACCTGCATGCAGCCTCTGTGATACTCTCAGGAAAAAGATTATAAGGAATATGGTTCATCTCCAAGGCAGAATATGAAGAAAAATAAGAGAAAGCATTCAGAAAATAAAATGTTGTTAAATAATTTTTATAAGACCACACAGGTTTTTTCTTCCTTTAGCGCAAAAATTTCTAGTAAGGGTATGAAAATAAAAAACCCCAAACAATCCTCGAACAAATGAATACCCACAAAACTGAAAAAAAAGTCCACTCAAATATTGCTTAGGACAGGACAGTGATTTAATATTTATGTTCATGCTCCCTATATGGTTGAGGGCAAAGAAGATCCTGCATGTCCAGAGTTGTGACATCTCTCTCCCCTGACCATGCAAGGGGCCCGAGGACTAAACAAGGGAGATAAAGGTTAGACCTAAGTTGTGTATGTGAATATCTTTACCCAAATGCAGTTCTCAGCCATACTAGTTTTAGATGTCTGGTGGGGCTTTATATTATAATCTCATTGTCCAACTTAAAGGTAAACACACAGCAATGAGCAGTTTCACTCCTCTCAAATTACGTTGGCATAACATTTTGAATACTATGGCAACAGGTAGTATGGAAAAATGATGCAAGGGTGACCAGCCATGAGGAATTGTTAAAGAAAAAACATCAGTTTTAATTCTAAGAAAAAAAAATCAAATGCAACCGCTGGTGTTTACAGAAATGTATTTTCTGTTTCAGTTGGCAACCTATTTCCAAAAACATTCCTCCTTGACTATTACATCTGGAAGGTCCACAAAGCAGAGAGGTTAGCCAGGTCTCAGTGCACGGCATCTTGCTGTTGACTATGAACTGAAGCTTTTATTTTCCTCGTTGGTTTTCCCAACCTGTACTTATGAGATCTATCAAGATGGATCAAAATAGATCAAGGACTTTTGTTCCTAATCAACAACATGACCTGGCTGCACTTCACCAAGATTCAGACATGGTGACTCAGCCTAAGCCAACACTCTAATTTATGACTTTCAAAAACCTGCTTCCCATGGACCATAGTTGAATTCAATCTACAGGTGAAAACCATCAATTTTGCACATATAACCCCTAACTCATATAAAACACAAAAAAAAAAGAAGCGGCAGTAAAGTGGAAATTGGAGGGGCGAGAGTTTTAAAGACGGTGAGGTGGGGATGACTATTAAAGGTAACAAATGCAGCTGTATATACACATAGCTGACAAGGAATCTGCACTGCACCTGTCCTTTCTTAACCCTATAGATGTTGTGGAGGAAAGTGTGGTGTATAGCTTTGCTGTGGCAGCCAACATCATGCCCTCAAGGGCACCAAGACTGAAAGATGGCAGACCTCTGTCCAGGTGCACTTGACTTTCAAACAGGCAGACTGTACCAGAGAGGCTGCAGAATGAGGACTCAGGTTCCCCTTCTCCTACCACCTCTGTCAGCATTTGGTATAGTTTAATGACATCACCTAAAGGAAAGGAAAGATAAATGTTGGCAATTCACTTTTATTTTTTTTCTTTTCCCTGTGGTAATGAAAATAAGTGTGCTACTTTTAAGCAAGACTCGGTGAATAGTTTTGCATTTGTACAGTTAGATTCCAAGCCTTTTGGTGGAGGATTCAGTCCTTCATGCTGTTTAAAAAGCCATCCATACACGTGTATGTTGTTGATACAACAATTAAGACATTTACTTGCAGGTGATTATAGCCTCATTCAGATAGTCAGATTGAGAAATTAGGCTCACAGAAGACAAAAATCCAAAGTATGTATTCCCAAAGCAATTGTAACCTATCACACAAAACTAGAAGAGAAGTGGTTCAGCTGAGTAGTACAATTCAAGTTTTCATCTTCTTTTTTGGTTTGTTTTTTTTTTTTGAGTATACTCTTTCAGCCAGTGAAATAGGAACTGAACCCTAATCCATGGTGCAAGGATCTGATCATTTCTTCTGTAAAGTACTCCTTTACTTTTGCCCTCTCTCACGAACAGTTACCAATCAGCAAATACAAAGAGCAGAACTCCCAGTGTCTGCTGCACAAGCCCATGACCTCTCCACAGTGCCACCTTCTGTATTGACAACGGCTGCAGAGAAACTGTTAAAAAAAAGGATCAAAAGCCACACTGAGCCACTGTAGTCACCGAGTAAGCTGTTTCTACTGGTACACTATTATACACCTGGCCCTCCATCAAGCACACTTCCTGAAAAACATCCACAAGGAAAAAAACATAAACCTCTACAGAAAGGATGGCTATGAGACACGACTGTACTGCATTTATTAAGAGCATTGTATAAAGCATGAAATCTGACTCATTCCAGCAGTGATCACTACTAAGTTTCCAGATGTTTACTATTGAGTTTGAGTGCCATTCAATCCCAGGCCATAGGAAATATTTATGCTGACCAATCCACAGGTCTAAAATAGGAGTCTCCTCATTCTTCCCATGACACCCTTCCTCCCACAAGCTCTCCTTCTGCTTCTGGAATTCTGGGATCCAGCTTGTGGGGCAAACCTACCTTCCTGCAGTTTCCTGACCCCAGATCTAGTCTCTAGAAGCAATATTGATCATTAAACAGTGTTTGGAAACAAGCGAGAATAGGCACAGAGACCTGGGGTGGTTAAAGGGAGAGCTACTTGCCATCTTCAACCACCTAATAAGTGGCTTTAGAGAAAATGGAGCCAGACTCTTCAAGATGCACTCTAATTGGACAAGAGGCCGCAGACACAAGTCCCAACATAGAAGATTCACAGTAGATATGAGAAATATGTTTTTACCTACAAGAAACTTGAGAAATCTCTGTCTTTACACACATCGAAGGCTCAACAGAACAGCCCTGAGCTGTCCCCAATGCTGCCCAGAGAGGGGTTGCCCCTGGGACCTCAAGAGGTACTTCCCAACCCTAACTGGTCCTATGGTTCTTTTTCTGGGTTTTGCTTTGTGCTTTTATGGTTATCAGAGTACAGCACCTCACTGCAAAACTATTCTACTTAATTTCTCTGTCCCTGACCACATCAGACATCTGTGTTTAAACATGTCTGCAACACACTATCTCCACCTCCTGGGGAAGTGCTATTTCTTCAAAATTTATTCCTTCAGAGTGCTGGTTGCATTTAGGATGTACCTATTACTTTTTTGATCTGCTCACATGCTGATTACAGCTGATAAAATGTCCAAGAGAAGTTTTCAACAGGAGTTAGAGTTCTGTCAAAAACAACATTTGAGTGAAGCTTTATTACTGATTAAATTACTGACTCTCCAAACAAACCAGATGTTGCAGTGCACTCCCCTTCAGTTTTACAGCCACGGCTCTTTCTGACAGTCTTCTTATGCCTCTCTCTTCCTTTCTCTGCCCTCTGTGAATATTGCCTTGGAAGGCAGGAGGTGAAATAGGCAGAGGAGGAAAAGTTATTTTTGGCTTTCACATTTTTATGACGTGCCTGTCCCATAAAACTCATCGGAGCTGTGTGTCTCACCCCAGGTCAGAACAAAACCAGGTCTGAAATCACAGAGAAATTTCTTCACGAGACACAAGCTGTCCAGCTGCCAGTCAGTAGCAATAGTGTCCCAAAGCATTGACCCACTCAGGGCCTTGAGCCAGCATAATGCGGGCACAGAGAGCCTAGGGATATAAAGTGCTTATAAACCCACTGGATACTTAACCCCACTTTCATCTCTGAGGCAAAATTCCCTCTGCATAAGCTTTCCTTGACTTGAAAGTATTGAGCTCAGAGTCCTTGCCCCATGCAGGGCAGCAGTCTAGACATGATGGCGTGGGCGGGTGAGCAGGGAGTTGGTGAGGAGGCGGACAGGAGGGGAACTGCCTTGCGCTTTCTTCCAGGAGGCTCCTCCATTCCCCCACCACCCCTCAGTACTGCCATAACTGCATCACCCCTCCTGTGCCTGGGATGGTCCTGATCCAAGTGTTTAGACAACATACGGGACACAGCATTGCCACGAGAAACACATGAGCCTCCTCAGAACAGGAGGGTGAATGAAGTATTATTAGCAAGCTAACAAAATTGCAAAGCACAACAAGAATTGCTTCTCTCTTCACATCTTCAGTATCAGCAGTGCCTGTCAAAAGCAACATCAAGACTCAAAAAACTCTTTGGAAGCTTTTATGGCACTGATTCTCAATTTATTATTTAAAAGTTTGAAGGTTGCTTACTTAATCTATCTACCAGAGGTGTAAGTCCCAGAACAAAAATTGGTTTTAGGGAACAGGTCCATGATGTCATTTTCTCTCTCTCTTTTTTTTTTTTTGGTTGGTTGGTTTTCATTTTGTTTGGTTTAGGTTTTTTTAGTTAGTCAGGTTTTTTTCAAACACAGCCACTCACGTTAACTGAATTATCACAAATGTCTCTCCAGACACCACTCAGCACCTAATTGAGTGCTAGGATTATAAATATCATGTGTTGCAGCAGTGGCTGAGTCTCAGTTGTTGAAGGTTAGATTGTCTTTGGAGCTTTGCACCAGTGGGACAAAAAAATTGCACTGAAAGCCGTGATTTCATTGCATCAGGCAAATGCCACACTGAAAACAAAGTTTACAGAGAATGTGGGTTATGTGAGTCATGTAAAACATCCTTTATGCTCTGCTTTTTCAGTAACATAGGACAGAAGTTACCTCCAAGATGTTGGATTGCAAGTGAAATGACAAGGTAAAATCGTAAGGTAAGCAGATCCCTGCTAAGGTAAAGCTCTTTGTCTCTTCCTGGGAGGCAGACACAGTCTCTTCAAACTCCCAGAGATCAACTTTCCTAATTGAATAAGCAGGAGATCTTAGAGAAAGACAGAGGGAAAGGAGATATAGATTTTACCTGTGATTGCTGTATGCTTTTGAAATAACCCTGATAGAATAATTAAATGTAACTTATTGAGAGAAATGTATTTTATGGATGTATTGGAATAACTAGGGAAAAAGTAGATCTTCAGCATCCTAAAATAGGCACCTCCTCAAAAGAGGAATGAGCTAGCAACAGGGAAAATAGACATTGTTGGTTGATGTGTTTGTTTATGTTTAAATGGACCCCATAGATCAACTAGCTGAGCTAGAAACAACTCTCTAGATTTCCAGAAGC
Organism: Sakesphorus luctuosus; assembly: GCA_013396695.1. Classification (NCBI taxonomy): domain Eukaryota; kingdom Metazoa; phylum Chordata; class Aves; order Passeriformes; family Thamnophilidae; genus Sakesphorus; species Sakesphorus luctuosus. The sequence continues at coordinate 50,603 of VWZD01010095.1, read as the reverse complement.
TTAACAAAAAGGCTGCAACTAAGAAGAGAATCCCAGATCTCCTTTTTGGGCAAACATTTTTCCAGGGCTAGCAGAGGCAGTTAGTTGCCCATTCTCCTGCTTTACTTGACTTTCAGGCTTACTTTCAGAGCCAACAAGTTTGTACAGCCAAGTTTCTGTGCTCACCACTAACAAATACTTTGTTTATTTGCAGCTGTCATGCTCTGAGTAAGATAAACAAGATCAGTAAGGCTTATGTGAAAGTGAAACAATAGAGCTAGTCCTAGCTAAAGCTGACAGAACAGGTTAGTTCAATACCTACATGAAGTGACTGGCATTGTCTTTTACTGAAAACAGAAGGAAAGTGATTCAAGCACCTGCCAGACTTTTCTCTAGAATACACAAAAAATGGGAGCATGAGACAGATGCACACACAAAAGAAAAGGCAAAGAAAGGATGAAGACCAGGTTACAGCCAGGATCAGAAGGCAACAGCACAAACCAGTACTTTTAAACGGCAACAATTGAATGCAGATTTGAGAAGGTTATTAAGAGATTTAGTTTTTGAAGGTCTATTATGGAATTATAGAACTATTTACTTTGGAAAATACCTCCGAGATCATCCAGTCCAACCATTAACCCAGCACTGTCAAGTCCACTACTAGACCATGCCCCCAAGTGCCACATCCACACGTTTCTTTTAACACTTTGGGGAATGGTGACACTACCACTTCTTCATGCATCCTATTCCAATTCCTGACTATCTTTTCATTGAAGAAATTCTTCCTAGTATCGAATCCATACCTGCCCTGGCACAACTTGATTCTGTTTCCTCTTGTCCTGTCACTTGTTACCCTGGAGGAGACTGACTCCTGCCTCACTACAACCTTCTTTCAGGTACTTGTATGTACAAGCTCATCTGAAGAAGTTACATTGTACAGTCCAGTAACTGGTATTTCACTGGGTTTTAGCCCATGAACTTCTGTATTTTGGATCTCTCTCCTCCATCGTGTACAGCTTTGACTGCACATTCGCACATTCCAGCAGCTGTTATATTTTCTTTAGCATTCAGCCTTCAGCTTTCATCACAAGGATCTCTAATTTGTTTCAGGCAGTTTTGGCAAAGAAATCCACAATGAAAATCTTTGTGCAACAGCTGCCTCAGGTCTACAAGTCTCTGAGTTTGGAAGACTTCCAGCCCTCTCCCAGGGACTCCCCAGTTCACACTCCAAGAAATTGCAGACAATTGGACTGACAATATTTAAAATCTAACTCTATAATTCCCCAGGGGCTGGAATAAAAAGGTAAAAATACATATAACTTTAAGTAGATGAATAATGATAACAGCATAGAGAGAAGAGCATCAGGTGGCTAGTGGAATTTGCTGCTGTCACAGCAGGATGGCCGATCTCATCTCAGCTTTGGCAATAAGCAACTTGCTGGCCCCAAGGTGCTTACAGAAGAAACCCACATTTGTTGTAGCAACTTTGTACTCTCAGGTAAATTGGAGGGGTGGTAGGGGGAAACATCACTGCAGATTTAAATCTCACTTCTGAGGGGAACACGTGTTAACAGCAGTGTTAATTAAGAAAGGCAACAATATGAGTCTTCAGCAGTGAAGTCCCACTCCAAACAGTCTCCTTTGTAGCAGTCTGTGCAATTGCTCCCATTAAGATATTGCATGTAGCCACCAGGAACAACAAAAATATTCACACCATGTAGCACAGCTTGGAAAAACATGCTTAAAACTTACTCATGTGCACAATGTGTCATCCCATCACATATGGGAGTGATGCTGCATTGAGTAATTGCTGTATCTGCTAATGCAGTGGCTACATTTCTATATAGTAGATATAATCATATGTATTGCATAGATATTGTGTATATATTTGTTACATTAGCAGATTTACCGTATGATTTTTTTCAGCCAAAGCAGATCTTTAAGTCATTTGTGAGTAAAAAAACCCCTCAGATATTCCCTTTAGGGAGTTTGCTTAGGGAATATTTAAGAATGTAGTGAATGAGCTGAGTCTTCTTGGTAGCGGATCTCTTGTATTAGGAGAATTCCAAGCACGAGCATTTTAGAGTAGCCCCACTGCTCCAGGGACTCGTGCCAGCAGCAGTAACTAAACAGTTGGTTCTGTTCAGACCAGTAAAGCAAGATCCGTTATGCTCTGAAGTGTTAATGCTCTGAAAAATCTAAACCTTACAGAGTTCCACATTTGCCATCTTTTCTAAAAGCTGCAGATATCACAGAGACACAGAGATCACTCATTCTTCATGTGAACTATTCAGCCTCCAGGGTCAACTCCAAAAACCTGTGTATAGCCATCTCTGCCATACAGCTTCTGGTGGCCACAAAGCAGTAACAAGGACTCTGCACAAAGGCAACGTTCAAAAATCTTTCTGTTCCCTTTCTTTCCTGGCAGTCAGTGCACAGAAACAGCTGTGGAACTTCTCTCCAGGATGATTCAGCCCCACTATGATCCAGTTAGAGTGAGCCATGACACCTTCACAACACAGACCAGCTCAGTACACTCTTGGGCCAAGTAAGCACAAAACCCCGCTTTGAAGTTGGCCTCAGGTTTAACAGGAAGCATTGCAGCTGCAAGAAAGGGCCTGATTGCTGAATAAAAGAATATGATGCTTATATTAACAGAAGTGGGGTGATGATGAAGCCAGCCTGCTCAACAGTGAGAGGCTGGGGTACAGCTCAGAACTAATGGACTGCAGGTCTTTACATCACCCCAGTGGCTATGCACAGTACAGTATAAAAGAACACTTGGTTGCAAACATCACTGCAAATGGGAATTTCATTAGAGAGTGCTGTTCACATCATAACCAAGACTCCTGTTCACAGTTCTTACCTCAGAGGAAAACATAAAAAAACCAAACCACTCCAGTGTTACTACTTTAAATTAATGCAGAATTACAAACCACATCCAGACAGTAAAAACACACAAATCTAAATGATACTGAAATGCAGGGATCTGTCATCCAACAATTCATGAAGAAGCCTTAGGTTCTTTTTTTTTTTTTTACAATAATAAGCATTAGTGACTAACATCTTCGGGTTTAAAAGCCTAAAACAAGAGATAAAAATACCAACTCAAAAAAAAAAAAAAGCCTGTTGTTCTAGAGGATAAAGTACATCAATTTATCTTCCTACGTGAAATCAGTATCTATGTGCACTGTAGCCCTCTAATAGAACTGACTGCATAATCTGAAGATGTTCCTACAATGAGTGGAAAGGGCTTCTTCCATTATAAGATACATTGGCATATATTGGCATATACTGCCTTTATTAAGTGGCTAGAGCAGGGGTGATATGCTAAAAAATTTACAATAAAAACTTTCAGTAGATGAAAACATAATTTCCACCTTCACCATATACTTCACTACTCCAAAGGCTCATTTAGCTTTGGTAAGGACTTCATCAGCTTGGAAACTAGAACACTAGACTTTAAAAAGAATAATAAAAAAGTTTTTGAAGATTCTGGACAGGAAAGCAGGCATTGAAAGAGTATAAGACTGTTGACAGCAGTCTGCATAAAGGCAGCCTTACATGCTTTGTGCAATCAGCAAGATTTAAAGATCAGTAATGTAACTAAGATTTAAGATGATCTGTGAACATCCAAAGCAATGCTGAACCACTTGTCACATGAATAAATTCTTTCATGCAAGTAAATCAAAGTGCTTTAAAGGATCCTCCCCCATCTCAAAGCAATTCTCCAGATATTATATATGGCTAAAAAATACTTTCAGAAGAAAATCTTGTTGAGTGTTACTAAGTCCAAAGATGTCGCAGGGCTCCCTGGGGACTCCTCTTTGCAGTAAAATTTAAATGTCTATTTTTCCAGTTACTGGTATGTCCACAGCACAAGCATTGTTGTTTGAATCTGAAGTGCAGGACTGAGGGCAGCCTCCCAGGCATCTCTGTCTACCAAACTCTGTTTTGTGTTAAACTGAATCCGTTCCATTTGAAGATAACAGAGGGTGCTCTGCAGGTGCATATTAAAATTGCTTTAACCTCTTACTGGCAATTCAGTCCATGAGACCAGATTTCTTTTGCTTTCAGTCCTTTTTCTTCCAGTGAAGAGTTGTGACAGGGGTAGGCATAGAGAGATACAAAAGCTGATGCACAGGACCAGGCTAGAGCTAGGTCACTGTAAAACACCCAAATCACATGTCAGTGCTAGAACCTCAGTACTGCTTTCATCCCACTGATGTGTCCTTACTGAACCACCCTATTCACAGGTGCGGACAGGAGGCAATGGGAGTTCTCAAGGATTGTTTAAGAATATTGTCTCCTCAAAGCAAAAGTCAAAATGATGGTCCAGCTCCAGCCTTTGGCCTGTGCACATTTTCAGTTCTTTGGTTCTTGTTCCCTTCATCCCCACTGCTACTACTTCTGCTCCTGGACTGCAGTACAGGATCATCCACCCACTGATGAGACAGGGTGACTGAGGATCAAAGGTCCACTCTCCCTTCTTTGAGAGGGAATCCCACAGTGCCCCTTCCTAGTGCTGTGACACACCTGAGGGAAGACACTCCCCAGCTTTCCCTGAAGTCAGAGCTTGCTTTATTTTGGTTGTATAAGCAAGTTGAAGCTCAGGACTTTAATTTTTCAAGCTGTCCTACTAAGCCCTTGAGAGGAGTAATACACTGGAACTAAAACATATGCCTTCACCAGAAGCTTTTGTTAACCTCTCAGACTACAGAGCTGCAGGCCTCAGGACCAAATCGTTTACTCTCTCAACAATCAGCAACATCAGTCTCTAGATAAAAATGAATCGATAAATCTCAGAGGCCTTAAGATCAAATCAGAATCCCTAAGAAACATGACTTCTAGAATGGAAGAAAACTCCTTTCAAGCTCTCATGGCTGGAATACTTCATGGCAATGTTACAGTTACAACAATTACCAGGACGAAAGATTTCAAGCAAAAATTAAAGAGAAGATTTGACTTATAATGGAAAAAACCCCTTAAAACTAACAGGCCAAGTTTTGCTTACACTGAATAATACTTAGCACCTACATAGGAAAATTCCCACTGACTGTAGTCAGAACAGATCTGAAGCTTTAAACATGCAGCCTCCCATTCAGCTCCAGAATAGCAGCACTAAATATTAAGTGTAAGACTGGGACATGTCATTCTGATGAGAAAGAGGGAAGAAATGGTATGCAGGGGGACCCAGCTTCCTCCAGGGGCTTGACAGTACAATGGCTTTGGCCCTCGAGGGGAGAACTGACTGGGCAGCTTCATTGAACACCTCTGGGAGAAGAGTGAGCAGTGTTGGCAGCACCCAAGTGAGTGCTGGAGCTCATGGCTACAGGGAACAAGCTTGAGGAAAGCCACCAGGGGTCAGTTGAGCCAAAGCATGAGCCAGAGCGCCCTGTGGCTGTCGGTGTTAAGCCAGACCAGCTAGGAAAAGCATAGAAGCTGCATCTTGCTGCAGGCAGAGACAAGCGGGTGACCGCCAGCCTTCTGCTCTCAGCCATGTCATTAGGGCAGTTGGCATCCCCTCCCACCCAGGCAAGGGAAGGGAGAGACTGGCCCTGCTATTGGAGGTCATAGTCCTGCCCTGGGTGAACAAAGCTGAAAGGGAGCGAGGCTGTTTGAACAGGATCCAGCTCAGCTTTATTGCCTGTAGCCATATCTGTTCTCCAGTTTGTGAAGCAATGTCAATGTAACGTGTGCTCTGAGAGCAGGGTTGCCATTTACAGCCTTGGCGGCCAAGAAAGCAGACAAACCTGAGCATCTGCATTTGCAATCTCCACTGCTCCATAAAAGACAAGGTCAGACAGAAAACATGTGTTTCATATTTGAAAATCTGAGTGATTTATATTAGAGGAGCAGGACTGGACTGCATACAACCTCTAGGTTGTTAAAATTTAATTTACTAACCAATCACTATCAGATGCTTGACTTTTCCAGCTCCCCCATATGAGGAATTCAGTTTTTCACAATACCCTGCATTGATTTCAATGCTGTATTTCCTTCCAGGGGCTGAAGAGAGGTGAGGTGAAGTGGAGGATCAAAAGAAAATGACCAGTCAGTCCCATGAGTTTGTATTTTTTATCAAGAGAAGGTACCAAAGCATTAACTTCCCATTTCTATGGATCATTTGGAAGATGACACCCTCTTCCTATTATTTGCAGCTTTACCTGAGTAAGTGGATGCATTAAAAAAATGGTACATCTCTCACCTCAGGAGAGAAGTCTGGAGGAGACTCATTGTTCTACCTACACTGTCCTCATTCTGGCTGGATTGCTTCTCAACCATCACTCCCAGTTTAAAACATCTAAAATGTTATAAATGCATGTCTAAGCAGATGAAACTAAATGAATTAGCATCAAATATAAAGGCAGAAACAAGATTATTGCTGATAAGCGTCCTTCCTGTTACATGGGTTATGAAGTACAGGTTGGTTTCCCTTTGATGTGCAGCTTTGGGCTGCAAGTTCATAGAAAATTCTCACCTTGGGGAAGTGATGTCTGTGGGGTTTTTTTAACTCTTCTTAACAGTAAAATGCACATACTGAAAACACACAATTCAGAAGGCTTACATGAGCCAGAGACTCTCAAACCCAAACCTCAAAGCACCTGCCTAAGTTTCATAACCTACACTCTCATCCTTATACATATGGCCATTCCCACACAGTCATAAGAGGTTGTGGGTCATTTCAGGAATACATGACACCATCCCTATTCTTTACACTGGGTTAAAGAAACCCTGAGGATCTGCAAACTCATCACAGACACAAGCAGATGACAGCTGAACAGCTTATGACTTTATCTTCTCAAGGATTGTAATGTCTGGAACATTGCAATGTCAGGAACATTGCAATGCAGTGGAGATCATCTAGCTCAGCATTAGGGGTGCAGAGCCAACATTGTGCTGCCTTTTCCCATCCCCAAGCAACCTGCCCCTCTAAAAGGCACAAGACAGTACTGACCATTCTCAGCAACACTTTGCTTACTATGAATATACCTCATCACAAAGAATAAAAAATATCTCAAAACATGTTTTTGGAGCATGATCTTTTGAGAAGCAGAGGAACAAGATGGTTTTCAGAGTCCCAGCTCCAGTTCACTGACAATTCCAGTTATTTTCATTTCAGGATACAAACATCAGCACTACCACTGGTTGGAAAATTTTTCTAATGTTCTCTGTTGAAATTAACTCCATTTTTGGTTAGTAAGTAACATATGAAACAAACATGGCTTCCCTTTGATGTGGTGATCAGAGACCAGTAACATTTTGAAATTATGGGTGATGCCACCTGCTCTCTCCAACTCTATTGTATCTCCAATGCTATCTGCATTTTGGGTGACAGGTTCCCCAAGAATAGGTTAATGTTACTACTCTTGGAGTGAAAGAAGAAAATATTTTAAACTGGGGAATAATCAATCCATTCCAAATCTTCAGATGGAGAGTCATTCACATTTAGACATGGAACTCTTAGAATTCTTTTACTTTTTCCCAAAAAATACCTTTTTTCCAAAAAGGTCACAGGCAGATGGACAATTAACTCCATCATGGTAATTTATGAAATTGTTTTATAAGTTAGAGAACTATTGCACTTTTTTTTCTCTATGTATGAGAGGAGGGGCAGGGAAAGGATGCAAGGAGGGGACGAAGCCAAAAAATGTCATACTCCAGGTCTCATGAGTATTTTAATGTCAGCAATTAACTAAGGACTGACTGTAACAGACAGTATATCAGATTGTGCTGAGGCTTTCAATGCAAAACATTCAGAGTTTTTTTGTAATTCTGAATGTCAGTACTTCAGACATGTTTATACCTTTCCAGGACCCTTCATTCAGCCCCAGGTTTGCTAAATGCAGAATACAAATGCTGTTGGCCCCTCACTACCCACTCACTATAACTGAAGAACTACAGTAATGTTACTTTCTGGCAGATTTATTCCTATCTGGCATTACTGCTTAGAAACTGTCTAATTAAGAGTCTGTCAAACCAACAGAGTGAAACATGGCAACTTCTATGCAACAACCACAAGAACAGCAAGCCAGTATAGGATCACTGGGTGTAACAGGGCCATGACCATAATATGTGACCACAAATGCTCCTGGCAGAAATGAAAATCTGACAAAACTTTTGAAACAAGGTACTGAGCAGAACCAGTGATGGCAGGCTAATCGGTCCAGCAATTAGTCTAAACAGCATCACATTCTTATTTTAAATCCATACTTTAGAAGTACTTAGAAGCATTATTTTTCATGTTATTGCACTGTGAATTTTCAACATACTATTATGCTGGGGACACTTTCAGCTCTGGAAACTGCTGCATTTCAGTAATATCTCAAACAGCCTCAAGAAGCTCAAAGACAATTTGCCTGGAATTAAATGACATTGACAAACAGTAGATGTTGTTTCAACCTGCAGTTCATCCATGGCAAAATAACCTCCCTTTCCACTTGTCTCTTCCACTCAGTGCCTCAGCAAGCATGATCCAGCATTTAGAAATCCTGATAGAAAAAGAAAGGGGATATCTTTCCCCCAAGTGAGGGAGTCTGTAACTGGTAAACACATCCAGGAGTCTCAGTCCAGCCCTTGCCTGCCATGGAGACCTGTCTGGGAGAAAGGGTGGAAAGCCAAAAGTTTGCAATCCATTGTGGCAGGAATTTTGGCCTGTGGGTTAAATTGGCTGCCTCAAGGCAGCGCACCTTGCACGCAGCTGAGGATCTGCTGTATTATGTCTGTAGGCAAATCTATTAACAGGAGAGAGAGAGAGAGTTTACTGCTTAACTGGCACCTGGAGAACACTGGATTCCAACTTATCTCCCACACTGAACTCTAGAGGCATTTAACTGATGACCCAGATCTGGAACTAGACTTCAAAATTTTCTCCTAGCTCTGTGATTGCAACATTGGCTACAAATGCATCCATAATCAGAAAATAATAATAAAAAAATCTCCATCACTAAAGAAATAATAATAATAAATGCTACTTCCTTATTTTAGTTGCTTCTTGTCCTTTCCTGAAAGTGATATTTTTAAGGTATGTGCAGTCATGGGTGTGGACAGATCTCTGCGCAGACTATTACGGAGTTTCACCCTCTCCTGCTGGTTACAGAAGTTTCATCCTTTGGTTCTTTTAACTTAAATGCCTTTGGGATGTGTAGCTCCCAAACTCTTCATGCAGCCTCTCCTTCGTACATTAAAGAGCTTAACCAGCAGAAACAAGATTATAGTCAAGAATTGTCCTAGGCTTCTTCTCCAAACAATTTGATCACAGCCTGGCTATCAGAGTTTGCCAAAGGTCCACAGGCTGCCAGTCATCCACCCCAAAAAAGCCCAGAACACTTTGAAAACCATGAAATATGAGAGTCTGGCTCACACAGTTATGTAATGTGGCCTCTCTTAAACAAACTGAACCATAGGGACAAATGTAATTAGGAGTAACTTACTTCTTCATCTGAAGAGAAAATCACTGCCAAAGATTTCCAACCTTTCATTTAGAAATCAGGAATATCAATATCTTTAAACACTACTTAGAAATTAATTTTAGGGAAAATGGGAAGGGAGCCAAAGACACGAATAACTTCACTAACTTAGAAGACTTAAAAGAAACATAGGATTCATATTTTAAGCAATTAAATCACATTTAACCCAACTGTCTCAAGATGCTATAATTCTGTATCATATGGCATGTGCTGTATTGGTGAGCCACACCACTTTCCCTAAAGGAATATGAATTCCTCACTGAAAAAAAATAGTTTGGTGACATATGACAGCCCCTAAACTCTGCCTGAGTGTAGAAAAATAGTTTGTATATTTTAAATTCAAATTTATATTTGGTCAAAGATAAAAATGCAAAACAGTGACAAAATGCCAGCCTTTTTGTCACCAACACAGCCCATCCTGGATTCCTGACAAAGATCTGCTCCAGATTCATGATAATTCATTAATTCTATAACTCTTTCTCTCCAATGAACACAAATCAAGTTTGGCATTCTGTCAATTAAAAAGCAGTGATTTTAAAAAGGTGCTGAGAATCAAGCAAAAATGGTCAAAAGAGTGAAGACTTACTGGAATATCTGCCCAAAGCAAATGTTTGGTTTCCCTTCAGGATAAACTGAAAAAAAAAACAAACCCAAAACAAAACAAACCCCTTAGAAATCTCTATACAGCAAAACCTTCAGGCAACACTCCTGCTCCTGCAGCAAAGACAGAATGCACATACCTGAAAATGAAAGGAAACAATGCAGCAAACAGGATCCCCTTTACTACCCTCTCTGTTCAGTTGTTGTGCATCTTGAAACTCCACTGAATACATGCATTAGAACAGAATGGTATAAATCTGACATTCATTAAAGGGGAAGCATAAAAAACGTACTAGCCCCTACTTCATTGCACCAGAATTGCCAATGATGCTCAAAACACCTTTAAATCTCTGTCAAAATGGTGACTTTTGTGATTTACACAAGCTATCAGATGTGGGATTCATCTTACGATTCTCTGTTATTTGTCAAACAATACATTATGTCTCCAGTTGTTCCGTCATTCTTCTTCGTGCTTATGATCAGGAAATCATGAGAGAACTCAGCACTGGGCTGGCACTCTCCTTGGTTTCGTCTCCCTAAGTCCACTCTTTTCCATATCAAACACTGCCTCCTTGTCTCTTCCTATTCTTCAGTCATATTGAATCTATTAATTAATGATTCCCATCTTCTGGTTCATAAAGATCAGAGTGCAGGTAGCTACAGTATCTGCATTTAAAAGTGACAAAATTTTTTTATTATGGCAATACAATACTACATTCAGTCATCAACAGAATTATGCACAGTGCAGTCAACTATGAGGAAAACTCAATAGGCACAGGCTTTACTTTAACTTCTTTTTTTTACTATTCCTGAAATATCTTGGAAAAAAAATTTACTCTGAGTCCCACCACCTACCCTTTTAACAAACTATTTCAAAGTTAGGTAGAGTGATCACAAATGTGGAGTGTTTCTTCATATCTGTATCATGCAAAATGGATACATAGAAATTTATCCTCTCTGAAATGCTGAAGCAACTAATACATACCCCAAATTACAGGAAATTTCAAGTCATTCCATTACTGCAATTCAGCCTTGTGATGAAACACTACTTGTGAAGTATGTTTCCTGTTTTAAGATACCCATGATCTTCCAAAACAAAACCCATCATTTAATAAATACAATTAGAGATAAGTACCGAGCATGTATGTGCATTCAGGCTGATACTTGCATTTACTACCCTGGCTGCATGTCATTAATACCAGATTCTATTTTGCCATGAGACATTCACACCTGTTCCAGTAGCATTGCAGCATCTCCATGCAAAAAAAGACAGCAAAATCATATAGATCTGAAGCAATTTGACAGTCTCCTATCCACTAAGAGACCACAAGAATTTCTGTGTTAACACACCCAAACCCAAAGTGACTAGTGTGTGCAGTAACATATATGCTTTCTCTCCTGATTTTCCCCTGCACCCCATCTCAGAAATCTTTTGTTCCCTAATGGCTACAGGACAGATACAGAAAAAACAGCTATCTGACTTCAGATTGCATACTAACATGCACAAACAAAAAAGTGAAAAAAATTCCATCCTTGTATTAGAGAATATTAGGATCTAAAGGTAAAAATACTCAACACCTAAGTTCTACATACCTCCTTTCTCAATCAACAGAAAACGAGGAGGGGTTTCTTTTCCTTTCCGATGTTCTTGGCAGTAGGGCCTGTCACCAAATCCACGTACTGAATCAGGAATAGACAGAAGTTGTTCAAAGTGATGATTAACTCTCTGCTGATGTTTCCAAAAAAATTAGTTGTTAGGAATTCCCATGAGATGCAGTACCTGGTAAGTTTGGACGACAAACATTAAGACCACAGAAGTAACCAGATTATGTCTTACTTAGAGGAGAATTTTAAAATACACTACTGTTTCTGTATCTCTGTTACCAAAATTTTAAAGTATTTGGCTCAGTTGTTGTTCCTACAAAGCTGCCTTACCTTCCAAGTCTACCTACTCATTCATTACACACCAGCCTGTGCTCTAGGATCAGGTGCTGAGAGGAACCTCATTCTTTCTCCAGTTACTCAGTTTGGAAAATCACACATTTACACAAGACAGGAGCCAGAAAATTACTGTGATGGTCAGTTAAATAAAACACTTAGCACCTATAAATGACACCGGGTACCATAGGTCTTTCCACTTCATGAATTCTCTGCTATATTTTTACTAACACAGTTACTCTGGGACAATTGTCAAGCAGTGCAGCATAGCAAGCATTGGCTAGAAAGTTGTCAGCTACACAAACACACACACAAAAAAGGTGTCACTATCTGCTGCTGTAAAGTTATACCTTTAATTCCTGAATTCCAGTCAGTTAGTGACAGGCAAAGGACATAAATCCCAGAATGTGACTGTATTCATACAGCCTCACCTGGTACACAGAAACACAACTTCTTCCAGCACGAAGAGAGCAGTCGTGCAAGTCCTTCATCCCTCCCGCCGTGTCTCTGTGGATTAATCGGGATGTGGTGTATTTTTTTTAAAAGCTAAGTCCTTTCAGCAAATTGCAGCAGGAGGCATCACTTCTGTCCATCAATGTATCATTACCTGATGATGAACTCACTCCTTCCATTTCAGTTAATTTCCCCACACACACACATAGCTGGTGATTTCTGTCTTTTAACACTGCATTTTGTCCATGAGGGCATTTCATAAAATTTCGGGGCTGCAACAAGAATTGCAACTGTAGCAGAATCAGCCAGCCCTAGAGTTTAAAATCTCTGGCACAGGTTACAGTGCACACTTGCTNCCCCCCCCCCACCTCTGTAACCTGGCTCTTAATCACCCAGTGTCCCAGGTCCATGTTCAGAACAGTGTAGAGAAAGCCAATTCAGTTATCTCCATCACAGCTGACATTTGAACCTCTTGAAGGACTAATTTACCATGTGATAAAACACTCTGGCAAAACTATAAATGCATTTGCTTAAGTTTGGGGTGGCAGGTGAGAAGGAGATGGGTGAAGGATTGGATCTGTACTTACTCCCAAGGCACCTTGACCAACAGAGAGTGGCTTAAGTCTTATGAACGGAGCCATGCTGTTTGTGAGTGGTACCCTCAGCTCCTGCTCATGGCCCAAGTCCATTAGCAGTACAGCTGGTACGAGTACTTCGGGCAGCAGCAGCCAAGGAAGTCCATTGCCACCAGCTCTGAGGCAGGGAGAGGGACCATTCACTGGCAGCCAGCTCTACCAGGCTGCTGGCACTGGTCCCGCTGAGGAAAGCTCGGAGACACTTCTTGCAATTCACAGCTGCCCTCAGGCCGGGAAGTGTGTCAGCCCGGATTCAGCACAGCAGCGAGGCCAGTGGTAAGGACAGGTAACGCAGCACCCACCCCATACATCCCAGCAGCAGGCACTTGCATGGTAGCCAGTACAGGAGGTGAAGGTGATGGGCTGGCCCTACAGGACTGCTGTCTTCAACAACTTCAGGCAGGTGCTTCAAGCCATGACAAGCAGAAGGTCCCTGTGAGGAAGTTTCTAACCAAACCAATACTCCAGCTGAGCATATTGAAATGTAGGTGTCCTGGACATGGAGTGAAGGCAACCCAGCAGCAAAGCCCTGTGCCAGCTCTGCACCACCATCTAGTGCTAAGAGAGAACAACACTCTTGGTAAAACAGATCCATTGTGGGTTACACTGAGTTTAGAAACAATGCAAAATAAAGGCATGCAAATATATACCCAAAACAAGCAAGGCAACTAACGACAACCCATTTTCATATTACATATGGCAGGGCCTGCTTCTGTCACTCCAGGAGTGAAACATTTCTGTTGCATAGTCTAAACTGGTTGCACACCAGTTAACATCCTGGCAGCGTGCACTGCGGAGTCTGGCCACGCTCATTACCACTATTCCCCTTGGACTCAGCAGATGAATCACAACAGCTGTATGTTCTAAAAATGTACGTGCAGCCTTGCAGCTGCCTCTCACTCCCATTCCAGGCTGGAGGCTGTGCTGCACACACACTGGAAATCACAGCTGCTCTGAAACTAAGACCTGCCAGCCTTTCGGAAGGTGGTCAGAGACAACACTCATGAATGTCATGTCCAACAGGTACCATGGTAGAGGAAGAGCTGAGCCCAGCTCCTGGATATGCTAGCTTCTACAAACCATTAGGTTAGACACTAAAATCCCTGCTCAAACAACCACAGATTCCAAGTGTTTCCCTCCTGTTCTCTAAAGTTACATCTACTTTCTCCAATTTTACTATCACTATTAGTTGTAGAGGTTGGCGTTGCTACTTTTTGCCATTTCCTGCACCATAAAAGCTCACTACCTGTTATAAACCTAGATAATGCTTTTTAAAATTATTATTGTTTTCCAAGATCAGCTTAGTTCTTATAATTTTTACAGCTGCTTATTCACAACATCTGAGAAACGGTTCCTGTCACATTGTAGAATTTCAGTACCAATTCTTCAGCCTTCAAGTATTCCAGCAAGTTTGACTTTAAAATTAGAGTAGAAAAGGTGGGTTTTCTACAATTATGAAGTCTCCAAAGTTACATAATTCACATCCTTAAGTCATGTAAAGAGCTATAATTTCTGAAACATTGAAAAGTAGTTGTTTTCAAACTCTGCATTGGATCTAACCAAATAATGACAAGCTTGCATTTTCATGACGAAAATCACTTTGAAAATCTGATTTGAGTGACAAATATAATTAAATTAATTCAGCAGGACTCAATCAACAACAGGGAAAGCTACCACAAATGCGTTAACTTCAAGTGTTTATTTTTCGCGTTGTTGAAACACACAGCCTCAAGAGGCAGTATCTGTAGAGCTGTTACAAACACATTTTGTACTCTATTACACCACAGACTGGGGAAAAAACAAATAAAGCACAGGTTTCACACTGCACTTGATTATCTCAGTATTAAGTTACAGATAATTTAGAAATCTTCTGATTTTACATATACATTGCTTTGGCCATTTCTCAGCCTTCATGCACAATTAAACTTTATTTTTCTTACAGTCAACACTGGTTTTGGAAATTCTCTTGCTGTAAATGGTATATTTTCCATTTTAGATCACCTAAATGGTATTTACATAAGTGTGCAAATTGCTTTGAAAGATAGAAACAAACACTAACACATAATATACAGACAGTTTCTTCTATAGTTAAATGTTTACTAAAAGGCAGTTAACATTCCTAACACACTTTCACTGTCTAAAATAGGAGAATAAGTTATATAAAATAGACCATCTTATTTTCAGACACTTCCATTTCTGCAGATTTGGTCTTTGCAGCAACATTGCAATCAAAGATTCTCCTACTAAGAATCAGAAAAGCCCCTTTCAATTCAGTGGCAGCTTAACATGTTTAGTACCAGTTACTTTTGTCCCAGATTTTCCACACTTGGCACAGAGAAAACCCAACTTGAGGGAGTGTGGAAGACAGTCTTGTACATTGGTTTTATTTTTTTGGCAATATGAAAAGTGTGCTTTAAGAATCAAATGCATAAATTTTAATTTTTCTTTTAAGGGCCCATTGATGTAACAAGCACAGTTTAAACAAATCTGCAAATTCTTTCACAGAAGCACACAAGGTTCCCAGTTTTGGTTCTTATGCACCTCATCTGCTCATTTATATGCAATTGTAGACTCCTTGGGATCACACAGTAAAACTAATTTCAGAATCAGAAGGAGCAAGAAATGCTTGAAGAAAACTGCTTAGTGCTTCCAGAGTTCCTATATGTGTGGGGTTTTCTGTGTGTGATAAAGACTCTGCATAAAAAGCATATGTTCAACTTGATTAACAAATCCAGAAGGCAGAAGTTGAATAAAGTGGAGTGAGTTGCTCCAATGGTTAAAATAGAAGAGTTATAGAGAAGTCTTCAAAACCATCTTTCACATATACCTGCAAGCATTCTCAGAGAAAAGCAACTCACTGCCTAATGTTTCTTAGACCTAAAATCCATTAAATTGAATAATGTGACTTTTTACAGCAGCCCTGCCTTGCCAATTATTCTGCAGTTTGTGCATTCATCACAATGCTACTTAGTGCTATCCACCCCAAGGAAAGTAAGTACTAGCCCTCCCAAAGTTTAACCTTCATCACAATTATGTCTGACTCACTGATGTCAAACATATGCTTGATATTTTTGATGCCATTCATTTCCTTAACACGGCACAAACTGTACCAACATTTAACACTGTGCTTTTGGTCTCCTGCTTATTGAACTTTGGGCATCACACACAAATCCCTGCTGGATTCACCCTAGTGCAGACCTTGACCAGCTTCTTCTGAAGAAACAAGCCACAGGTAAAACTTTTAGAGTTGACAACTTTGAAGCATAAAATGGTGAAACAAACTTAAGATACTACAAACTTTTCAAAACACATGATGACTTGAAACCAAACAAAAATAGAGAATATGCATTAAAATTTAGTTACCTTGGATTCTGAGCTAGTTTGAAAAATGTTACTTATAGGAGATACCTGTTCTACACTGTGAAAATATGAAAGAATCAAATACATATCACTGAAACATTCCACCTAAGTTTTTGTTAAAGATTGGTCTTCAGAAATTTATATTCAATGCATGTTATCTGCTACCTTCAGTTTCTTTTCTAGTTATGGCATTGCTTCAGAAACACTTCTAAGAATGGTTGGTCACTCCTTCCTTTCCAAAGGTGCACATTACAAAAACTGTGCACGCATTTATTTCCAAAGATTTCAGGTCAATACAGTCTTTAAGAGGAAACGTGTGCATGTATTTTTAGGCTTGCAAGATAACTTCAAACTACTTGACTTAGTATTTTCCAGACTCACACGGATATTGCTTTTGAAGAACAAGGTATTAAAATAATATTCCCCAGTGGAGTAAAATGATGTTGAAAACAAACTGAATGCTCCCCCTAGTGTTGACACCGGTAAAAATCCTGCCTGGCACAGTCTGCCTTGAATAGTCTTAAACAATAGTTAAATAGCCAGATGAATGATAGTACACTTAACTCTAAAAACAATTGCAAATATCTTACTGGGACCAAAAATTATCAGTTGAAATTGAAATCCACAGTTAAAATTTGGTACCATCCTCCCTACTCCACTGCTTCTGCGGTTTTGGTTTCCTTTAAACTGTGCTTTTAGTAAAAGTTCTCTCAATTTTTTTCCATAGCTGAAGGCAGGACCCTAAGGAAGCTCCTACAAGGTAAGAGATGAAGTTCAAAGACATTTCAAGATGATGGGTACAATCATGTTTTTCTCCTGTATTGCACCCAGAAGCTGCCAAGTTAATATTAGGACTCATGTATCACAATTGCAATGAAGCTCTGGTAAATCTGGTACCTTTGGATATGTTCAACATCACAGATAAGTCAGATATTTAAGACAACCTAGTCTGTAGCTAGCACAGTCCACCAGAATATTCATCCTCTTCCTCATCACCATGAGAGCCCACTGCAGCTGGTCCTCTGGCTTTGTCTTGTACAGCATTTGGCGATTTCTTCTTGATTCCACCTCCTGGGACCACCAAGGTAAGACCAAGCTTGGCATACTGACAACAACAAAGCAAGTTTAGTTTCTGTACTATCACAGAATGACTGATGCTCACGAAAAACAAGCAGGCAACACTCAGTACAGAAAACAAGAGTGATGCTGCTATCAGAGTTTATTTTTCCAGCTTAGAATAAGCATAACATTAGTTAATTTTTCTCCATCTCAAACACTCTGAGAACAGGATGTGAGATCTATATTAATACTGCTTATTATAGAATAATTTGGCTACATCCTATAGCTTCTCTGTTCAAGCTTTACAGAAAAAAAACCCATAAATTCCATTATGCACCTCTGCATACATTACCAAGCAGTAGATCACGTAAAAAGCCTTTTACGTGTCTTTTGGCAAGACTAGTACTTCAACTTTTACTATTCCACAGAGTAACAAAGTAAAATTAGTCAATACTGTTTACAAGGTCTGGCATGGATGGATGTTCCCTTCACACCTTTCCTACTCTTACACTTCCAACAATGTAAAGTTCAATTAAATAAAAAAAAAATGGGTGGGGAAACAGACACAACTGCTTGCTCAACATTGAAAATCCTTCACGAATTAGTGCCTTGCTAAGGTAAAGCGATGGAAAAAACCATTCAGCAATGCCATCCTGTAGGCATCACACTATATAATGTTCATGCACACCATACAGTATTTCTGAGAAAAAGCAGAAGCAGCGCTCTCGTCTAGCCCTTAAGAAAGGAAGCAGAAGGGGACTGAATTTTTGTCCACTCATTAAACAAACTCAGCAATTCCACAACAAGCGGCTCTTTCACCTAAGCCTTTGCAACATCTGAAAGCACCAGCATTGGCAGTTACGGAATACATGAAATCTGTAAGTACAGGATAGCATCACAGCAAGTCACAATAAGTATGTGGACTGTGGTCTTCTAATTTTCCTCTATTAGGAAACAAACATATCTCTTAACCTGAACAAACAAAAGGATTATAAAAAAATAATAATAAAAAATAATAATAATTAAACAAA
>VWZD01010095.1:15941-31333 GCA_013396695.1 Sakesphorus luctuosus | reverse complement strand
GCAACATCTGAAAGCACCAGCATTGGCAGTTACGGAATACATGAAATCTGTAAGTACAGGATAGCATCACAGCAAGTCACAATAAGTATGTGGACTGTGGTCTTCTAATTTTCCTCTATTAGGAAACAAACATATCTCTTAACCTGAACAAACAAAAGGATTATAAAAAAATAATAATAAAAAATAATAATAATTAAACAAATGCATGCACAAGAAACAAACAAACAAAAAATTCCACTAAAAAACCAAACACAGAGCAACTACCTACTTACATCATTATCCATGTACTTGAAGAGTGGAGAATTACAGACTTCAGAAACTTGATCCTGATCTTGCTGATCATNGCAATATTAGTTCGCACGCTGAGAATAAGACCACAATCATAGTCCAGACAAAAGAAGAATATTAGAATTCTTAAATTTTTTCCTGACTAGTCAATAAACTGCCCACTTTACACACAGAAAAATTCTATTTTGAGTTTCTACATATAAAATACAAAATTGATATTTGGAAAATACGAGCAACATGTTTAAAGACTGATCTTGAAAAATTATTTTTAAAAATAAATTACTATTTAACATCCATATGTTCAAGCAATCTCACTAAAACTACAGTTTAAGTAAAAACACATTGTTTCAAGATTTTGTTACTGAAGTCCTAATAAAAGCTGAAATGACATATTGCTGGGGAAGCCTCTGGAACTAGGGTTAAATACTAATCCATATTCCATAATTTTCTTCTGTATGTGTAAAAAATGCCTCCTTCAATTCAGCATATTCAACTAGACTACTTTCTCCTTCCTGCATTATCTTCCAGTTCAATCAACTACTTAAAAGTTACAGAAAGTAGAAATCTTGCTTTTCTTCCTCCAGTGTGTGATGAGGGCAAGATCTCCTAGACTAACATAGCCAGAAATGTAGTAACTCACATGCTGCAAACTTTTCTTTAGCTAAAACATTTAGATTAATCTTTCCTTCAGTCTAATCACATACTAGTTAGTTGATTATACTGGGATGCTGCTATTACGCATTTTGATACTACATCCATATTTCCATACTCAAACTGCAATAAAATACAGCAATGACAAGTTAGAATTTAAACTTTCTAAGGCCTTCCCATGTAACAAAAACATTCTGAAGAAATGAAACTTACCTATAGCTTTCCCTGACACATCTTTCTGCAGCAACATAATCATTTCTATGAAGATGAACTAAGACTTGAGCAATAGTTTTCTAAACAAAAAAGAAACAGAACAAAAAATGTAAACCAAATAATTACTTAGAAATTAAAAGTAAAATATGAGAAAACCAGTAGACTGCTAATATCTGGCATGAAAAAGGTCATTACAATCTACAATCATTCTAAGGTAATGACACAAGAGAGAACAATATAGTGAAAAAGCAGAAAGCCGTAAGCCCTGCTGGTATGAAATAGTCTATCTCCTGTAACACTTTAATGAACTGTTGTACCAAATAACAGTTTTTGTAGTTTGTTATTTTTCATAACAGCTTTATTTTTTATGTGATTTTTGGCTGACAACTCCTGTAGGTAACAACATCTTATCTTCAAAATTACAGTAGTGGAAAGGCACAGTTAGAGATTTGGCAAAACATGCACTACCACAAATTCTCATTGTTAGCAAGAAATGTATCACTGAATCAAGAGGTACATACTGTCAGTCAGAGGTCAGCTGTCATTGACTACCCAGCAAAAAACTTGAAACACATTATCAGAAGCTGTCACTTAGGATTTACCTTATAGCATGTGGGGTAATTTTCAATTTCCTTATAAATACTTTTCTCCTTTTGAAGAGACAATGCAGCCTCGTCTAATCTAAAAACCAAAAAAAAAAAACAGTTAAGAGTATCAGTGCCAGGAATACAGCACAGTGAACCTGACACTAATTACATAGTGTTTAACTAACACAAGTGGCAGGTCTACTGTAATAAAAAGGAACACGACTAAAAATCCTGTTTTATAGCCCACAGCTATAAAAGACTTTCAAGTATGTTCTGCATACTAGTGGTGGAAAAAAAATTCCTGAAGTAGTTTAGTAATTAATGGGAACTGGTGTATGTGCTTTCTAGCAGTCCAACAAACACAAAGCAAACAAAGCCTTTCAGCCCACATCATCCCAGAACATGATACAGGTGGTTCTGGATGAACATGGCATATCTCACAGAAACTGAATTTTAGTTTGAAGTGTGTCTCAAATAACAATTAAGTAACCATACACAAACACAAGAACAGCAAGAAAAAAAACCTATTTAAGATTCAATTACATTAAAAGAACAAAAAGGGGTAAAGCTATACCTGCGTCCTCTGACTAGAAGTCTTGATGCTTTCCCCAGCATTTCTAATGCCTGCCGTAAACGCTCCTCATTCTAGAGAAGAACAAAAAAAATTCATACATTCTGATTTTATTTGCATAGCATTAAGGCCAGTAGATCTCAATCTGGTGTGTCACCTCTAACTGAGAACAACCGTTAGTTATCTTATCAGCAGTTCATAGACTCAAGAGAAACATGAAGAGTTCGCAAGTTCCACAGCCATCTCCTGTATGGATCTGCTCAGTGAAGTAACATCAATGCAAACTTACTAATCTGGAAACGGACAACTGACGATAGAGAAGTACATCAAAGGTGGTAGCAAACCGGCCAATCATTGGGTAGAGCACCAAGAAACTCTTCTCTTCTATACCTTCAAAGACTTCAAACTATTTTGTGCTCCAGGACACAACAGCAGACATGTTCCCTACCCTCTGGGCTGCCCAACAAGAAGCAGAAAACTTGACAACATACAAAATTCAGATTCAGTCAAGTCCTAACAGGAGAAAAAGGCAAAGCAAACTGACTCCTAACTTTTATAATCTCCTTCTCTACTACATGAGAAGCCTTCGGCTTCATTACTTAGCCACTGATGTAAAAGGAAAGAAACAATTTAGAACTTAATCTTGGGCTTTTTCTTTATTTTATAGCTGAAAGAAAACAAACAAATCCCCCACTTACTTCAAACACTGATGCTGCTTGCTGATAGAGCTGGACAGCCTTCTCTGGGCTCACATTTTCTATTAATCTGTAATAAACATCAATAATTTCTCTTCAGCATCAAAATTACCTAAAAGAAAACCAAAGACATACCCACACCCTGCTTGCATTCTAGCCACCAGTAGCACACACTTACTTTCCAGCCCGTTCCAGTGCAATAGCTGCTGTATCTGGTGTCCCATTCTCCAGGTACATCATACTGGCTTTCTCGATCAGCTGAACTGCTTCAGGGAGTCTCTGCATCTCCTACCAAGCAACAATGAAAGGGACACTGATGTCAGGAATTGAGCTTATGAACCAGGATACAAATCAAAGCAAATTGCAATACCTTATTTATTAAGATTCTAATTTTTATTTACAAACTACAGCTAGTGAAAGTTGACCAACAACTCCGTAAATTTCACTTCTAAGTACTAAACTTTCATGTAAGTCATGAATTTGTGGTAGTTTAGAGCAAAAGCAGCACCATTCTTCTGTTACCCTCTGACATGAGTCACTCTTCCTATAAAACGAAAACTATTTTTTCCCCTCAAATACAAATGTTGCTTTCCTAATCTGCTGAAGGTGTTGGCGGCAACTACAAGGCAACAAAAAAGAATCACTTTAACGTGCAATTTGTTTATATATATTTGTTAAATGGTCCAGTGCACAATATTCTTATTTTTTAATAAAAACTAATAAATGAAAATACCTTTAGCATCATGCCAGCTTGTTCATAAGCTCTGCAAAGAAAAAAAATTTATCACTGGGTCAAGAGATGGTCTATTTCAGCAAACTGTAGTTATGCAGCAAAAGTTACCACGCACTGGCTATCACTTCACTCAATAATTAATACTTTGAAGATGTTTCAGATGATTTATTTAATGAGACAGCACATGTAACATTACCTTCCACAGATTAAGTACTTCAACCACACTACCCACTAAAAATCTACTCTAATCTGATCCACAGGCAATATTTGGATTACCGTCATTATCTGCTTGCTTTGAAGTAATCTTTAATTAAAAATTTCTTTATAAGCTCAATAGTGTAAAATTTCAAAATTGTGAAAAGATCATCTAAGAAAATATATTTGATATCAAAAGGTGCTAAAGAATGCCAAAACCATCAAATGTCCACTGCAGGTTTTCAGACTTTCACAGCCCACACTTACATTGAAATGATTTTGAAACAGCAGAATTACTTGAACCACAACACTGATTACAGTGAGACCAAAATGATAGTTCATGCTTGTACTGTATGTTAAAAAATTTCACTCAGATTACTTAGCACTTCTGTACTTACTTGGCAGCATGGAAGAGACTGGAAGTAAAATTGTCAAAAGTCAAGGACAAAAGACACAAAAATATAATGCAGAAAAAATATCAATGTGCAAGATGTTATACAATTACTACTTTCAAAGCAAGGAACCTCATAAAGGCAAACTGAACCTACTACATCTCAGAGCACACAGGGACAGTCTTTTAAAAAGCAATTCTGTTAGCCTGACAAAACACAAAAATATTAAATAACCTGCTAAATAACCTCATTACCCCAATGTAAGTAGCAACTACCCAGCTGCAGTGAAAAGATACGCTTTATTGTTCTCATGTGCCTCAGCTTCCCGCAAACAGGCTTCCCTTGCCTGGTCAAACTGCTTGGCATTCTTAAAAGCAACAGCTGCAAGAAAGCAAATAAGAGCTTTTAATTTAAAGCTTGCCATTGTCTCTTCACCACTTCTGCTCAAGAGCTTAGCTGCCTAAAGATGCAAATGGACTCTTTAAATGAATGGTTACAGCTTACCAAGGTCTTCCCAAAAATCTCATGACAGTCCTTCTTGCTTCACTAGTCATTTAGTTACCATTAAAACATTTATTGTTAACACCACTTCCATACCACCACAGTATCATACACAGTGGACAATGTGTTTAGCTGGATTTTGAAACTCACTCACTCTGTCTTGTAATTACAGAACTGCAGGAATGAATATGTATATCATTCTAATCATTAGATGTTACACAAAATCAGTATGGTAGGAACAGAAGTGTGCCACCAACAAGGGCTACCTGTAACAACTTCCCCTGCACAATCACTTCAGGGCACAAATATGTGTTTCTATCTTCATTTAACTGATAAAATATTAAAGTAGGATTGAAAATAAATTTCAATTTGTAAATGCTCCAGTTGTTCTTCCAAGTTTGTATTTTTTTTAATTCAGGCTTAAGTGAATAAATAGGAATGCCTAAAGTAAGGAGACAAAGACTATGATAAATTACTACTATCAAAAAGAAGGAAACATTTAAGAACAAAAATAAATCAACTACTAGAATTTTACATTCAGTGTGTCTCTTGCAGTGGAAAAAGGGAGGAAAGAAACCTTATTATGCCTGACAAAAACCCCAACCTGGCAGCATCTCTCTACCTTACTGAGACAGTCTTTGTCAGGACATATTTCATAAGATGATGATAAAGCAAAATTTTAAAACCAGTTGGAACAGTTCTTGTTTGGTAGATAAAGTCACAGGATTTGGGGGTGGACAAGTGAAAGAAGGAAAGCTTTATTTTTATCACATGTAGCAACATAAAAAATAGAAGTTGTAAGCTTGAAAAAAAATTGGTTTTGACAAGTGTTCTAGATCTTCAATACAACCTGAAATTTATTTTATAGTGCTACTTTGTTGTTTCATCTTACTTCTAGTCTTCACAACAGTTTTACTTTCACAGCAACATACTAAAAATACGTTAAACCTTATCAAAGATTAAGCTTAATGAATGCTTTGAAACCATGAAACCTATGGTCATATTTACAGCCATACATACCTGCCTTCCCATATTCAGTAGCTGCACTGTCATAATCTGGTTTCCACTTTAAGAATCCAGTTTTCAGGCTAAAACACAAGACGAAAAGTCTATTAACGATCAGTAAAGATTTTATGTTTTACCTTCAAGGCACTTCAGGTATATTTAAAACTTTGGACTGCCTCTGGAAAGGAGCAATTACCTATAAGTCAACGCTATGTGGCATCACTACTGTAAAACCAAATGCTGGCATTGGTCAGAATTGCATAAAGCACTGCAATGATCTCCCACAGTTACAAGCCTTGAACTAACATGCTTCTACTGTCCCCAGACAGCCTCCACGAGTCCAGCTCCACAGCAGCAAGAAGTCAGCCTACAGCAACATGGTATCTCCAGATTTCCAACACCACAACACCTGACTATTTTCAATACTTTTTTCACACATCAGGAAGTCTCCAGCATCCTTCTGCAGGATTTTTTTTGCTAGTGAGAAGTATCAAACACTCTCCACTGCATACACAAATAAAAGAATTTACTTACGAACACAAAGCCTCATATGTCATTTATATATCTGCAGTAGGTCATGACACTAAATGGTGCCACATGCAGACATATATACATTAGGAAAAAGTGTACATCTTAAAATTAGGTGAGTCATCAGGCAATTTTGATTTCAATATTCTGACTTACTTCTAAAACAAGTATAAAAATTACCATAACTTTTGATCCATGATTCCAGAGGGCCTATCACTTTTCTTACTAAAACTATAACATCTTCAGATCAGTCAGCTCTACTATATCTACACTGTAGTTTGTGAAATTGAGACTTAGAAACAATATGGCTATATTCAGTGTTAAAATACACAGTAAAAGACTATGATATGTCGATGTTATGCTCTCCAAGATAAATGTCATAACAGGTCTTCGAAGACATCCAAGAGGTAACAATCACACATTTCACACGAGTAGGAAACAAACATACACACCATCTCTGCAAAGTCGAGCCCCTTTATCTACTATGGTCTCCATAACTATTTCCTCCTATTTGTTTATAGGCTTAAGGAGCGCCAGGGGAGGTTTAGGTTGGACTTTAGGGAAAAATCCTTCACAGAAAGCATGACTAGATATTGGAATGGACTGCCCAAGGAGGTGGGGGAGTCACCGTCCCTGGAGCTGTTTCAGGAAAGACTGGACATGGCACTTACTGCCATGGTCTAGTTGACACGGTGGTGTTTGGTCATAGGTTGGGCTGGATGATCTCAGAGGCCTTTTCGAGCCGAACTGCGTCTGTCCCCCTGTCTTCCTCCCACTAACTTCAGAGGAAGGCCATAAGTGACACCCCTCGCTTCTCAGTTTGGGCAGGAGCAATGGAGGCTACAAGGCCCTCAAGGAACCTGCTGTGGCTCCAGGCCTCTGAGCCGCACCGCCTCAACCGCACCGCTTTTCAGCTTAAGGGCCGCTCTCCTCTCCCAGCTCGGGGCGCGCTGTAAAAGCACCCAGCGCCCGCAGGGAGGGTGCCCAGCGGCACAGAGGGGCCAGGCAGCCATGCCCTCCTTCTCCCTCCCCCTGACCGTCCCGACCCCGTCACCTCCCTCTCATCTCCCGAGGCGCCGCTGCCAGGCCAGGAGGCGACATGACGCCTGTGGGGCCGGAGAGCCGGGCCGGCCGGACAGCCTGGGCAGCGCCTCGCCAGCCCCCGCACCCCGCATGCTCCGCTCCGCTCACTATTTCTCCGCTTTCGCGATGTGCTCCAGCGCCTCGTTAATCTTCTGCGCCGCCATCTCGCCAGCGCGACGTCCCGGGATCGCCGCACTGCTGCGTCTCCCTGCGCTCCCGGTACGGAGCGCCGAAGGGATCACGGCGGCGGGGGGAGGAGCCGGGCCGGGCTCGGTCTGCCACCGCGCCTGCGCCGCCGCGGGACCGGCTGCCGGGAGCTCCCCGGGACAGCGGAGCGGACTGGGCCGGGGAATGCGTGCCCTGTGCCGGGAGTGGATGCCAAGTGCCGGGAAATGGGTGCCCAGTGTCGGGAGTGCGTACCCAGTGCCAGGAATGGATGCCCGGTACCAGGAGTGGGTGCTCAGTGCTGGGGAAGTGGTGCCCAGTGCCAGGAGTGGGTGCCCAGTGCCAGGGAATGGGTGCCCAGTGCCGGGAGTGCGTTCCCAGTGCCAGGGAATGGATGGCCAGCGCCAAGAAATGGATGCCCAGTGCCGGAGAATGGGTGCCCAGTGCCGGGGAGTGGGTGCCCAGTGCCAGAAGTGCATGCCCACTGCCAGGAATGGGTGCCCAGTGCCGGGGAGTGGGTGCCCAGTGCCGAAGTGGATGCCCAGTGCCGGGAGTGCATACCCAGTGCCAGGAATGGACGCTCGGTACCAGAAGTGGGTGCCCAGTGGGTCTAGTTGACACGGTGGTGTTTGGTCATAGGTTGGGCTGCTAAGAGTGGGTGCCCAGTGGCGGAAGTGGGTGCCCAGTGCCCGGGAATGGATACGCAGTGCCAAGGAATGGGTGTCTGGTGCCAGGGAATGGCTGCCGAGTGCCAGGAAGTGGATGTCCAGTGCCGGGGAATGGATGCCCAGTGCCGGGAGTGGGTGCCCAGTGCCCTGGAATTTGTGCCCAGTGCTGGATTGTGGGTGCCCCAAGGGGGCTGGGGGCACCTCCCATACAGAGCCCCCAGCCCCGTCGTGTCCAAGGCTTATTTTACAAAACAGAATCACAGAGAATCACAGAATCCTTAGGGTTGGAAGGGACCTCTGGAGATCATCTGCTGCAATCCCACTGCAAAGGGAGAGTCACCTACAGCAGGTTAGACAGGAAGGTGTCCAGGTGGGTTTTAAGTGACTCCAATGGGGGAGACTCCACGACCACCCTGTGTAGCCTGTTCCAGTGTCTGCCACCCTCAATGTAATGAAGTTCTTCCTCATGTTGAGGTGGAACTATTTGCGTTTTGGTTTATGGCCACTGTGCCTTGTCCTGTCTCTGGGCACCACAGAAAAGAGTCACACCATCCTCTTGGCACTTGGCTTTGAGATACTTAGGTGCATTAGTGAAATCCCCTCTCAGTCTTCTCTTCTCTGGACTAAACAGGCCCAGCTCCTTCAAGTCTCTCCTCATAAGGGAGATGCTCAAGACCCCTGGAATCATCTTTGTGGACATCTACTGAACCCTCTCCAGCAGCTCCTTGTCTTTCTTGTGCCGGGGAGTCCAGAACTGGACACAGTAAGCCCAGAACTGGATGCAGCCCAGAACAGGAATGAGTGCAGGCTTGTATTTCTCAGCATTTTCAAATGGAGGCCATTTTTTGGTAGAAGTGCACAACTCACAGGCCAAAGGCTGGGCAGCACTGCCTGCTCTGTCCTGCAGGATGCATCCAGAGGCCATTTTGCTGAGGTGTTCTGACTCAGTGTTTGTGAAAATAAGAGGCTGTCTCCAGCCAGGCTGGCACAGAAACCTGATGCAGAAAGTGTGAGTAGTGAAATAGCACACCAGAGTTGTTAACACAGGCTATGCAATCATGCAAGATACCCAAATTATACACTTGGTAACTGTTGGAAATGCTGAAGTCTCTGTTATTACCCATATGTCCAGTTCCTTAACTCCTTAATTTTGTTTATCTGGAACATCTCTAAGTAACATAAGATCAGTCATCGAGCTCAGGAAGGTGTTTATTCTCTGAACTTGGATATCATTATTGTCTTTCAATAAACTGAATACGTGAAGTATTTACCAACACACAACATAGGAGAGACAAAGCAAAGTGAGAAGTTGATTGAACTTCCAAAACTCTTACCAGAGCATAGAAGTCATTGAACGTCCATGCTGTTTACAGGAATCAGAGCTTTACAAGTTTCTACTTCAAGTGGGGAAAAGAAGCAGTATTTATATGATTTGCTTTACTCTAAGTCGTCATAAACTTCACAGGTCTGAATTGCTTTCCCTTCCTTTTCCTTTTCCCACATTCTCTTGATGACACAGACAATTTTCC
The DNA here is from genome assembly GCA_013396695.1 of Sakesphorus luctuosus. NCBI lineage: Eukaryota > Metazoa > Chordata > Aves > Passeriformes > Thamnophilidae > Sakesphorus > Sakesphorus luctuosus. The sequence goes on along the minus strand of VWZD01010095.1, from coordinate 21,529 downwards.
GACTTTGGTTCTTGCATTGTATTTGAGAGGCTATCATCTATTGCAGATGGTGGAAAATCCCCACTAAATCTTAAATACTATTATTGTGTCCTAGATCAAGGTTGTAGAGAGTTTTTCTGCTTTCAAAAGCAGATGAGTGGTCATGGGAGTACTGGGAGAAAATGGCTAATCTTGCAAAATACATCCACAAAAATGTTTTTGGCAAGCACTCATGGTAGCGGGTATAAAGTAGAGGAAGCTATGATCGGAAAGATTCCTGTGTCATCACATCTGTCTTCTCTTTCCCTTGCTATGGCAGCCAAGATGGATCTGGCCATATAACTATGAGCTTGCTGCAGTGCCTTTCAAATAAATTTTAGTTGGGAAAATGAAATCCTAGATCGCAGCATTAAATGACACAATAACCTCAGACTGTTCTTCTGAAGCACCCAGTTAATGACTTACAGTTTGTGTGTTTGTTTGTGCAAGTGCTCCTGGGCTGCTCTGTTCCCTGGGTTGTTAATACCTGTTCACTTTCTAGTGAAAGTACACATGTACACTATCTGGTTACACTTTATACTGAAATGACACGACAAAAGATTTCCAAGACTTGTAAGTATTAAATGAAATAGGATATTCCTGGGTAGCTTTTATTTTGTAGACATGGATCTTTGGGAGATTTTACATCTGGGAAGGATCATATCACAGCATCTGGTGCTTGGCTGTGAATTAGAATTTGGTGTTGAAAAATGACCAGGTACAATGTGGAAAAAATTTGTAGTGATAACAGTTGGAATGACAAAGTTGTGAACTCTGTAAATAGCTGTGCCGGCAGAGGTCATTAATCATTAACCAGTCCTCAGCTGCCCATCATTACACCTTGCAAGAGTTGTCTCCTATCTAAACATTTAATGTATGACATTGCAAGCAAAGACATTAGGCTATGAAAAACAACATGCATAAGCTGATACAGCTCATTTAATCTCAAATGGGTTAAAAAGCACCTGTGTGAGACTTCATGGGGCTAACCTTTGGCTAGAGGCAAGCAGCTGGGGCCAGCACCTTCCACCATAATGGCTGAGTCGACCCACAGCCCTGGCATCAGGACAGCCTGGGCTTTCTTCAGAGAGCTGTTGTTAGTTGTAAAACACTATCAGTATGACTATAGCTAAAATTTCTTTCTCAATTAACTTTACCTTTTCTTTGCTGAGAATAATGTAAGTTCTTGTTCAGAAAGTCAGAACTGACTGCAGTGAAATGTATTTTAAATCAGCATCTGAATCCTATCTGCTATTCCACTGGATCTGGAAGGTGAATTTAATTTTTTCCAGATCTGGATTTCTCACCCCTGTCTGATACACTTTTTTGGCAGCAGAACATGGAAAGTTCTGCACTGTAATTTATTAATGTCTGACACTGGAGTCCTAAGTACAATACAGCACCAGGCTGAAGAAATTACCTGTGAGGAAGGGAGAGGGATCTGCATATTTCTCCTCCCCGGTAGGCTGGGCCATCACTGATGGTCTAATGAACACTTGGGTCAGACATATTTTTGGCCTGTAATATACACAAAAATGTGCTTTTTGATCACTCCATCCCACTGCCACCACCTCAGTGCTCCAGTACCTTTTCATATCTTTTGCATTAAATCTATATAACTCATTTGGCTGTGAGACATTGCTAGTTCCTGTCTTAATGATTATGGAAGAAAACAAACAAATAACTCTGAGGGGAGGAAAATTAATAAAGACTGGTTTTCTGTAGATTTGTATCTCCCTACTGATTGTTTTTAATTAAATAGCAGAAGACTGCAGTGTGAGCATGCCTTTTATTAGATGTCAGAGAATAAAGAGCGAGGCATTTTAAATATCCTGGTGGGAGAAGGTGGTAATGTCTAATTGGCTTTCTAGATTCATTGGGCATGAGAGAGGAGGAAGGTATTTTGGTGTCTAGTAAGGTGATCCAATGTGAAACACTGATAATACTTTTCACACTATTTATTGAACATACATAATTTACATGTTCCTTTTGGAGGTTGAGTAAGGTGGGCTGTCCACCTAGGTAAGGCAGGTTGGTTTTGTCAGGGAGTAAGAAGACACATCATGATTGCCAAGTCCCGTGTAGTTCTGCCCTGCTATCTCTCCAATCTCCCTTACTTCCAACAGCAATCCATTTCCATTAGTTATGACAACCCTGAAATGTAATTTATTTACAGTCAAATCAATTTTATACAATAGTTCATGTGTGACTCACAGAGATAAATAAAGTATCTACAGAAGTGAATAAAGCTCTTCTGGAAAAGAGTCAAGCCACCTATTCCTGCTGGGTTTTTGAGAGCCCAAGGTTGGGTAAAAGCCTGTAATTGACACCATACCACTTCACACATGCTCGAGTTTTAATCGGACAACCTCGATATTTTTTGCATATTTCACCTCCTGGACTTGCTGCTTGATACTTCCTTACCTTCTCAGCCCCTGCATCCGCAAGTGATGATAATTTGCTTTCATACCAGATGGTTAGGGCAGTCCTGTGGTGTAGTGGAGAGCACTCCGGTCTCCAACTCCCAGGGTCGTGAGTTCGAGTCTCAGTGGGACCGTCCCAGCAGTTCAATGCCTCCCTGCCATCCCATCCCGTCAGATCTCGGATGCCAAGCAGGGTCAGCCCCGGTTAGTACCGGGTGCTGTAGATAGTCCTAAGGACTTCACTGTCACTGTCCCAAGCGCGCTCGGCCGTGGCAAATGAACCTCAGGACTTAAACGGTGGGACCAGTTCTGCGCATGCTGTGCCTCACCTAAAAAATCCACTGCACAGGCTCGGAGGGCACACCCACGTGGGGTGAGCCCTTCCCCAATCTTTGTTCGCGAAGATTGGCTATTATTATTTATTATTACCTGATGGTTATATCCACCACAAGTACCTGACCCTCCCTTAATCAGCACTTGTAGCACTTGTGTTGGTGGTCTCATAGGAGTTACTACTAATTTTGTCTTTTCCTGAGTTGGCAATTCCACTACCCTATCAGGGCAACCTGTTCCAATTAAAAAAATCTTCTGCTTGGAAAGATGACCTTTGGAGCAAAACCTTCTCATTCTGAGACTGGGACATCACTGCAAACCACTTCTGGAAAAAAGTGACTGCTTCTGGGTCCCAAATTGTTATTGTTTTTGGCTAGGCTCTTCTTAGCTGGTTCTGTTCCCTCAGGCAATTTACCAAGCAGTCCCACCTGCACAAAGAGGAGGTCAGAAAAATATGATGCAGGCATGAATTGCTTAAGTCAATTTAAGTCCCACGTGATAAATGTGTGATCATAGCTTTAGCTCTCTTTCTGTTGATGAAGTAGCTTCAAGATAGAGCACATACATAATTTAAAGACATGGCACCTTGTGTGTTCCAGCTTTCCAACTTTAGAATCTCTAGAAACCTCTTCCATTTTTCATCATTCTCCCTTCTTTCTGAATTGTTCCCACAGAAAGCTCTCACATCAGATTCTCCTGGTAGAAAGCCAGTTATTCCTCCCACAGAATACATCGAGTGTTAATGGCTTTTTATGGCTCTTTCGTTGCTTTGCAGCAGTTTATCCACAAGATGCTCAGTGCTTCATGGAATGACATATAGCATTGTTCCCCAAATCAAGAGGCATTCATAACTTGACATGAACATGTATCCTTCAATTTGTCACTGAAATAGTGTTTGACATATATCCCAGAACACAGACAGGAAAACGTAACAGTTTTCATCAGTTTTGAAAGCATATTTTTCCACTTTACTACAGGATTCGCAAACTGCATAATGAATAGTTCTTCCAAATGCCAGCTTCTACTCTATACCCATGAACAGGGAATTGAGGAAACAAAGATCAGGAGTTTCCTCAACAAAGGCCCAATCAATGATATCCAATAAAATCAATAAGTCTGCCCAAGCTTTTGGTCACTTCTTTTGAATGAATAGTTTTGCACTCCTGAGGCAAGATTCGCTGAGAAAGGGTGACAAATTCCTTTTTCTTTTTTTTTCTTCTTTTTTCTGGCTTAACCTGTAAATCATAACACTTTAAATTAATTCAGTTCAAATAATACAATATTTCTTTTGTGTGATTTATTTTGATAAAAATTTTGACTGTTTTCTCCTTGCAGAAGAGATGTTTTATTACTATGGTGCAGGTAGGACAGAACTCAGAGGTATTTTCCTCATGAAAAGAAAATGTTTAATATTTTGTAAAAGTAATTTGTAACATCAGGTTAATATCAGGTTAGCCTATCTTTGGGCTATCCACAGATACATAATTGAACTGTTTCTCATATGCTCAAAGCATGTGAGCATAGTGAATTCTCTTAAATATAATTGCCTTTAATGTCATTTTCTCTTCCAAACACTAGTGGGTAAATTTCTTTCTGGATGAATAAAAAAATCTCCTTGTAAAATTCTGTATATTTACCTTTAATGTGGGAAATGAATCTATGGAAATGAGGGGATGGTCTCGATTTTCATTTTTAAGAATTGTGGAGTGAATCAACTACCTTTTTGTTTTAAGCTGCAAAATGTATTTTCTTGTCTCTAAACCTGCTCAACAAGGAGAAATTACTGAACTTACACATTTGCTTCCCCTGCATGCATACATAATCAATAAAGACTACAGATGGGCCTACAGAGGAAGAAAGGTAACTCAATGTAGCATTTTTCTGCAGTTCTTCATGCCAGGCCTTCCTTGTGATGGATGGGCTTGTTACGTACCTTTCTGTCTCACAGGATTGCAGAGCACAGTGTCATACCCAACTTCTGTGTGTTTTCTTTCTACCCCTTACCTTTTTTACACTTTTCTCTCTCTTTTCCCCATTGTTTCATCCGGTTTCTGGGTTTGATTTTGCTCTTTTTCTGAGTGGCTTTTTCTTTTGTCTCTTTTCTTCTTCTAGGTGCTGCTTCTAGCTAAATGTGTCCTATGATAGTACCATTAGAATGAAATACATATATTATTACATATGGAAAGGCTGCAGAAGAGAAATAGAAGCACATATAAGTGCCTGAACCATGTAATGTTTTACACGTAGTAGGATAAGAGGTTACAGCAAAAGCAGGAGGGAAAACTATTTTCAGTGCAGCTCCTCTCTTCACCTGTGGCTTCTGAACTATACAAGAGGGATACCACTTATTCCCATGTCATTTGGAGAATTGTCATTATGATTCAAAATTATATGGAAAAAGTAGTGAAGAGTTATAGTATCACAGAACCATTAAAATTAGAAGTCATCTCTGGAGATGGTTCAGTTTACCTCCCCTGCTCAAAGCATGACAAACTATAGCAGGCTGCTCATGGCTGTGTTCAGTCAGGTTTTGAACATCTCAATACAGAAAGCATGCAGGAATGAATCATAAAAATGTTCTGTCCTGCCAAGAAGGACTTGGGGGTGCTGGTGGATGAGAGGCTGGACATGACCTGGCCATGTGCACCTGGCAACCCAGAAAGCCAATTGTGTCCCGGGCTGCATCATAAGCAGCATGGCCAGCAGGTCCAGGAAGGTGATTGTGCTCCTCTGCTCTGGTGAGACCCCACCTAGAGTGCTTGTCTTAGTTTGAGGGAAACCCAAAATGTTTACCAAAAAGCAGAGGATTCCTCC
>VWZD01010095.1:326-15682 GCA_013396695.1 Sakesphorus luctuosus | reverse complement strand
AAAAAAAAAAAAACAAAAAGTCAAACCAGCACACATGGAACAACAAAAGAAAAACTTCTCCCCACCCCCAGGTGTTAACTCAGGTCATCAACTCAGAATTCAAAGTGGTTGGACTATTCCTTTGTTCTGTAGTGGGAGGGAGAGAATTTACATTATCATTCAAAACTACAACAGTGCTGCATCCAGCTCTGGGGTTCCCAGCACGGGAAGGACATGGACCTGTTGGAGAGAATATAGAGGAGGGCCACCAACATGATTAGAGGGAAGAAGCACCAATCCTAGGCATTCTATGGTTCTATGATCCTATGATAAAAATCATAAGCAGTACTTACAACAACAAGTTACTGTTATTTACAATGCCTACCACTGAAAAATGGTGTAACTAGGAGCAAGCAGCAAATTCTCACTTGTCGCATTTTGGAGCTTGATACAGTATTAGGCAAACGGAATTCAACAGTTATGTTATGGAAATGTCAGAGGACAGGAGCTTGGTGGTCCCTTGGAGAGCTCAGTCATGTGGATGTGGGTCAACAAATTCTCTCAGATATAATGGCTGTTGTAATGAAACCCAGCAAACACAGGAGGGCTCTATGTGAACACATATTAAGAAACGTTTAGGTTGGTGCCTGACAGGAGTGGTATGTTCTGGTTTTACATAACCTAAAATTGATTTGCAATGCAGTTTAAAGAAGTAGAAGACTTTGCTATGAAATTACCATTTGTTTTGGATATGTATGGGTTTATATCTAAGCATTGTCTCCACCTTGGATCATAGAAATGTAAAAATAAATAATAAAAAAATCCCAGTTGAAGGGGACCATTATGAAACATATAAAATAAAATTCCTGATTTTGTCATTTATGCTAAATGTATCCATTATTTATGAAACAGGTTTAGGTTTAGCTATCACAGTTATATTACTGTACAACACAAACTGGCTTCTGATGGGAAAAATTTGTCTCTTTCCTTGATTTTACATTACAAATCCTATTTTTTCCATATTGCTACCATGGAAACAAATGGAGAGTAAAGGCAGTAAAGGGAACAAAAAGCTACTATTGCATAATGGAGTTTGGTCAAACAGCTTTCACAACAAGGCTGCGCCGCAGCACAGCTGGGTTACTGCAAGTCCCTTGAGGCAGGATCTGGGCTTGTCTGTGGCAGTGTGTGGCTTATGGCAAACTGCTCATGGGGAAACCTCCATCTCGATTTGAAGGAATGGGGCTGTGCAGCCACTCAGCATCAGGTGTATCACACACAGCCAAAGTAAATGTATATTACATCAGGCGGTGCTGTGAGAGAGGATGGGTGTCTCTTCTCTGTCTGGTGGCCCTTGCCTACCACCCCTTTCAAGGGGCAATTCTGTGAAAGCAAATAGAGGGTAAATAAAATCTTTCTGTAATGATAATTTGACGGCCCCTGCAAGAACAAGGACATCTCCAACTCCTATGAGAACAAAGTGTGTGATGATTACCAACAACAGTAATAACAAGGAAAGGGAAGCCACAGTTTCCCTGTCTGTCTGAGGATGCCTACCTGTGAAGTAATTGTGATTTGCTGGGGCCAGTGTGCTGCTCTGGACTTCACACAGGAGCTTTCATGGGCTTGTTCCCTTCTTTCATCCACAACTGTCTACATAAGGGAAGAAGCTTTGTTCCAACATTTTTCAACAGGAAAAGAAAACATTGTATGTGGAAAAGAAAGGCATTAAGTTGGATTTTTCCTGCTCAAACTTCAGCAGCTAGCTGTAGATCCCACGGTAGGAGCATTTTTCTGTTAGGCAGTTCCTGAAGCCACTTGTAGCTCAGCTGCCCTACAGGTGCACCATCCCATTTGCTGTTCAACAGGGACCTCTAGAGAGTAATGTAGATGTTAAAAATGTAAATCCAAGCTGTTGGGAATAATGAAGGTGGCCTATTGACAGAAACCTCAAGATCAAACTCTTCAGAAGAATCTATGAAAAGGAAAAGTTTATTACCAAATCAGAAATCACAGGTAAACTTACTCCAGTAGGATGAACTGTTGTACAAGACTCTTAGATTAATGCTTTAGGACTTAATTATCTCAGTTCAACTGTACACTACCATTGTATGTGAGTGCCTCCAGTAAGCACTACCAGTTGTCAGGCCCATCACGTTTCCATTATAATGCTACTTGACTTGAATTTTTAAATCTCACGTTAAGATCATCTCCAGCAGGCTGGTGGTTAAAGTTAGATTTTATTATAATTGGGAGTTTTGTTTCTTTTGTTTTCTAGGACTTTTTTCTTTTGCCAAGACATATAAACCTGCACTGACATAGCTAATGATGTATTCATTTATAAACCCTTTGGGAAGGAAAGTACATTACAAATGATTTCTGGAACGCAATTTTTAACCCAGATAATAATTTCATAATTTATTTTTCATTCTGAAAAAATATTTTTATTTAGTAGGCATACTAGTAATCTTAAATATTTTCTTTTTCTTCCCCCTTCAATGATAAAAAAGTACAGAATATATTTCTAAAGGGACACATGTAGCAGTTCTTCTAAGGATCAGTGCTACAAAGTGCAGCTAATCAGCATGAAAAGATTAATTTCTTATGTTATAGGCATACTGTTCTTGACAGGTGAGTTATCATTTCTTTGCAGCAAGCAGTGTTACAAAAATAATTCAAGGCACACTTACACATGTCCAAACAGAGTAGCCAGGCAGTGAAGGATCTTCAATCACTGACCCAAGCTTGGAAATTGGAATTTCTGAAAAGGCTGTTCCTCCCTGAATGTGTAGATTTGCTTCATTACAAGAACAGGTCAGAACCTGCAAACTTCTGACCTAAATTTGGATGAAAATATCCTCAGGAAAGTTTGGATCAAGGCTCTGAGTTAAGTCATAATTCTGATTATCATATGTTCTTTCATTAGGATTACCAGGAAAAATGTTGGCTTGAGACCAGGTTTTTGCTCTCAGATGGTTGTTGCACGGTCTGTTGAAGAATTGCAGATTGATTGCTGTACCTACACAATGGGAAAGACCATATATTTTCTTCATGCAACTGTCCAGAAAGACAGAAAGAAAAAAGAGTATGTTACTGCAGTACAGCTGTGAGTTTGCTAAGCAAATATGGCCCACAGACACATTTATGTAGCAAATTTCCCAGTATCTGCTTCCATTTAGGTGAACCACAAATATCTTGGCATTCTGATCTCTCCACAGCATATTAATCTGAGCTTGTATAAAAAAGAGAGAAACAGTGAAAACACTGTAGTAAGGGTTGCCTCCTTCCATTCCATAATTTGACGCTTGCTGTGTTCCTCCAGAGAGGAAGAGGAAGGGAAGTAGTAACACATTTGTGGTGTAACATAGAGAGAAATTCTCTTTAACTTGAAGTTTTTAAAGGATATTCACCCTATATGATTAATTTTCTGACAGTAGTGGATTCTTCTCACTTCAGCTATCCTGTGGGGATGAGAATCAGATAATAATCTGTTTTCAGGTAGTGCAGAAAGTAATGCAGGTTTATCAGAGGAAGGTCTAGGCAAGCAGCAGAAGCCATTACAGATGCCAACACTATTTTTGAGAAGGAACATTCTTAAGGAGAAAAGAAGAAAGACTATACTAGTAGAGGCTTGATCAAATGATAAACAGGCACCACAGGTACTGCCCAAGATATTGAAGATATTCTTCTGTCTCTATCAGATCAAGGAGCTACATTTATACTGGTTCTGCAACCTTCCATTAGGTCACTGTGCTTCTCTGCATTCACAGACAGCTTGGAAATCACATAACCATCTGAAAATTTTTCATCTGCCATTATTACACATCTATTTCTTACACATAACAATGGCAAAACTGTTATTCTCTTATTTTGCTTGTTTGGTTGGAGCAATTAACATGACTTGAATCAGTTGCATTTTAGAGGCAACAAGTGAGCCTGTTTTATTTTTAGCTGAGACCCCTCCCTTAATACTCCTTATAATAAAGCAAGCAGGAAAACTATTGTCCTATGACTCAAATACTGATTAGTTTTTCTCATATAATAAAATAAAGGACTGCTTGTTTTGAAGTCAGTTGTGCTTGATGAATCTGAGACTGAGGACATTTATCAGAAGCTAAGGAGGGTCACAGCTGGTTAGACAATAGAACCATCTCTCCCAGTCTTCTGCTCTTTAACAGTACCCAAAATACCTAGAAAATTATGTAGTAAGACAATCATATATGGTGCTTCCACTTGTATTCTCCTGTATTCCAAACACTTTTGTTTTTGGAGACTTTCTAAGTAGGATTTACTTTTTGTTTTTCATAAGCCTTGATTGGTTTCTCTTCCATGAGCTTGTCCAGTCTTCCCTCAGACCCATTTTAGGTTTCAGTTTCTACATTATCTTCTAAAGAGATGTTCTATGGCTCATCTAACTCGTATAATAAAAATTACCTTCTTTGATGTATTTTGAACCTGGATTTTTAGTAGCTTTATTGCATTCCCCTGAAAGAAACACTGAAAAGCATCTGCTTTCTCCTCTGTCTGTGACCTTTGGGATTTCATGGACTTACTAGTTTCCTGTTACCAAGTCCTGAGAGTGGGGTAGGTTTGACATGCTTATACTTGGCAATGCTTGAACACATTATCATGAATCAGTGTGTGGTGGAACCAGCATACATGCTCAAAGACAAACTCTAGCCAAACTAACCGATAGGTATGTTTCTGAGGAAAGTTACTGATACAGAGATACTTAGCATAGATAATGAAAAGATTTCATTCAGCAGCCTTTCAGTCTTCAAAGGCAACCTTCACATGTGGTTTGTCTCTTTTAGCTGTGGACAGATTGAATCAAAATGTTGTACATATTCTGGTCTCTTCAGATGTGAAATTACTTTTATGCTAAAATGGGGTTTAGATACCACTTAAATCTTCTTATACAAAGCTTAAGTACACATATATTTTAAGGACTTGATTTAAGTGATGTATTTGTATTTTGCTCACCCATTGCACAACTTTGAAATTCAGCCACTATAGGTAGATTTAAGTCATACTGAGGTGTCATATTGGGATTGCAGTTCATTCAGGTTTCTTACAGTAATATTCCTCATGTACACATTAGAAGCCAACATCAAGATCTTGTGTTCCTTGGATGTGCCTAGCTGTATGTATGTGTTCAACTGTTGTGCCTTTTTGTGACGCCCGATCCCGTCAGATCTTGGAAGCTCAGCAGGGTCAGCCCCGTTAGTACTTGGATGGGAGATGTCCTGGGAATATCGAGGGCTGTAGGTTCTAGTCCTGAGGGCTTCACTGTCACCGTCCAAGCTTGCTTGGCCATGGCAGATGAACCTTAGGAGTTAAAGGGTGGGGCCAGTTTTGCATACGCTGTGCCTCACCTAAAAAAAAAAATCCACTGTGTTAGTACTTGGATGGGAGATGTCCTGGGAATATCGAGGGCTGTAGGTTCTAGTCCTGAGGGCTTCACTGTCACCGTCCAAGCTTGCTTGGCCATGGCAGATGAACCTTAGGAGTTAAAGGGTGGGGCCAGTTTTGCATACGCTGTGCCTCACCTAAAAAAAAAAAATCCACTGTGCAGGCTTGAAGGATACACCCACGTGGGCAGAGCCCTTCCCAAATCTGCTTTCACAAAGCCGAGCCATGCATACAGATACAAGTGCATATATATTGCACATGGGAACTATTTTCCTTACAGGTATCTATCCAGTGCTAATCTGTTAAATATCAGAGGCTTTTGAAAGGTGTAGATATTTGGCGTTAGTTTGTGAAGACATTAACAGCTTTGCCATCTTTCTGAAGAACAGTAAATTGAGAGAAGAAAAATGAAAATGAAAAGGAAACAGTCTTTTAAACCTGTCTTCTAGATGAGGAATGTCACTTAAGGGCAGGCGTGCTTCTCTCCTGCCTCACAGCAGTTTTCTCTTTGCTCTTGTCACTTCTCGTCTACCAAAACAGTAAGCCCAAATCTCTGCCTGGATGCTGGTGCTCTGTCCTGTACTGCTGCATTCAGCACTACTTTGAATGGCAGCTCACTGCCCTTACAGTGCTGTGTTTGACAGGCAAATGCTGATTAGTGGTGAAGAAAATGCAAACAACAAGAAAGACACTTTTCACAGAGCTATGCCACTAAGATCTAAAACTCTTGCAGAGACCACAGGCAAAGAAAAATTGCTTTCTATCTGTTAAAAAATGCTTTCAGCAGCTTTCTTAGAAAATGAAGTCTGCCTGGTTAGCAAAAACAGAAATGAGATGATCAGAGGATGACAGTCTGCAGTATATATTCTTCTCTGGCCTGTAACATGCATCTGGAAAGATAATGTCAAAGTTATTTTTTGTAAGTAACAACTAGGAATTCAGTTGGTAGAAATGACATCAGCCTTCATTTTTTTTTATCTAAGTAAACTTGATAGGAGGTTAAATTTGAATGTAAAAAAAATTAAAACTTGAAGACTTGTTAGGCTGATTAAAAAGAACTGCAAGAGAGTGCTGTTATCATTATGCTGGAAGAAGCCCATTCCATTCATTTACCCGGGTCTGTTTTCTGGGATTTATGTGAACAAGTAGAACAGAGTTCTGCCCCTCCTGTTTGTCTATATATCTCATATTTTCAATATGTACTTTGTACTTCTCGGTCTAGCCAGGTAAAACCACTCAGCTGTATCCCCAATCTGGTTCATGCAATGGCTCATATTTGAGAGGGCAGATTTCTAATGTATTATTTTTGTGTAGATTCTGGATAATCCCTCTGAGGTCTTTGTTGCAACATCTCTTTGTTTTTCATTAATCTCAGAATCTGCTCACAAACTTATCTCAGATAAATAAGACTGGTTGAAGACCAAACAAGTCAACAGTCCCTAGGTGGCTTTAGACCAAAGTGATAAAGATCAAGCTGTTTCATCTTGCAGGATTATGTGAAATTAATAGCTTGTCTCAAGGTTATCTATCCTAAGGAACATAAACCATTAAAAAACAAACAAACAAACAAACAAAAAAACCAACCTAGGATATGGCCTCCCTGGATACTCCTGCTAAACAGGGCCCAATAATTCTATGGGGACAAATTATCCTCCCATTTCTGAATGTTTTCTCATAATCCGTGCTAATGAGGTACACTGGGGAGACACTGTGAAGGATATTGTTTATTCTCATAGTCTTTTCACTTTTTTCCAGCCTCTAGATTTTTAGCTCTCTGTGAATTTATGTGGCCTCATACCCATAATAACTAGGAACAGTTGTCAGTTAATTTTTTATCACAATAGCCTTCTCACTTTCTAAATTTTACCAAGACTGAAGTAAGACGTTTACAAGGTCTGCCGAATTTCTCCTAGGAAGTCCACAGTAGGAGAAGAACTCAGCTCTGGTGTCTTAACCAAATTTTCTTCCTCTGAAATTCCTTTCAAACACTTTGCTCAGTTATTAAAACTGGAGTGAGGAAGAAGAAAATGTGTGTACAACAGATTACTAACTTGAAAATTAATTGCCTTCCTCAAGATGCAGATTCTCAACTCTGCAGAACTTCTGCTGTTAACTCCACAGAAGCACAGCATGTTCTTGATGCTGTTAAACTGGAATCGTGCATCCTAATTAAGTTGCAAATCACTGGAATACTATCATATGAGCTGGGCTGGGATGAATGCCTGCCATACTCAAGATACAGAGGAGTAAAATGGGAAAGATGGAGCTGGCTGCAAGGGGAAGTCTTCTAATGTTTTTTTAGGGGACAACTGTGTGTGGTAACATTGTTGAAAACATGCAGGTATAGATGCAAAATGCAGAACTGCAAGCTACAGGTAAAAGACAATAAAATAAATACTGTTAACATGACATGTACTAAGTTGCAGATACTAAATGCAAGATGCATTGCAACTTGGCCTAAAAATGGAATTAACAGTTATGAAGACTGGAAAAGGGAAGGAACTGAACAAATACTGCTTTTGTTGCAGAACAAGATCATGAACCACTGTTTATTTCAGGATTTTGAAAAAGCTTGAGCTTGAATATAGGACAACTCTTACCCTATACTTTTGTTCTCTGGCTGTATTCTGGCATGTTCACCCTTCCCAAAAACACACATATACATTGTCAAAATCAGAGTCTTTCTGCACAGGCTCATTACTTCAAGCCTCTACTACCTGAAGCTTCAGTCCTCAGTGTCTTGTTCCCAGCTGTACATCCTTGGAGTTGGCACCAGAGGCCTTGACAATTGATGGGTTCCAGTCAGCACAACAGAACAGGTGAAGGTTGGGAAACATTGTGCAGATATGGCACAAGCTACCTCAAATTTGTGGTTGTGTAACTGCTCTTGTGTAGACTCTTCCACTGTGGCTTCTGTATGACTTGGCAGGGAAGGGGCCTTTTTTGATAAACTAACCCATATTTTCTTGACTCTGTGGAAACCAGAGATGCTTAGCTTCTGCTCTTTTGGTTTTTTTCTGTCCAGTTTGCTGTTGAGATGACATTCCAGGCAAAAGTGCTAATTTTTGTCCTTCAAACTTTCAGTGCAAATACATAACAATATATTCATTCTTGAAAGGAACTGTTTTAGGATAGATTGGGGGAGGGAAGTATTTTGTTGTATATTCAAATGCATAATCTGCTGAATTGACAGCAGTCAAATATGTGCAATAGATTACAAACAACTTTAGTTCCTAAAGCATAAAGTGCTACCCTAGTATCCTGTTAAAATGCAGAATGTACACAGGACAACACCAATATATCAGAGAGCTCAGTTTTGGAACCATGAGCTCAACAGGAACCTGCCTTACAAAATGACTCCATGTGGCACTGCAGTGTGAATGTAACTTTTAAGTTTATTTTTGCTTTATTCAGGCTGATGTCACCTGGATTTATGTAATCATACGTATGTGCTAAAACTTTCTTGTTACATATAAGAAGCATTGTCATGTTTACAAAGTTTATCTCGTGGGTGTCCAATAATCAGTTGGCCTTGCTCCTATGACTTAGGCTGCTGTATTCTAGGCAGGTGGACTTTGCACTTCTGTGGCTGACAATCTTGTTCTCTTTCAGCATCTTGACTCACAGACAGTTATGATTTGATGAAAACACGTGAAAATATTATGGGTATCCATACGTTCTTGACTGATCCTCTTTGGTGCATGGTGCTCATACACAGATTGCTGAAAGACGGTGAGTTTCATCAGTTCTCTGTCAGTTCCCAGCAAAAGAATTCATGTCCTGAGCTGGAACAGAAGAATTTAAGAGAGCTTCCTTCTCCTCTGTGGTGGCTACATTAGGTACTAACACCTATGTGGAATATAGTATGGTCACACAGCAACCCACCCCTCTCTTTACTTGGGACCGTATCTTCCCTTGGTGGAAAGACAGAAGTTCCGTTTTCTAGAGTTTTTGTCCAGCAAATAAGCTTTGACAGCCTTCCTGTATTTAATTAACACCGTATATGGTATTTGTTGAACAGGATATGTACTTACTGAAATATTTTTGCCTGAAAAGTTTATTGTTCTCTGATATTTTCTTTCAGTTGAGTCACCAGAAGTTTATTCCTGTATACTCTTTCATTAGAGTACTAGGGCTTTTAAAAAAATTGTTTAGGTTTTTTAGGGTTAAGGGGGTTTCTTTTAAAGTCTCATGGTTTAACTGCAAGCTGACATGGCAACTCTATAGTTCTTGGAAATTGAAAGATAATCCTTTGAAATGCAAAAAAACGGAGAAATGAAGTTGCTGAAGTGACTATCAGTGTCAACATTTTAACTGGCTGGGGAAAGACAGAAAGACACTCTCAGAGAAATACATTAAGAAAACACAAACTAAAGTCAGGATTTACACAGGGAACTGTTATTTTTTCCACTACAGATCTTAGCCATTATTTTATATTCGGGGTGCATTTTTTTTTAGTTCACAGAAGACATTTTGTCACTTTCACTGCATTCTCAGTTGAAAACATCAGTGTCACGGTTTAACCCCAGGCAGCAACTACGTCCCATGCAGCCTCTTGCTCGCTCTACCCCCTACACTAACCCAGTAGGGAGAGGAATCAGAAAGAAAAGGTAAAATCTCTTGAGTTGAGATAAGAACAGTTTAATGATTCATACAAAATAAATGCTATAATAATAAAATTCATCATCATCATTGTAAGGAAACGAAGAGACAGAGAGAGGAACAAAATCCAAGTGAAACAAGTGATGCACAATGCAGTTGCTCATCACCTGCTGACCGATACCCAGTCCATCCTTGAACAGCAATCTGCAGCCTCCGGCCAACTCTCCCCATTTTATACACTGAGCATGATGTTCTGTGGTATAGAATATTCCTTTGGCCAGTTCAGGACACCTGTCCAGGCCATACATTCCCCCCCAGCTTCTTGTGCACCTACTCACTGGCAGAGCATGGGAAACTGAAAAGACAATTTAAAATAAGCACTACTTAGCAACAACCAGAATATCAGTGTGTTATCGACATTATTCTCACACTAACTCCAAAATACAGCACTGTACCAGCTATTAGGAAGAAATTTAACACTATCCTAGTTGAAACAAGGGCAGTCACTAACTTAAAGTGCCATCCTATCATACAATCATGTGATTCAAAAGCATTTTATGCCTTGGATGTGTTGCGTTTTTCCCAACATGTTCAATAGTTTGGACTCCATATATAGTAAGGTCTGAACATATCCCTGGAATGTGTAGTGTTGAATGCAAAAATCTAACCTATGATCTACAGATTGCCATGTTCCAACAGCTGTTTTTACAACACAGTGGGCAGCTGGTGAAAGAGAACATCAATGGGAAACCCACAGTTGACTCACACAGACATCCTGGTCAAACTGGAGTTTGCCACTTTACTGATAGGAAAACCAAAGCACAGGAAGCTTGTATCACCAGGCTGCAGGTGTTTCCAGGGCAAAGACTATAATTTTATGGGTCTGCTGTAGAAATATCTGCTACCCTGGGTCTGCAATTTTTAGGCATTGCCATAACACAGATAATAACATTTAACACCAATGGGAGAGGCTGAGGCAGGAGGTGGACTTGAATCACCTGATTTGCAGTCTCAGAAATTCTTTTCTAGTTTATTATGCTGTATGTCTTCAGACCATTGAAAGTGCTGGTGTTTTTCTTGGAGGATAGAGACTGACAAGCACTAGCTAAGGAGGAGAGCCAGAAGGTAATGTCCTGATTTCTTATTTGTTGGCCACACTCCCTTTGGACTTGTTCATTTTATTAATGCTCTTTCTTCCTTTTATTGTCTTTTTCAGCAGAGCGTTATAAATTCTGACCATTTTTCTTTGAACTGATTCCTAGTCCACATTTCTTGTTTAGGAAAATCAAGTGTATTTGAAGGTAAAGTTAGCGTTTTCATAATATTTCCGCTGCTTTGTTGTTGTTACTGCTCTGATGTGGGAAGATCTATTGGCCAGAGACGTAACTCCCTCTTTACACACAGCTGGCAAATGAAAACAATATCGGAACATCTCCATGACACACAAAGCTTTTATACAGTGATGTTTCAGACTTTATTGCAGTTTCCTTTGGAAATGCTTAAAACAACTACATCTGTTTCCTTTCATTGGGATTTTGTGTTCTTTAAGCCAAAAGGAGGGGATAAAACTCATTAATTCTGAACAATAATTGCAATGTCCTATATAAATATTTTTTAGACTGTGGGGTTGTTTTTTTTCTTTCCACTAAAAATATAAAATAGCTGTGTGTTCAGTGTAATGAGAGTTCCTGGATACTTCTGCATTGCTATGTTATGCACAAATACTTGAACTAGATATAAAGAATCTATCTCAGATGTTGGTATCAAGCTGGCCTGGACTACATAGAAAGCAGTACAGAGCCAGACACTAAACGGCAGGAGAGGACAAAACATGGGGCTACTTTACCTGAGTACATCCTTCCTGAAAATGCAGTAGAGACCCATCTCCTGTGGCAGATGTAACTGTGTCTCAAGCTAGGGCCAGAGGTTTCTGGCAGCCTTCTGTGTCACTGCACAGGAAAGATTATAACACGGGCACAAGCCAAATACACTTTTTTGAAGGCATCTACATTTTGCTAATTGTACAGAAGGGTAAAAATTATTTATACAAGCTACAACATCAAATCCAAACCAAAAAATAAGTGTCATCTCTCCCCTTAGCTGAGGACCAGGCCTGTCTCTGTATCCATTTGTGTTTCTCAGACCAGTGCTTTTCTAACAGTCATGCACAGCTGTTGTCTAGTGTTCTCTGCTCAAGATACTATTTGTTATTCATCTCTTCTGAAATTACTATTAATCCAGGCCAAGACAAAGTGCAAATCAAAGGATTTACAACATTTAAAGTAGATGATAAATTTAAAAATATTTATAAAAATGTAAAAGGAATAAAACAAACCCATCAGACGAGGCAGCCACTCAGACATCAAGTCTGCTTACCAAGAACTTGCCACCTGCTCAAATGTCTGCCTGATGCCCCTGGTTCCAGGAAGGCAACATTTCCTCTCCTGACCAGAATAACTCTTAACTATCCCTCTGGTCTGTGACACTTCCGCTGTGCTGGGGTGCTCTCTGCTATCCTCTGTTCCTGGAAATATTTCAAATACTTTTGGTTAACTCTTCCTTGGGTCCACACTTCAGAAGTCCTATTTCTTCTCTGAGCTGCCTGGATAATTCCCCAAAGAATGTGTGATCCTGTATCTTCATGTGTCCTCTCTGCAGCTTTCCACAATAGTTGTTTTCTAATTTACATGGTACATGTGTTGGCATATCTCAGGCTAGATGTATTCTAGCATGTTCTCTAGTGTGCTGGAAAAAGAGGCACACAATTGTGATCACAAGAGGAATACAATAGAGTCCCCAATAGAGACTTCAGCTCGCTTTCAGCATTTCCCTACCTTAATTTGTTAGAGTTTAACACAGCAGGGAAGTCTCTCCTTCACAGGATACACCTCTAAGTACATACAGAAGAGGAAATGGAATAGTATTGGGGCAGAGTATAACAGCTTTGTACTCAGACCTCAATAATCATGAGACCTCAAGACTTAACTCCTCTTCAGACTAATGATCTCCAATCATCCACTGTGTTATATTCTAGCTGTTTCCTCTACTCTCAATGAGAATGGGATGTCTTGGAAAAGGTGTAAGGAAGAAATATTTGCACTCAAGTTCTGCAACTTAGTCACAGAATACCCCTCGTGACTTGGGGCTATCAACTTCAACCCAAGCTAACATGGCTACTGAAGGCTACAGAATTCGATGTCTTTATCTCCTCTGTAACTCAGCCTCACCTACAGTAAAAACAGCTGCTCATTGAAAAATACTTTCTTAAACCACCCATTTATTTTTAGAGTTTGAATTGTGAGACTTTTAATATGGACATAAAAGGCAAAATGCACAGGGTGTTTGAAATACAGGCAAGGAATGGACTTTCTTCACAGGAAAAAATTAGTGTCTTTTTCAGAGATGAGGACTGAGAATAGCACAGCTCTGCCATATGTGAAAAGGAAGTGCCTCTGTGCTTGAAATACTGCTGCAGATAACAGAAAAGGCATGACATTTTTTAGGTTTCTCAAAGCAATGAGACCCAGGGTGAGGTTCAGAATAATTCCAGTCTGGGATATTAGACCTGGGTTAAGTTAATTTACTGAATATGAACATAAGTTTAAAAAATTAAAAAGCCATTTCTTGGTTAACTAATCTGTTTTGTTTTTTTTTTTCTTAGCATCCTTATCATTTTATCCAGCTTAGCACTGTGTACACACCCTTTTCCACCCCAGAATCTGTGCGTTTACATCCCAAGGACCATGTGAAACAACCACAAAAAACAGATGTGCAATCATTGCTGTATACCTGAAATGAAAACTGAACCTATTGGGGATGAATAGTCATAATGAAAATAGGTCATTTTGATATTACTTCTTTCTAGCATTAAACAAGATTAAAAAGTAAAGAGCTACTACACCTTACTATGTGCAGAGAGGGGAGAGGGAAGAATATAACATTACAGCTGGTACCAGATGGTAAAAATAATTCCTCAAGATGGTACACTTGCTTTCAATTTAACAGTTAATAAAGTACTTCTGCTTAATTTTCCCTATTAAGGTCTATAGCAGTTTAGATCCACATATATGAGGAGACTTCCTTTCTATTACCTTTCAGAAATAGTGACTTTAAATATTTTTCTTTCCACTTTCCTAAGTTTGTATTTTTTCCTATTTTGAATTTATTCCCTTGATCCCTATGACACTGAGACAGACAGGTGTAATGTTCCAAGAAGTACATGAGTCAATGCTGTTCGCTGTTCATTCTTCACACAACGTTATTCAAGGTATGAGATATATACTATTAATAATCTTATCAAAGGATGGGCCCTCTCTTTATAAATCTAACATGAAGTCTTACCATGTCTTCAAGGTTCAGGTGCAAAAAACCCCAATCATTTAAGACTCGTAGGTTGCTACAGACCTAAAGGTCCATTGCCAAGAGTTTTATATCCAAAGACTTCTCCAGGGCCACCCCCTTGTCACGGGGGAGAAGCTTGCGTGCCGTCATGAGGTTGGGAGCTATGCTGGCGATGGTTTGTGCCTCCGGTAGGGTCTCCCATGCCAGACAAGTCTCAGGTGAAGGGTCAGACACAGTGTGTCCATGAGCAGGATGAGCTCACTAGCCCTCTGGCAACCATCCTGGGAGAAGGACAACTCTTACTCCAAACCCACGCAGATGGAGCTCGCTTAGCCCTGTAAGGCCATCCATCTAAGAGAAGGATACTCTAACCAAACCTGCATCCTGAGGTATTCACTGTCACTGTCCAAGCTCGCTCAGCCGTGGCAGATGAACCTTAGGAGTAAAGGGTGGGGCCAGTTCTGTGCATGCTGTGCCTCACCTAAAAAATCCATTGCACAGGCTTGAAGGGCTCACCCACATTGCAAAGCCCTGTAGCAACAAGATGCACTGGAATCTGCAGACCTAACCCTGCATGAAGGCAGTTTAGGATATTGGTCATTTGAGACTGAGATGACAGAGATGACAGTCTCGTGAGGCAGCATCCTGAATGACCAAGCAGCCTTTTTTAGGGACAGCACTGCTTGCTCCACATGGAGAGAGGCCTAGAAAAGGTGGCCTAAACAAAGCTCATCTTCACACCCAGTTTGATAACGGCAGCCAACCGGCATCTTCCGATGCGGTCAGACAAAAGCGAAGTCAAAGAGAATTCAAAGGCATACACCTGCCTCCAAAGGTGTGTTCAAATTGACACTCGCATGTTGGAACATCAGGACCATGCTTGATACTGCGGATAGTGGACGTCCTGAGCGTCGTTCTGCTCTAATTGGCCACAAACTGTCACGACTCAACATCGACATTGCTGCTCTCAGTGAAGTTCGTCTTCATGAGGAAGGCAGCCTTAAAGAACATGGTGCCGGCTA
>VWZD01010094.1:20286-49393 GCA_013396695.1 Sakesphorus luctuosus | reverse complement strand
GGGGGAGGCTCTGGAAGGGTCTCCCCAGGCCCCTGCCCCGAGCAGGGACAGGTCAGACACCGAGGCCGCGGGCAGAGGGACCCCCCAGGGCAGCAGGGCGGGGGTCCCAGCCCTGGGGCGCCCCTGGCAGAGGATGGGGGTGAGTGAGGGTGCCCCCCGCAGACATCAAGGAGCACGTGAAGCAGCTGGAGAAGGCGGTGTCGGGGAAGGAGCCGCGCTACGTCCTGCGCGCCCTGCGCGCTCTGCCCTCCACCTCCCGCCGCCTCAACCCCAACGTGCTGCACAAGGCCATCCACGGCTTCTTCACCTCCAACTGCACCCTCAGGGACTTCCTGCTGGGATTCCTGGAGGAGGTAGGGACACAGGGGCAGAGGTGGGCACTCCTGCCCCCAGCCCTGCCCCGCTCTGGGGAGACCCCCCTGCAGGGCTGCCCCCAGCTCGGGGTCCCAGCTGGGAAGGATGTGGAGCTGGGAGTGGGGAGGCAGCAGAGGGATGGAGCAGCTCTGCCCTGAGGAAAGGCTGAGAGAGTTGGGATAATTCAGCCTCAAAAAGAGAAGGTTAGGGATGACTTAACTGTGCCCTCCCAGTACCTGAAGGAGCTACAAGAAACATGAAGAGAGACTATTTACAAGGCCCTGGAGTGACAGAGCAAGGGTCAGCAGCTTCAAAGTGACAGAGGACAGGGTTAGATGGGATATTGGGGTGAAATTGTTCCCTGTGAGGGTGGGCAGGCCCTGGCACAGGTTGGGCAGAGAAGCTGTGGCTGCCCCATCCCTGGAAGTGTCCCAGGCCAGGTTGGACAGGGCTTGGAGCAGCCTGGGCTATGGAATGTGTCCCTGCCCATGGCAGGGGTGGGACTGGATGGGCTTTAAGATCCCTTCCAGCTCAAAGCAGTCTGGGATTCAGTGATTCTTTACCTCTCTGAGAAGCCTGCGGGGCAGGGCAGGGGGGTCTGGGGGCACTGGGGACACACAGCCCAGTGTGAGTGGGGACAGGGTGCTCAGCCCTGGGCAGGGATGGGACTGTCACAGCCTGGGCAGGGACAGTGACCCAGCACGTCTGTGTCCCCTCAGTCCATGGACACGGAGGCTGAGCTGCAGTTCCGCCCACGGACTGGCAAAGCGGCCTCAGTCCCTCTCCTGCCAGAGGTGGAGACTTACCTGCAGCTGTTGCTCGTCATCTACCTGATGAACAGCAAGAGGTACCCCGAGGTGAGACCCCCGAGCTGCTCCCCAGGAGCCACAGGGACCGCCTGGCTGTGCCCCACACTGTCCCCTCGCCCCACAGCCCGGGGGTCTCTGCCCTCCCCGGTATCTCTGACCTCCCTTCCCATCCTGCAGGCTCAGAAAGTGTCCGATGACCTGATGCAGAAGATCAGCTCCCAGAACCGCCGCGCCCTGGACCTGGTGGTGGCCAAGTGTTACTATTACCACTCCCGGATCTACGAGTTCCTGAACAAGCTCGACGTGGTCCGGAGGTGGGATGGGCCCTGCTGGGGGACTGTCCCCGAGCCCAGTGTCCCCACTGTGTCCCTGACCCCCTGTGCCACCCCACAGCTTCCTGCACGCCCGGCTGCGCACGGCCACGCTGCGCCACGACGCCGACGGCCAGGCCACGCTGCTCAACCTGCTCCTGAGGAATTACCTCCACTACAACCTCTACGACCAGGCCGAGAAGCTCGTCTCCAAGTCCGTGTTCCCCGAGCAGGCCAACAACAACGAGTGGGCTCGGTACCTGTACTACACAGGTGAGCGTGGCCCGCGCAGGGGAGCCGCCCTCCCACCCCGGGCTGCGCTTCCCGGGGCACCCCTTTGGGCAGCTGCAGGGGGGGCTCCAGGCAGGGTTTGGAGCCCTGTGTGTGAGGGCCAGGGTGGACTCACTGGGGGGCTCTGCGGGCCCCTGTGGCGCAGGGCGGATCAAGGCCATCCAGCTGGAGTACTCGGAGGCGCGGCGCACCATGACCAATGCCCTGCGCAAGGCCCCGCAGCACACGGCCGTGGGCTTCAAACAGACGGTGAGGGGGCCTGGGCTGGGACCCCTCTGGGCTGGGGTTGGGTCTGAGAACCCCCATGGGCTGGGCTTGGGTCTGAAAACCCCCCTGGGCTGGGGTCGGGTCTGAGAAAACCCCCTTGGGCTGGGGTCGGGTCTGAGAACCCCCTCTAGGTGCATGTTGGGTCCAGGACACCTTGGAGTTGGGGTTGGGTCTGGGACCCCTCAGGTTGAGGCCTCTTGGCAACAAGTTTGGGATGCCCCAGGAGGTCGGGTCCTGCAGGGATGATGGGTGCAGGACCTTCCAGGTTTGGGACTCCCCAGGGACAGATCCAGGACCTCCTGGGATGTCAAGCTCCATGGAGTCAGGTTTGGGACTGCCCCAGGCTGGACCTTCCAGAGCTGGATCTGGGAACCCCCAGGGCTGGCCTTTGCAGGGACAGGTCTGGGACCTCCTGGGGTTGGGACTTGCTGCTGTATCAAGCCCCATGGGCACAGCTTTGAGACCTCCTGGGGTGTTCAGCCCTGCAGGGACAACGAATGTGGGATCTCCCAGCTTTGGAACTTCCCAGGGACAGATCTGGGACCTCCCAGGCCCCACAGGGATGGGAATGGGTTCAGGACTTCCTGGGATTGGGCCCTGCAGGGATACGGATGTTTTTGGAACTCACTCAAGGTCTCACTCTGCCCCAGGTGCACAAGCTGCTCATCGTGGTGGAGCTGCTGCTCGGGGAGATCCCGGACAGGCTCCAGTTCCGGCAGCCCTCGCTCAAGCGCTCGCTCATGCCCTACTTCCTGCTGACCCAGGGTATGGCCGCCTGCTCCTCCCTGTCCCACAGAACCATGGCATGCCCTGGGTGGGAAGGGACCCCAGGGGAGTGCTCTGCTCTTCTCTCCCCTCGATGGGTCTCAGATGCAGATGCCATTTGGGAAGGAGGAGGAGGAGGAGGAAGGGAGTCAGCCCTGACTCGCTTTCCCTGGCCTTTCTGCCTCCCCCATTCCCACCTTCTCCCCTCCAGCCGTCAGGACGGGGAACCTGGCCAAGTTCAACCAAGTCCTTGACCAGTTTGGGGACAAGTTCCAGGCGGATGGCACCTACACCCTCATCATTCGGCTGAGGCACAACGTCATCAAGACAGGTGTGGGGGTGTTTGGGGCTGCCCGGGGGCAGGGCCGTGCTCTGGGGGCTGCATCCCACTGTCCCCGCAGGCGTCCGCATGATCAGCCTCTCCTACTCCCGCATCTCCCTGGCTGACATCGCCCAGAAGCTGCAGCTGGACAGCCCTGAGGACGCCGAGTTCATCGTCGCCAAGGTACCGACATGAGGGTCCCGTCCCTGGGGGTCCCACAGCCCCCCAGCTCTGCCCTGTGCCCCCACAGTCCCCCCCTGCACTGGGCTGGGGTTGAGGCCTCTGCAGGGAGCCCTGGGGATGTGTCCCAAGCCGTGGGGCCACCCCGTGCCCCACCCCACAGGCCATCCGGGACGGTGTGATCGAGGCCAGCATCAACCACGAGAAGGGCTACGTGCAGTCCAAGGAGATGATCGACATCTACTCCACGCGGGAGCCCCAGCTGGCCTTCCACCAGCGCATCTCCTTCTGCCTGGACATCCACAACATGTCTGTGAAGGTGAGCACGGCCTGGCCCCGGGTCCCCAGGGGCAGGGGCAGGGGGGCACAGCCCTGGGCTGGCTCAGCTCAGAGCTCCTCCTGCTTCTCCCTCTCTCCAGGCCATGAGGTTCCCACCCAAATCGTACAACAAGGACTTGGAATCTGCAGAGGTGAGATCCCACGCAGTCCCTGTGGCCACGGGAGGGACGTGGCTCCTGTCCCCACCTGCCACCACCCCCTGCCTTGCCTTGCAGGAGCGCCGGGAGCGTGAGCAGCAGGACCTGGAGTTTGCCAAGGAGATGGCAGAGGACGACGATGACGGTTTCCCGTGACCCTGGGCCCTGGATTTTGTATTTGTCCCTCGGGCAGATGGTGGCTGAGCAGGGCCCGCCCTTTTATAAATCCCTGCATGTCTGTACTGTGGGAGGGGACACGGGGGGTTCCCTGGGCTGCAGCCCCTGACCCCCTGCACCCACAGCGGGACCCCCTCCCCAGTAAACACCCTTGGAAGGATCCCTGGGGTGGTGTGGGAGCCGATGCCAGGGGGGCTGCGGGGCTGGAGTGGGCAGGGGGCAGGAGCAGGAGCTCCGCCAGGCCCCCCCAGCTCCTGTGACAACAACAGGGGCAAACTTTGTTAAGCTTCAATTACGACTTTTAAAATAAAAGATGGAAAAACACCAGCACGAGCAGCTCCTGCCATGGGTTTGTTGGGATGGGCAGGTTCCCAGGTTGGACCACGTGAAGAGGAAGGGTGGCCACGAGGCAGAAACAGCAGGGCAAGTGTCCGGGACAGTCCCCTGGGCTGGGCTGGGCAGCTCAGACCATGTGGGGGGTTGTGCTGCCCCAGCTCCACCCTCCGCCCCCCAACACCCACAGAGTTTCGGGTCAAAACCACTTCCTTCCTTGGAAAGCTGACGGGGGCTTTGGGCCACACCACGTGCTGATTCAACTCCCCCCATTACAATTCCTGAGAGCACCAACCTGCTGAGAGGGCAGATCCGCTCTGGGGTGGTCCTGGCAGTGCCCTCGGTCCAGTCCCTCCATGGCCACTGGATCCCCCCCGACTCCTGCGAGGGCACAGGCAAAGCTGGGAGGGGCTGTTTCTTCCCAAAATCCCACAAACGGTCCCACTGCTGAGGTCCTTGTGCACGGTCTGAGGGCAGAACACTCAGTGCTCCCAGGGAGGTTCTGCAGGGAGGTTGGCATTTGGTGTCAGAGGTCACGCCTTGGCTCTGCTTGGTGCTCCTGGATTGGCTGCACTTTCTGGGGATTGTTCCCAGCAGGAGCAACTCCAGGGGCTGGTGCTGTGATTGTACCCCACGGGCTGTACCACACCAGGTGTGTGGCCCATCCCAGTGCCCACCAAGGCCTGCAATGTGCAGGAAAGGAGTTCCCTGTCCCCATCCCTGTCCCCACGGCCTCCAGGAGGACAGGGATGGGGCCCTGCCAGGGGTCAGGGGTGCAGAATGAGCCCCCCCAGCTCAGTGCTGCCCCAGGGTCACCCTGCCCAGGGCTGGGAGGGGAGCGGGTGCCTCATCCAGCCCGTGCCGGACAGGAGCCAGTCCAGCTGGCACCAGCCCAAGGTATCCTCCTGAAAGGACTTGCGGGAAGCAGCACGAGCCAAAATTCCCACCCACGTAAGCACGGCAGGGTCGGAGCAGCCACCCCATGTCCGGGGCTGCCCTGGAAGCCTCTTCCCTGAAGGGCAGGGGGTGTAGGCCCCTTGGAGGGGAGAGAGGTCAGATTGGTGTGGGGACGCTGGGCATGATCCAGCCCCAGAGCGCACAGCAGGGCAGAATGTGACCCTGGGGTGCTGTGCTGGGGAGCTGCAGCCCTAGGGAGGTGCCTGGACAAGGTCACACCTTGGCCACTTCCAGCCAGTGCCACCACCGTGAAGGTCAAGGAGTCAGAGTCACAGGACAATCCGAGTTGAAAGGGTCCCTCAAGGACCACTGAGTCACACTCAGGGGTGAGGGGTGAGAGGCTTTGGCAGCTGGTGATTCCCACACAGGCCAGGTATGGGCATGATCTTGGAGTGACAGTGGCAGCGAGATACCACTGTCCCCTCACCTGGTCACCCGTGAGTGACCCTGAGTGTGACCCTGTGAGTGACCCTGTGAGTGACCCTGCTGCTCTGGGCTCTGGCCAGTCCAGCCAGTGCCGTGGCAGCCCTGGGAGCAGGTTAATGAGTCACCAAGGCCCCGTTCAGCCCCCTCCCGGCACCCACCTCGGTGCCAGGGCTGAGCTGGGCACCCGCGGTCACACCGGGGGCACCACTGCCCACCGGCCCCAGGAAAGCCCCACAGTGAGGGCCCTGCCGAGCTCCTGGTTCCCGGGATTCGAAAGCTGTGATTAAGGCAATGAAGCAATCAGAGCGGTTGCCACATAAGTGAGAATCCCCGGGGCCGGCGCTATAAATGCCCGATCGATGAGCAGAGCGGGGCAGGAGAGAGGGAAGCCGGGCCGGGCTGGGCTGGGCTGCGCTGAACTCAGCTGAGGAGGAGACACCGAGCCGGGCACACACCATGTACTCCCTCACCCGTGAGTACCTGGCACCCACTGCAGCCCCCGCTGCTCCCACTGCTCCCACTGCACCCACTGCTCCCAGCTCCCACTCCCCCCACTGCCCCCACTGCACCCACAGCTCCCACAGCCCCCACTGCTCCCACTGCACCCACAGCTCCCACTGCACCCACAGCCCCCACTGATTCCATTGCACCCACTGTTCCCATTGTACCCAGACCATCCATAAAACTCACTGCCCCCACAGCCCCCACAGCACCCACAGTGCCCACTTCCCCCACAGCACCCATAAATCCACCCTACCTACAGCACCCACTGCACTCACACACCCAGAACCCCCCCACTGCTGCC
This sequence comes from Sakesphorus luctuosus, assembly GCA_013396695.1. Classification (NCBI taxonomy): domain Eukaryota; kingdom Metazoa; phylum Chordata; class Aves; order Passeriformes; family Thamnophilidae; genus Sakesphorus; species Sakesphorus luctuosus. The sequence continues at coordinate 42,920 of VWZD01010094.1, read as the reverse complement.
CCATGGCCTGTGGCACCAGTGGGATGCAGGAAGTGCCCATCCCTCTCCCCTTTTGGGGGTCTCTGCCCCTTCCCCAGCCAGCACTGTTGCCCCCACTTCTTTTGGGGGGGTTCCGGTTGCTGAGCCCACCCCAGGGTGTGAGGTGGGCTCTGAGCTGTTGTCCCCACAGGTGGTCTGGCGCTGCTGGGCGTGCTGCTGTGGGCACCGTGGTGGGCACTGCATGGGGCACCGCTGCCCGAGCTCTCTGGGGACCAGGACTTCCAGCTCTTCCTGCAGAGGAACCTCGAGTTCACCCGCAAGATCCGCGGGGACGTGGCTGCGCTGCAGAGCGTGGTGGTGAGTCCCGAGGGATGGTGGAACCCGCGGGGTCACAGATAAGGGGACCTTCCCCTCCCTGGCCTGACGGGCACTGCAGGGCTGAGAACCAGCGGTGTCCCCAAGGCTCGGCCCAGGGGTCCTGGGCTCCACTGGGGGCACACACCAGCCAGGGCAGCCAATACTGGTGGCAGGCCCACCCTATGCCCTCCCTCCTCCTGGCTGGGCTATGGGGGGGTCTCACACCCCAGGGACAGGGTGTCGGGGGGTGTTGTGGTCCCCTGGCTGTCCTGACCCTGTCCCCCTCTCCTATAGTGTGACACCTTCCAGCTGTGCAAGGAGGAAGAGCTGCTGCTGGTGCGGCAGGACCTGGACATGGCACAGGTGCTGCTGGAGCAGTGCCACAGCCGCTCCTTCCAGGCGGTGAGTGCAGGCACTGCCCCTGCCAGGTCTCAGCCCCGCTGGCTCTGCCACAGCTCAGGGCACCCCAAAGCCCCCCATTGTCCCACTGACTGTGCTGTGCCCACCACAGGAGACCTGCTTCAACCAGATCCGTGCCGGGCTCCGCGTCTACCACGGCTCCCTGGCCGCTGTGCGGGACCTGCTGCCCGGCCACGCCGGGCTGGTGGAGACCCTGCAGCTGGACATGGCCAACCTGTCCTCCAACATCCAGCAGCAGGTGAGGGGGATAAGGGTTTGGGGGGATTTGAGTGGGCATGGCAGGGGCTGCATCCTCAGGGGTGGGTGGTTATGGTGGGGGCTGTATCCCAAGAGATGGGTGGTTATGGCAGGGGCTGTATCCCAAGAGATGGGTGGGCATGGCAGGGCTGTATCCCCAGGAAGGGCTCAGTGGGGCAGGAGGGATGCATTTTTGGGGCACAGGGAGAGCCCAGCAGAGCCATGAGGCTCCACATCCCTGGGATGCTGCCGCGTTCCCTGCGTGTCTGCGAGCCCGGAGCTGATTCCGCTGCCTCTGCCCATCCACAGATGGAGGACCTGGGCCTGGCCACAGTGACGTACCCCACGGTGAACCCAGACCACCTGCCCACCTTCTCCTCCAACTTCCACCACCAAGTCGGCGGCTTCTTCATCCTGGCCAACTTCCAGCGGTTCCTGGAGACGGCGTACCGGGCTCTGCGGCACCTCGCCCGCCTCTGACCCTGCGCGTGGGTGTCCCACCCGAGGGACATCCTGGGAGTGCCCGTTTGCTGCTTATTTATTATTTATGGCTATTTAATATTTATCTGGCCGGGGGTGCTCCCCGGGCCGCGGGACCCCGCGGTGGATCCGTGCACGGGTATCTGTGCAGCATCACCCTTGTTTAATATTTAAACACAAGCGTATCTCTGCTACGAGGGCCGGGAGCTGGGCGAGCCCCCGCAGCCGCCGCCGGTGCCTCCGTTTGCGCCACGGTTTGTGCTGCAGGGGCCGCTGCAGCATCCCCGGAAACCCCCTTCATCCGAGGATGAGGATGCTCCAGAGCAGCATCTCCCTGCCTGGGCTGCAGCCTGCAGGGACACATCTGATGGGTGTTATTTCTAGTAATTAATATTTATTAGCCATTAGGTAGGACGGGGAGGATGGAAGTGCTGTGGGGATGCAGCAGCCGCCCCAGAATGAGGCTTTTCTGGGGAGCCCCAGCACTTCAAGGGGCTCTGTCTCCTCTGTGCCCCTTCCCTGCTAAATTCAGAGTATTTACTGCAGTTTAACCTCTCTGTGCCCGTCCCAGGCCAGGAGGAGCAGCTTGGACCTGGTCCCAACCCCTGAGCCTGACGCAGCCCCGGTCCCGTGGCTGTGTGGGAGCTCCGGGCGCGGGGGCGGCGGGTTTTGTACTGTATTTATTGCTGCAGTTGGGTGAGCCCCGAGAAACTCACGCTACCTTTTTTTGTATGTGATAAAAATGAAAATAAACTCTATTTTTGCTCTGTCCTGCTGCCTCCTGCCTGCTTGGGGGTGATGTGGAGTGTCCTGGGCGTGGGCACACGGGAAAGGAGGAATAGGGGGCAGGGAATGGGGCACTCGGAGCCAGGCTGTGGCTGTCAGTGTTGGCTCAGTGGTGCACAGTGCTGCTGGAAACCACCCCCCTGGTGCCCCCACACCATGGCCCGAGCCCCCCAAGGGAGGCACTGGTGGGGCACCCACTTCCTCCCACACCCAGCAGCACCTCTTGGGCAAGAGCCGATTCCTAGAAAGCTCCGGAAGCTGCCTGGGCTGGCAGGGCCCGCTAAGGGCACCAGCACCACGCCAGGAGCTGGTCTGGGGGCTCATCCTGGGGGTGGGGGCACTGGGTGTGCTGCTGCCACATGGGGAATCTGCCACAGAGCTGCCCAGGGATGTGCCCAGAGCCCTCCCAGAACAACCATGGTGGGATGAGGCTTCCAGCAGTGAGGAAGGCAGGGTGAATGGACAAATGAAGTGGCAAAGTGTTGTCAGGAGACCCTCGGGCATCTCCCCTGCGCCAGAAAGCCCCTGCAGCCACCCCCAGCCTCTCTCCCACGGGTGTTTGCCCACCCTGGGCTGTCCCTGCACTTCTGGGCTCCACCAGATCCATTTCCTCCCATCAGGCCCACGCTCACATCCTGTGACCACCAGCATCCCCTGCCACTCATCTCAGCCCTGCAGGGACAGCCCCCAGTGCCAGCGGGAAGATTTCCTGCCTCCCCCAACATTCCCAGCCCTGGGAAGGGGCTGGCACGAGGCCAGAGCCCAAGGGCTGGGGTGGGAAGGCCTCACCCACAGGCACTGGGCTGCACAACCCCCTCCCTGGGCAGCAGCTCCCTCCTTCCTCCCCCACCTCACGGGTGCTTACAGAAAACCCCCTTCTCCCGCTCCAGCCCCTTCCTGGAAGGGGAAGCTCCGGTGCCAATGCCAGGCATGGGGCTGCTGTGGCAAATATTGACAGAGCCGGGAAGGCCACGAGCGCCGGGCCCTGCTCTTTGCTCCGGGCTAACGGTAAAGAGCCGCCCCTGGGCGAGCGGCGGGGCCCGGGCGGGTCGGTGCCAGCTCAGTGCGGGACTCAGGCGGTGTCAGGCCCGGTGAGGCCATCTCAGCCCATCCCAGTGCGTGCCACAGCTCCGTTAGCTGCCCCACCCAGCCCCACGGCTGCTCTCCACCTGCCCTGCACCGGGATGGACCCACGGGAGCAGCGGGAAGGGAGAGGATGCTCCCTGTGTGAAGGCCAAGGACCAGCCAACACCTTCAGCTCCCCCAAGTGTATTGGGGTCTCTCCCTCCAGCAAAGCCCGGGAGCAGCCAAGAGCTGAGCTCATCCCGGGATCACATGGGGTCAGACCAGCCCTGAGTCACTATCCCGCTGCCTCTTTCCTGGCCAGCACTGACCTGACCCCTGTGGCACTGCTCTGGGGTCCCCCCATGCCCCATCTCCCTTGGGAGACCCTAAAACAGGGCTGGGAACCCCACTAGTGCCAGGGGGGCAGGGGCAGAGCCCAGTCCTGGCGCCCTGAGGGAAGGGCTGGTGCCCACTGGCCCTGCTTTTCCTTCTCATGAGTCACCACGCGTGGAAGGGGCAGAGGCACAGCCACCCCCTCAGGGCTGGGGGTTCGTGACAGCTCCAGGAGGATTCACTGCTGGAGTAGCTGACGGGGCGTGGGGACAGTCCCGGGGGAGCCTGTCCCGGCACGAGGCTGGCGCGGTGCTGGCGAGGCCGCGGTTACTCACCGGCCACCAGTGCCACGCTCACCGCGGCCTCACGGGGAGGAATTCCACCAAGAACTCAGCCTCACGTGGAGAACTCCCAACAAGAAGCTGCTTGTGGCTGACAGCACAGCAGGGAAACATCCCTGCTCCACCCAGGGCAGCACAGCTCCTGACAGGAGCTCCATGGAATGCTCCAGGAGTCTGGGACAGGGAGAGTGGGATTCAACCCCTTTCCCAGCACAACCCCTTTCCTTGGCTGCTGACTCCTCCATCACCCCCCAAAATAAGGGATTCTGGGGAGCCCCAGGACCCCAAAGAGAGACAAGGTAAAACCCAGTTCTACAAAAGGATTGAATTATTTATAGAATAAAAAAAATCAGCGAGGTGTCTCAGTCTCAAAGCCATCAGGGATGGCTCTGGGCACAGAGGGAGCAGCCCCCAGGCAGGGTGAGGCCAAGCTGCAGTGACAGAGGCCATCCCAGGCCTGCAGGGAGATCCCTGGGGTCCTCAGGGACGTGCCCTGCCTAGGAGCTGCCCCGCTCACAGCGCAGCGATGGCCTTGGCAGCGACACGGCGGCCCAGGGGCAGGCTGAGGTCAGTGATGGCCAGCACGATTTTGGGACTGGACATGGTGGACACTTTCACCAGCTCTGAGACCTGCCCAGGAACACAGGAGGGGCACAGTGGGTGTCCCCAGGGATGGAGACAGGCACCAGGACCCCCAGATGTGCTCTTGGTACTCCAGCGCACCCCTGGGCAGGGACAGGGGTGTCACAGGCACACAGGGCTCACCATGGTGAAGGGCATGAACTGGAGGATGCTCCCACGGCTGCCCTGCTCCAGGCACTCCACACACTCCTCCATGAACCACTGGACAAACTGGGTGTGGCTGCCAGCTGTCTTGGCCCCCAGGATGGAAGAGATGAGCAGGAAGAGGTTTGCTGTGGGGACAGGGAGAGATCAACAGTCTGCTCAGTTCTAGCGGGCCAGGGGTGGCCCAAACCTCCCCCTGGTGTCCCAGCCTTGGCTGGATGTGACTCCAAGGACCCATCCCACCTTACCCAGCACCCGGTTGAGCGGGTCCCTCATGCTGACAGTGTGGAGCTGGGAAGCAGAGAGTGAGCTGCTCATGGAGCGATCTGTGGGCGGGAGAACAGGAGTCAGGAATGGCCTCTTGGACCCCTCGGCCATGCCAAGGTGCCCATTCCAGCCAGCTCTGGCCAGCTGAGGCCACCTAGCCCCAGGAGAGGCTTTGCCATAAGTGACCCCGTGGAGCAGGAGAGGTTTGGGCCCCCTGTACCCCAATGGAGTCTGTGCCACTGGGGCACCCTAGAACAGCACACAGTCTGTGCCACATCCCCTGTGCCAGCCCACATGGAGCCCAGAGCCCGGGGGGGTTCCCCACGCTGCTCTCAGAGTGTGACATGTGATGTCACCATCAGGAGAGAGGAACAGCAGCAACACACACGTTACACACATCCTGTGTGTGAGCCAGATGTTCAGCAGCTGCACAGCAGCTCTCCAGGCTCACTGTCAGGGTGCAATCCAGCTACCAGAGCTGAGGCACGTCTGAATCCAGCAGCAAATCCTGGGATAGCCCAGGGGGATTGAACAGACCCCAACTGGGTGCTCTGTAGGAGGAACTGGGCCAGCTCCACTCCAACAGGCTGGGAATTCCCTAGGAAGGCTCTTGGGCAGACCACACGGTCCACAAGTCCTGCCCAGAACAGCAGGACCAACCTTGTGATGCTCTTGAGGATGCTCACCAAAAAAAGAGAAAGCACTCCCACACTTTTCTCATGGAATCACATGAGTTACGTGGCTGCTGCAGGAAGCAGCGTTTCCACATTTTGGGCTGCAGAAAACAGCCCAAAAAAGTCCTGAATGTCACTGCAAAGAGGTGGGACTGCCTCAGGAGTTAAAAAAAGATAAGTGAAATAAAGGGAAAAGCCTGTATTTCAACAGCAACTAAGCCAGAGGTCAATGGATGTGTCAAAAACAAATAACTAAAGAGTAATTTAGGATAAGGGGAGAAACACGACCAGGGCAGGTCCTGACTCACAGCCCAGGAGTGTGGACAATGTGGGAGCCATGACAGCACCCGCCAGGCAGGACATGGAGCCCCCGGCGTGTCCCAACGGAGCTGTCGCAACCTGTGACACCACAGGGACACAGCTGTGACCGCCGGGGCTCATCCGCTCCGCTGGTAACGGTGCTGGAATGTCAGGATTTGGCCTCAGACATCAGGAATGTCACCTCTGGCTCTGGTCCCACGCAGGGTGGCTGAGGGGACATGGCTCTCAAAGCCCCCCTGAGCCCCTCAGGTGTGGGTTGTGGGGCACCAGCATGGAGGGAAGGTGTAACCTCAGTTCTGATCACAGAAATAAAGTGTCTGGCCTTTCCCAAGTGCAAAAGCTCTGAGATAATTGAAAAAACACTTGAGAGCTCTAAGTCCTCACCCAGCCCTTGGTTTTGTGCAAATACACATTTCACACCCAAAGAGAGCAGCGAGGCAGGATGGTGCCCGCCCTGGGAGTCACCTCCCCACTCCCCACACTTACTGGGGCTGGAGAGGATGTTGGAATCCTCCTCGTTGGAGCTCAGCAGGCGCATGAGCTTGGAGGGCTGTGTGTCATCCAGTGGGAACAGGCTGATGTAATCCTGGGGGAAAGAGGGGGTTCAGCCCCACCCTGAGGGGGGGTCCCAGCCCACCCTGGGCTCTGCACAGCCCCATAGACCAGGACTATGATCTCTGTTCACCCAGAACATCCCAACCTGGGCTGGACACATCTGGACAAACTCATTCCAGCTGCTCCCCAAGGAAGGAGAAGGGAAAACTCTGGATTTCAAGGTCAGAAGACATCAGAGAGCCCAGAGACCCACCCATCCACTCCTGCCACCCTCCCCTTCTCTAGACACTGCTGCTTTTGGGTATAAAGCACCCCCAGCCAACCCCTGCTCCACACGGGACACACCTCGATGTCCTCCCGGTGCCTCTTCTTCTGGCGGGCCGAGGCCTGGCCCTTGTTGTGGGAGGAGTAGGAGCTCAGGGCACACCACACAGAGAGCCTGGGGACAGAGCAGGGACATGGCCAGGTGCTGCCAGCCCACCTGAGGACAGGGTGTGAGCAGGGGGGCAGCACAGCTCAGAGTGTGCACCAGGATGTACAGCAGGACCCTCCTCAAAGGGAGACAGAGGAAATGGGGTGCAGGACACCAGTCTGTCTATTCCTGTCAGTGCCATGCTGGGGCCAGGCTGGGATTTGGGCAGCTGGGACCTCCAACCCCACATAGAGCATCTCCCCAGCCAGGCTTCCCAAGGAGATGGCCCCTGGGGGTCTGGGGTCTTACTTGGCCAGGGCCTTCCCAGGGGGGTCCATGAGGGTGTGCCACTTGGAGGAGTCAGTCAGCAGGTTGGGCAGGATGTGGCCCAGCAGTGTCAGCGTCAGCTGCTGCATGTCCAGGCAGAAGATGGCATAGAGCAGCTCCACAGCCCGCAGTGTGTGCTCCTTCCGAGTCTCCTTCAGCAGCTCCTGCAGGGAGGGCAGTGAGGAGAGGGCATGGGCAGGGGTGGGCCTGCCCCCTCCCCTTCAGCACTCAGAAGTGTCCCAGCAACCAGCCCTGCTCCCCTCCAGTGCCCAGCAGCCAGCCCAGAGACACCCAGGACACTGGGAGCATGGATCAGATCCATTATTCCCAATCTCAGCACCCTGCCACAGCACTGGGGGTCTCTCCTGCTGCCCCATACCTTGACCAGGTTGTTGCAGAACCAGTAGACCCCTCCCATGTGCAGCAGGGTGTCGAAGATGTGGATGGAGCGGCTGTCCACCCAGCCCTTCTCCAGCACCTTGGTGAACACGCTGGTCAGCACCTCCTTGATGGGCTTCTTGGGGGGCAGAAGATTCCAGTAGGGAATGGTGTCCATGCTCGTGGAAGGGAACTTGATCTGTGTGGCTGTTTGCTGCAGGACATCGGCACACATGTGCTCCAGGATGGAGCTCATGATCACCACACTGCAGGGAAAGGTGGGATCAGGAGACAACCGGGAAGGGAGCAAGGAGACACAGCAGTGGGAAGGGAAAGCAGTGCAGGGAATGGCACAGCACTGGGAAGTGGGAGCAGGGCAGGAAATGTGGCACTGGGAAGTGGAAATGGGGCAAGGCCTGGCAAGTGCCAGGAAGCAGGAGCAGGGCAGGCACAGGCTGTGCCCGGAGCTCACCGCTCGTTGTAGAACTGGAGCGTGTTCTCCCCATACAGGGGCGTCGCCAGCTGCCGGATCATCTGCAGCGACTTCTCCCGCTCGTCCAGGCCCAGCATGCGGACGTGGGCCACCAGCCAGGCCACGGCACACACTGCCATGCTGCACACCTTCCCCTTGATGTTGTCTGTGATTTTCTAGGAGAGGAGACAGTGCAGAGGATGAGCACACACAGGTGGATGCTCAGGAATCGCCTCCCAGGGCTGTGGGTCCCCTCTATGGGAGAAGTCCATGGGTGACATTGCCCCTGCCAGTCCCACTGCCAGGGCAGCATCACAGGGCTGAAGCCACATCAGCTCCCTCCTGCCAAGTCTCAGTGAGCTCAGGGGACCCCGGAGCTTCTCGACCCCTGGCCCATGCTCAGGATGCAGCATAGCCCAGCTCTGCCCCCCACCAGCCCCACCTGGATGGACTCGAAGGTGAGGACACCGTTCTCCCAGGCATTGAGGATCTCCAGGATGGCAGCTGAGATGCTCAGGCACACCTCGTGCCACTTCATCTGCCTGTCAGGGAAGAGGTGGGGGGTTCAGGCACGGCCACAGGGCCAGGAAGGTGGGGAGGGGGCTTGTGGGTGGGCTCTTACACCAGTTTCATCTCAGAGGAGTTGTTGAGGAGTGCGACCAGGGACTCCACCTTGGTGGAATCGGGGCGAAAGCAGGGGTGGTCGGGGTTGAGGATCTTCCCCTCCTCGGGCATGCAGGTCAGCATCCAGGTCTCGAAGAACGGCACCTCGCCCGGAGGGTTCGAATCTGACAGGATTACCTGGAAAGGAACCGGCACATGGTCTGCATCCCACGGGGAGCCTGCTGGGACCCCCACTGCGGGGTGAGCCCCCCATCCTGGGCTGAGACCCCCCATCCTGGGCTGAGANCCCCCCCCCCCCCCCGGGGTGCTTATGGCCGAGGGAACAGCGCCGCCCTGTGGCCTGGAGGGACAAACGGGCACCGGTCAGCCCCCAGTAAGGCACTGGTTTCCTGTCTGTGGGCTGTGGTTTCCCCCAGTACCAGAGGGCTCTCCAGGAGACCAAGGTCCAGCTCAGAGGAGGGCAGATGCCAGGCCACGACCAGCCCTGGGGTCACTGTGCCCTGCCCGAAAGGGTCCCATGTTCCCCCACCCCACTGAACTGTGCTCAGGGCTCCCCATGCTGGGGTCCCACAGCCCAGCTGGGAGGGTCCTAGGGGGGCCCAGAGCTGGGAATCCCACATGTCACTTCCTCCTCTCAGCCTGTGTCACCCAGGGGACACTATTTTTGTCCAAAAAACGTTTTGCACATCTGTTCAGCAGCAGCTGGGCAGGAAAGTCACTGGGCTGGGAAAGGGGATGAGGCTTCATTGGAAAGCCCCGGGCACGTCCCCCCACAGGCAGGACCCCCCTCCCCATTCCCCCAGGCCGGCTGGGCAGGGCCCCTCCCTCCCCCTCTCTGCATTCCCGGTGTTTCGGTATCGTTTCACCTCCCAACACACACAGATGTCGAAACCTGCAAAATTTTCATGCAACCAAAGTGCCATTTCCCGAGCGGGGCTTTGAGTTCCTCCTCGAACAGGATAGGGCTGACACTGCCTGGCTGTGTGACCCCCCACCACAGTCAACCAGTGCCAAACTGGAGGGGCAACACTGGGAAAACCCAGTGAGCTCAGAGCCAGCCCAGAGAAGCTGTGGAAGCCGCATTCCCACTGATCCCACTGTCCGCATATGGAGTGCATTCCAAGCCCTTGGGGAGGCAACAGCCAGTTCCGCTCCACCACCTGGCACCCAGGGAGCCCCAGGGACAAAATTCCAGGTGACAGGCACTGGGTGCTGTGCCCCAGGCAGTGGAGTGGCTGTGAGGACAGCAGGACAGCAGGGACAGTGGCAGGCTGACCACTAGAGGAGGCTGGCAGGCTGCGGCAGCGAGGGGGCTGTGGTGGCAAGGCAGGAGCCCCTCGGTGGATCCAGCCCCTCCCACCCCATCGGAGGACTCAGCCCCATCCATCCCCTTGGAGGATCCATGCCCTGGGAGGATCCTTACCTCCGAGCCGTAGGTCTGGGCCACATGGCACAGCATGAGGAAGGAGATGTCGAAGAGCAGGGCTCGGACTGAGCCGCTTTTGGCTGAGGGAGGAGAAACAAAGACCTTGGGGGTCTCCAGCCTCAGTACAAGGATGAAGGCAGGACCTCACGAGTGCAGGGGTCAGGACCTGCTTCCTCCAGGCAGCTTTTGTAACCCCCCCAGTGCTTGTGTGTTAACGAGGGGATGTGCCAAGTGCCTCTCCCCACCCTGTCTGCCTCCACTCGAGCCCCCAGAGCAGCTCTGGCCTCCTCTGGGCCACCCCCTCCCCATGGAAGGTCAGAGCACTCCGCAAGTTTCATCACACGCACACGGAGTCAGAGTCCTTATCTGGGCTGTGCTGACACATCACCCCTTCCAGGGAGGAAGCCAAGAGGCCCCCCAGGCTCAGCTGGGGAGAGGGAACCCTTCCTCTGCAAGCAGGGAATGCCCCACCTTCGGGATGGACACACACGTGAGGTCAGTGGGTCCCAAGGAGCCCAGACACTGCCGGCACATGGCCATGTGCCCCTGTGCCCCCTCCCCACACACACTCTCAGCCAGGCCTGGCACAGCTTGGCTCACTTTGGGCCCACAGCCAGCCCCAGTTAAATCCAGCCAGGCCCCAGAGCGTCCCAGTACGTTGCAGTGGGGGGCACAGCTCAGATCACCCCACACACGGACACACACGCACTTACAGATTTCTCCCGTGATTTGCTTGGTGAATTCGTTCAGCCTGGAGGGGCAGAGAGTGCCAGCAAAGTGTTAACAGGCTAATTCTTATCCCCAAGACAAACAGCCTAGCCTGCAGACCCCTCCCTGCACCTCATCCCAGCACAGAGGGGCAGGAAAAGCCAAGCCCAGCTCCACAGACACCCCCCAGCAGCATGGGGACAAACCATCTCCTCCCTGTCTCCACTCCCTGCAGCCAAACAGGTCTGGCCACGCTGCTTGTCCCCACACCCATGGGCTCTTCCCACAGCCAGCCCTGCTGGCTGGGTGGGGGTTTTGGAGCACAGACCCTCAAACAGCTCCCCTGTGCACCCACAGGGGTTGGAATGGGTCAAGCTCTCAAGGGAGCCCCTCACGCAGCCCCACGTGTGCTGAGCGTGTGCTGTAACCAGGACACGGGTGTCTGGGGACAGAAGGGACACACAGCCCTGAATCCAGGGCTCTGCCAGGGCCTTGAGTTCTCTGAACGGCCCCAAACCAACCTGGCTCTGATCCTCTGCCCTGCTCACACAGAGCCAAAGATGAGGTGCTGTGGGGTACAGCCTCCCCACAATCCCAGCCCTCCCAGTGCTCCACTGGGCCAGAGGCACATCCAGCCCTGTCTGAGGGGCAGTCTGGGCAGCAGGGACAGTGCCACCAGGTGCAGACTCACTTGACAAACTTGCGAGCGAAGGATTTCAGCTTGCCCGTGGCTGCGGCCGCTGCCAGCAGCAAGTCCAGGCTCTTCCCAGACAACATGTGACCCAGGACCCCCAGCAAGCCCTCGGGGGACTTGGAGTGATCAGCGTCCATGGTCTACAAACAAAATAGTCAGAGGAAAGAGAAGTCATGGGGAACATGTGCTACAGAGCAGCAGTAAAACTCCTGCTTAGGGGGTACAGAGTTGATCAGCTGCCAGAGCTGTCCCTGACACCTTGGGGAGCAGGAGCCCACAGGATTTGGGGGAGGTGAGTTGGAGCTCTCCATGCCCCTGGTACTAGCAGGAAACCATCCCTTGTCACTGAGGAGCAGCAAAACAACCAGAGTGACACGGGGACATGGGGAGTCCCTGGGGAGTGGGGGAGATGCACGTGGGGATGGGCAGAGCTGGCTGGGCTTGGGCTGCTGGCATTGATGACATGCCACTTGACAGTTCCTCCAGCTTCCTGGGAAGGAGGAGGGGAGCTCCTGGGATCCATGGCAGAGCAGCAAGGCTGGGAGTGATTCTTTTGCTCCATCACCACAGCACAGAGAGAGATCAGGCACCTCCCAAGCACCTGGGCTGCCTGGTGACACTGGTGCTGCTGGGAAGGGGATCTGGGGCCAAGCTCACCCTGCCCAGCATGGCTGCAGGAGGGGACTCACCTTCAGGATGTTGGTGACAGTGGGCTCAGCCCTCAGGATGAGCCCTGGGTTTGGCTGGATGTTGGCATTCTCAGCCGATTTCAAGCATGGAGAGTTTTCCTTGTCAGCTGTCCTGGAGGATCCCATAGAAGGGTCTGTGAGCAGGAATCCATCACTCTGCCTTCCTCCTCCCACCTATTGGCTCCCCAAAGGGACAGCCACCACCTCAGGCCACCACCAGCTGCCACTCTGAGGGGACAGACTCTGCCTGTGCCCAACTTGTCACCAAAAGCCCCATCCCCCTCTAGGCCGCCATGTCCCAGCCATGGACACAGCAGCTGCTCCCTCATGCTCCCCCCCAAAATAAGGTGCCCCAGTCCCCTTTTTGGGGGTTACTCAGGCTTTGGAGGGGCTGTACCGTTTGTCAATCAGGTTGGTCTTGTTGGCCTCGGAGAGCAGCCCCTGCTTGCTGCACTCCTGCAGGAGCAGACTTATGCAGTTGCAGCTGGAAGAGAGAGCAGAGCCCCCATCAGAGGGACAGCATTCCTGTCACCCCAGGCAGTGCCACAGAGCAGGGGGACTCCTGAGCTGTCCTCCTGGGCCCACTCCCACCCCTCTGAAGATGCTGCAGGGCCCAGAGCAGCTCTGGGTGTCACACAGCATCATTCACATGTGACTCAGCTGTCAGACACTCACTGCCTCGCTCATGTGCAACGTCAGGTCCTCAGGAAGGAGGAACTGGACCAGAAACTAAACCAGCCTGGGCAGGACCCCACACCGAGGACAGGGTGGTTGTGGCACATGGCCATGCATGGCCCTGGCCATGGCAAGCACTCACTTGCAGCGCTGGTCAGCTTTGTCAAGCAGAGGGGTCAACTTGAGCAGGAACTCGAAGGCGCAGTTCACGTCCTCGGTGAAATCCTGCTGAGCACAAAGCCAAGCACTCAGCCTGGCGTGCTCCTGACACAAACCCACCCCCCACTTCCACTGCCTGCTCCACCAGGGAAGGTTTTTGGGACACAGACCGTTTCCCCACACAGCTCTGGCCAGGCACCAGCACTACCACAACACAGCTCACACACCGTGACACACAATCCCCATGGATGGGCTCCAGACTCACCTTGTCCCCTTGGGGATACTTCTTGAGTTTAACCAGGACTTGGGGCATCTGAAAGACACAGAGCATGCTGTGACACTGGGGCAGACCTGGTTCTGCAGCTGGGACCCCCCAGCAGCACTGGCCCAGACCAACGTGGCTGTGCACAGCTGCTCTCCCAGCCTGGGGACAGGAGCATTTCTGGAGCAGCATGTGCACCCACAGGACTTTGTGCCCCTGCTCCCCTCCAGAGAGTTCTTCCACCATCATCCACAGCCACATCTATCATAGAACCATGGAATGGTTTGGGTTGGAAGGGACCTCAAAGCCCATCCAGTCTCACCCCTTGTCACGGGCAGGGACATCTCCCACCAGCCCAGGCTGCTCCAAGTCCTGTCCAACCTGGTTTTAAACACTTCCAGGGATGGGGCAGCCACAGCTTCTCTGGGCAACCTGTGCCAGGGCCTCACACTCTCAAAGGGAAGAATTTCCTCCTAACATCTAAAGTTATTCGCTTTCATTTTCCCTTCAACATCCCAGGAAAACCCGTTCTGCCAAACCAAGTGGGGCTGGGCTGAAAGGAGGCCCCTGGACAGAGAAGCTGACGCTCAGCAAGTGGCAGGAGGGCTGGTGTGGGCTCAGGTGGGGTGGGGGGTACTCTGAGGGGCACTCTGTGGGGTGTGGGAGCACCCTGAGGGCACACTGCAGGGGACAGGACTAATTGCTGTGGCAGAGCTCAGGGCTCAACAGGAGCCCAGCATGCAGGGAAAGGGCAGTGGCAGGCACGGGGCTTGGAGCAGCACTGGGATGGGCAGCCCTACCTTCAGGAAGGTGAAGGCTGTCCACTTGAGCTCCTCTGTGCCCTCGGGGCACTCGATGAGGCCCACAAAACAGGCCTTCCAGATCTCCAGCACGAAGAGCGGGGAGGGGATGCGCTGCAGGACACACAGACAAACCCCTCAGTGCTGGGCTGGCAGCAAAGTACATCCCCCACCCCCTCAGCCAAAGCCTGAACCCCTGGAAAGGTGTTGATGGGCTCCTGCTGCTCCCCTGGACCAGCATCAGCACAGGGAGACAGGGAGGCACAGCACAGAGCCGTGGCTGTCGCCTCAGGCCATCCGAGCAGGAGAACACGCTGTCACTTCAGTACCTGCATCCTCTTCACCATCATGAGCTGCTCCACCAGTGGCTGGGTCTCTCCTGTGAGGTTCATGGTCCCCTCCAGCAGCACCACGGCGTGCACAGTGGGGAACCCAGTCTTGTTCAGCTGCTCAGAGTGCACCGAGAGCATGGTGGGGATGCTGGGTGGGAGGGGACAGCCCAGGGTCACTGGGGCCCTGCAGGAGCAGATTCCTGCTCCTCCTGTCCCACTCTCATTCCCTGGCCAAGCCCCTGACCTTTGCTACCCTGTGTCTGCCTGGGGCAAGACAGCCTGGAGCACCTGTGCCTGGGATCTCCATGGCACAGCCAAGACCCCGGGAGCAGTTCCAGAGGGATCTGGAGCAGGAATGGCAGCTCTGGCGTGACCAGAGCAGCTGAGGGATGGTTAAGGGCCCCAGGTCACTAGAGGAGCAACCCCTGGGTAAGATTCCTCCGCAAGTCACCACTTGCCCTGTCCCCTCTCCCCTTGCCAGCCCCAGCTCACTGTCGGAGCAGGGATCCAAGCTGGGAAGGGACAGGGAAGCAGAGAACCACCATGGAGAGAGGCAGGAGGCTCTCAGCCCTCAGGGTAAGGAGTTTGGGTGACTCAGAGTGGGATTCAGTCCCATTTTGCCCCCCAACCCTACAAATCAGCAGCAAACAGCCACCTCTTGATGAGGGACACGCAGTTGTCAGCCTGGCTCCGCAGCGGGGACGTGCCAAGGTTGTTCAGGTTCTCCCCCAGCTTGACGAGGGACTGCTCCACAGTGCTCCAGGAGGCTGGGGAGGGAGGGCAGGGATTCAGTGGAGGTACAGGGACACATGGAAAAGCTGGGCAGGCAGGCTCCATTGCCCATGGCAGCACAGAGGGGCAGCAGAGGCTGGGGGTCCTTGCTGGCACTGTGAGCCCAAATTGAGAGTCTGTGTGCCCCCAGCAGCTCCTGCCTTGGGCCCAGCCTGGCACAGCCTCCTGGCAAGACACAGGCACAGCTGAAGGTGCAGGGCTGTGCCAGGCTGGCAGAGCACAGGGCTCGCCACACGCCCAGGAACAGCTCATGCAGCCTCCACATTAATTCTGCTCCTTTTCCAAGGGCAGCACGGAGGGGAGGGGGCAGAGGGTGGCACAGAGCCAGGGAGGAGAGACAGTTACAGCAACAGGGCTGGAAGATGGATAGGCTTGGAGCCGCAGGGACAATGCGGCAGGAGCCGGGCAGAGGGAAGGGAGAGGTGGCAATGGCACCTCTGCAGGGCCAGCATGCTGGGCAGGGACATACACGTCTCCTCCAGCTTGGCGATGTGGATCAGGGCGCGGTTCTTGGTGCTGCTGAGCACCTTCTCCAGCCGCTCCAGGCACATCTTCAGCTGGTTCTCGGCCGCCGCCTGCTCCAAGGGCTCCTTCACCTTCTCGGCGTAGAAGGCGGCGCAGCGCAGGAGCCAGGTGAGGGCACTCAGCAGCGCCCGGCACAGGCTGATGCACTCCTCGGCCTTCCCGTGGCAGCTGCAAGGGGAGAAAAACGGCAACGTGTTCACTGTGTGCTGAGAAACTGAGGCACAGACACAGGGCAGGCTGGGGAACCCAAACCCAGGTCCCACACTCCCACCCGGCCCCTTTGCTGCAGATCCCAATGTGCTCATCCCACCAGCATTCCTGCTGTGCCAGAGGGGAAGGAAACACCCCCTCCCGGTGCAGCCTCCTCACTGGCCACTCCACTACAGGGAAACTTTCCAAGCTTTTAATCAAATTATCTTGCTAAGAGAGGCTCAGCATCGATCAGCGCTCTGCAAGAGGTGAACGCTTTCCCCTCCTGATGCACAAATCATCGGGGCCAGAAGTTTTGATCAAATTAAGAAGAGGATCAGAGCAGGCAGGAGCGGATTAAGGCCTGGCTCTGCAGTTGGCCAGTGACAGCTCCTTGTCAACATCTGCCACTGATGCATATTCATTGCTGCTGCTTCATTTCATCTCATTGAAGAGCTGCTGCCTTCAGCCTTCCTCCTCCTCCCTCTGTCCCTCACTCTGGCCTCCCAGAAAAGGCTGTCAGGGGTTAACAGGAAGATTTCTGAGCTTACTAAAAAAGTTTTTGTGGCCTGAATTGTCTGGACTCCCCTGGGTCCTGCAACACCAGCGGAAGAGCATGAAGCAAAACAAGGCAGCGCCTGGGGCAGCACAGGCAGGACAAGACAGGGACATGCAGCCAGGGCCTGGGAAGCAGCAGAGGGAAAGAAAACACTCCAAGGGGACAGAGACCCTCAAGCCACAGGGCTTACACCCCCCCCATCTAACTGAGCTGGGCACGAATACCACAGTGAGGTTTATCCCAAAACAGGGAGAGGATTTCCTAAAGCTTCACGTGAAGCTGGTGGGATTTGGATTCCCTCTGCTCTCCCCATGCTGGCAGCATCCCAGGATCAGCCAGGCCCCATCAGCTCCCTGTGCTGCCCCTGGCACAGCCAGGATCGAGGTGGCAGCACTGGATTGGTCACACTACCTGAGGCGGTCACAGAACATGTCCATGATCTCCAGCAGCGACTGGACACACAGATCCCGGGAGAAGTCATCGAACTAGAGCAGGGGAACACAGAGGGATTTCAGCTGGGGGCTGCCTGGCTCCAGCAGCTCCTAAAACACCCTCAAGACCTTCCTCCAGGGATGCGCCAGACCAGGCGCTGCGGCCGCAGGACACTCGCCCTGGCAGCTGCCCAGAAGCCACTTGAATGAGAAGTAGGTCAGAGTTGTCTGTTGGCCGGGTCATGCCCTCCAAGGGTGGCAGGGTCAGGGCTGGGCCGGGGCTGCACTGCCCCGACGCCGTGGTGGTGGCCCAGTGCCAGCCCCCTGCCTGCACCCGGCCCGGCAGCGCTGGCAGTGCCAACAGCCCGGCTGGCCGCGGGGCTGGGGGCAGCAGAAGCGCAGCCCCCCCTCCTCCTGGAGCAGATGGGGAGCCCCGCCGGGCCGGAGCTTGCCCGCAGCTCTGCGCTGGGCCCACGCTGCGCTGAAGGAGGACGGCTCGGCTCTCAAGGTCAGCGCTGTGCCCGCCCTCCGAACGGGCAGCAATGCGGGTTCGGGGGAACAGCAACGAGTCCGTGCCTTTTGGAGCAGAGCTGTGCATGAGCTCGGCCCTACCCCACCCTGGGAGCACACCCAGCCCCCTGGACCACCCCCCTGGATCAGTGCTGGGCCTGCTGGAGGGGTCCCCACCTCACCAGGGCTTCATGGTCAGCCCACAGCCCCCCAGAACTCTGGCTGCCAGTGCCATTATCTTCCTCTCTCCCTTCCAAGAAGGGGATAAGGGAAACTATTCCTTAAATTGTTCATCCTCTGAATCAGAGATCACCCTGACAAGGCAGAGTGGGGGTCGGACACAACCTGTGAGGGGCTTCCCAACACCAAGCACAGGAAGCCATGGAGGGCTGATCCCCATGGAAGCAGCAGAAGGACACTGAACTCCCATGGGAAGCCACAGCCGAGTGTGGCCTGTGGCCGCAGCCGCGTGGCCCCAACACTGGCAGCTCTTGCATGGCCAGCTCCCATCCCCGCAGTGCTGCCAGCACCGCTGGCTGTGGCAGGATGTGGTTTCCAGTGGCCTAGACGGGGTTATACACAGGGCAGAGCCTGCCAGACCCCCCAGGGCAGAGGGACGAGGCATTGACACCCCCAAAACTCCACAGGACCCACAGTAGTCCATCCCCAGAGGGACACAGAAGGGCTCGGGCACTAATCCGTGCTGGCTGCCCACTGCTGACTCAGCCCAGGACGTCGCCTTCCACTTGACCTATATTTGGTGGGAGTTGTGGGGAGGGAAAGGGATTGGTGGGCCGTGGATAAACAGTGAAACCTCCGAGAGCACCTGCCGGGGCCGTACCTTGCTGATGGCCGTCAGCACCGTGGAATAGGACACCATCTACAACACACAAAGCCAAAACAAGCGCGGTGTCACACCGAGGCTGTGCCAGCGCCGCGCTGGTTGCCGAGGAACGGCAAGGTCAGGGCATGGCCCCGCTGCCTGTCACCGCAGACGGGGCCGGGGCCGGGGCGCTGACCCGGCACAAATCCAAACAGACATTTTTAGGTGATCGCTGATGTGTTTCACACAAACTTTGGGCGATATTAAACGCTGGGATGTGAAAGCACAGAGCTCACAGCGAGCACGGAGGCTCTGGGAGGGCAGAATTCCCACCCCAGGCCATGGCACAGGCTATTTATGGAAACATCCCTGCCCGGGGCACGCGCTGAGCCCTCCACCACCCGCCCCAGCCCTGGAGAGGCTCAGATGGGAGATTTGGGGTGTCTGTCCACCACCAGCACCCCGGTTCCTTTGCCAACCTCAATGGGGCCTGGAGGTGCCCCTCAGCAGTGATGGCAGGTCCTTACCTGGGAGCTGATGGCATATTTCAGGTAGGACAAGATGAGTGGGTTTGGGGATGGCCCAATCATGGCTTGTTCCAGCAGAGCCTCTGCAAGGGAAGAGGGGTCAGAGGGTCCCAGGTGAGTACATGGGGACACAGGCACACTGCTCTGCCTTCATCCCACAGGGAACTTGGCCAAGCCCAACTGGGCCAACTGCAGTGACTCTGCACTGCTTTTCCCTAAAATTCACTGAATCCCACAACTTTCTAATCCCCAATGGCAGAAGCCAGTGAATAATTCAGGCAGAGCATGCAGCCTCCTGCTAACTCAGCTCTCCCTAGGCACTCCGGCCCCAAAACTGCGCCTGCTGCTCTCCAAACACATTCCCCTCCCTCCCACCTCCTGCCCTGCAGCCCCCACCAAGTGGCTTTTGCCCTGGCACCCAGGGCTGAGCCCCGGGCTGCCAGTCCCCTCTGCTGGGCCCGGCCCTGCCCGTCTGGCCCTCAGTGGCCTGAGGGGCTCTGCCCGTCCCATCTGCTCAGCCAAGCCTTTAATTGCCCATTTGAGCCATGGCAGAGTGCAGGGAGCACCTCCCCGAGCAAGCCCCGGGCTGTGGCTCAGGCTGCAAGTAGGTCAGAGCACCCAGATGTA
The DNA here is from genome assembly GCA_013396695.1 of Sakesphorus luctuosus. Classification (NCBI taxonomy): domain Eukaryota; kingdom Metazoa; phylum Chordata; class Aves; order Passeriformes; family Thamnophilidae; genus Sakesphorus; species Sakesphorus luctuosus. The sequence goes on along the minus strand of VWZD01010094.1, from coordinate 23,378 downwards.
AAAGGGGGAGCAGCAGCCGGGTGGGAAGTTGTCACCCCAAAGCCGAGGAGGAGCCGCCAGCACAGCCCCAGTGCAGGTGCAGGAGACTCCCTGGGTCTCCTCCAAGGCTGAGACCTGGGCCAAGAATGGCTGGGATGAGGACAGAAGGTGGTGGCAGCCGTCCCCTCCCCAGCCCAGCCCAGAGTGTCACCACGAGCCAGCCACATGCTGCTCCTCTGCAGACGTGTCAGCAGCGATCTGCCCGCCCCGCCGTGATCCTGGCAGCCCGTGCCAGCTCTCCCTCCTTTGTACTTCCAAGCTGAAAGGCAGGAGCTTGGGGAAGGGCAGCTCTGGGGGCTGTGGTGAGGAGGGGAGCTCCTATTCCAGCCATCAGGGCCCTGGGAACGCGCTCTCCCTGTGCCTGGAGTCGGGGTTGGCATCCTGCCTTTGTGGCTCCCCAAAGGAACAGGGGACGTGGCTCCTTCCCCTCCTGGCATATGGGCTGCCCCCAGCAAAGCCTTTCCCTGGCTGAGTGTGGGCCAGGAGAAACCTGTTCCTACAGAAATCATAAGGAACTACCATCTCTGACCCTGGTTTTGAGGATACACAGACGAGCCCACACCAAGCACCCCATGGGCATCGCTGCCAGCAGAGCAGAAGCCGGTGTCACCAGGAGCCGGTGTCACCAGGGTGGGGACAGCCACCAGGGAGCCCCAGGGACCACCTGGGCAGCAGCAGGAACGGCCCTCCAGCCAATCACTCAGAAAATCCACCCAAAGCAAATCCATCTCCCCACGGCCACAGCTCCAGCTCAGCCCCTCCAGCCCCACAGCAGAGGGGCAAACCCGACCAGAGAGCTCAGAGGTGGGGACAGGGTGTGACAAAACCCAGACACTGCTGAAAATCCACTAGGAGGATGGAAAGAGGGAAAAATATCCAGTAGGGAAAGCTTGCCCCCTTGGAGGGGTGAGAGCTGCTGCTGTGCAGGACTGGTTCCCTTTGAACCCCCTGGAGCAGCAATCCCTGGCTCTGTTTATTTATCCAGGACCGTGCTGCACAAGCAAAACCCCAGCACCAGGTTTCTATAATTAGCAGGAGAGCCTGGCAAATCTTTAAACCAGTCCCAGCCTTTGGCAGGATTTGTGTGAAATGCCCTTGAGTTGGGCAGGGAACAGAAACCCCCCCAGTCAGGGTGGGAAGTGGCCTCGGGAGCAGCACCTGGCTCCTGTGCAGGGAAGGAATCAGGGAATCAAGGAATCAGGGAATCAAGCAATCAGGGAATCAAGGAATCATTAAGCCTGGAAGGGCTTACACAAGCCCAGCATTGAACCCAGCATTGCCATGTCACTACTAAACCCTGACCTCAGGTGCCACATCCACACGTTTTTGAACACTTCCAGGGATGGTGACTCCACCACAGCCTGTTCCAAAGCCTGACCAACCTTCCCATGAAGAAATTTCCCCCTATATTCAACCCAAAATGCAAGATGGATCCCCCAAGATACACCAGGGAGCCCCAGAACAGCCTCCTCTGCAGCCCAGAGGGGAACGCAGAGGGGGTGACACCCCAAAAGGCGCGCGGGGACCCCAAGCACACCCCCGTGTGCCCACCGAGGAGGGGGGAGCCCCCCGGACCTGCCAGGTTGAGGATGTCCCAGGTGGCTCCGCGGGGGAAGAACCGCTTCATGTTTATGGCCCATTGGTAGTCGCTCCAGCGCTCCTTCCAGGCCTGCAGGATGGCCTGCTTCAGGTTCACCACCTTCATGGTCACTCTGCGGACGGAGAGCTCAGGGGTGACGGAGCCCTGACCCCCTCCCCGGGCAGGCCAGAGCGGGCCGGGGGGAAGCAGGATCCGGTGACGAGCGGCTCCGAGGGGCGCGGCCGGGGGTCCGCCCGCTCTGCGGGGCTGGGGGGTGCCCGGAGCCTGCCTGGAGCCCCCGGTGCCCGCGGGTCCCGCCGCTGCCCCCCGCCCCTCACCGTGTCCCGGCGCCGCCGAGCGCCTCCCTCAGTGCCTGGGCACCGCCATGGCGGCACGTGCCAACAAGCCGCGCGCTGATTGGGCGGCGGGGCGCGGCGGGACGCGGGGGGTGCTGGGAGTTGTAGTTCGGGTGGCCCGGGCCTTGGGGAGACACAGGGGTGGGGGGCAAATAGCTGGGGTGAGTGTGCAAACGGGGGGAGGTGTGCAAACGGGGGTAGGGTGTGCAAACAGGGGTAGGGTGTGCAAACACGGATGGGGTGTGCAAACAGGGGCGGCGGAACCGGGATTGAGGGTGAAAACCCGGGCTGTGCAAAGAGAGTGAGTGTGCAAAGGCTCTGGGGTGCCAACACGGGTGTCCGAGCACGGCCGTGTGCGTGTGCAGGTGTGTGCACACTCGGGGCTGTGTGTGCATGCAGGGGTGAGTGTGTGCGTGGGTGCACAGATGTACACACAGACACACACGTGTGAGCTCAGGAGCACACCCAGGCACGCAGGGGTGAGCACAGAGCCGGGCACGTGTGTGTGTGCAACCACAGGTGTGCACTCAGGGCTGTGTGTGCACCCAGGTAGATGTGTGCGTGTCTGTAGGGGCACAGAAGGTGTGTTCCTGCACACGTGTGTGCACACGGACACGCATGTGCTCCTGTGTGCAGACAGAGACACCCGTGGGCAAAGTGCAGGGGGATGCACACACGGGTGTGCACATGTGTGTGATCAGGTGCATGTACAGACACGTGTGTGCTCCCGTGTGCACATGTGAGGACACAGACACCCATGGGCAGGCGTGCACACAGGTACCTGTGCAGGGGTGGATGCACACACAGGTGTGCACATGTATGTGCCTGCACAGGGGTGTGCACAGACACGTGTGTGCTCCCACGTGTGGACACAGACACTCCTGGACAGGGCTCACACACCTGCACACAGGTACCCACCTGGNCAGCCCCCCTGTGCCCCCAGTGCCCCCAGGCCCCAACACCCCACAACCCTCAGCACCCCAGAACCTCCAGCACCCCCCAGGAGAACCCCACATATCTCAGGAGTGGGGTGAAGCCCCCCAGGGTGCCAGTGTGGGAGCCCAGTCACCCCCTGCCCTCCTGGCCCCTCACCATGCCCGGGGGGGCTCCACAGCCCC
>VWZD01010093.1:1144546-1191547 GCA_013396695.1 Sakesphorus luctuosus | reverse complement strand
GGGGGGGTGGTGTGTAAGGTATCGGGGAAAGATACATTGAAAAACTATAGAAATATGAGTTTGAGGGAAGTGCATTGGTCTTATAACTCAGGAGTCAGGAACATCAAATGAAATTATTGAGTAACAGATTCAGTAGAAACAAAGGAAGCCTTTGGGTTTTTTCTGACAGTGATGAATTATGCCTCCAAAGTCATTGCCAAAGCAGAAACAGATCTCGAATTGCCTTTTAAGTTAGGGGGTAAGAACAAAAGTTTTTCACAGGAGAGGATCCTCCAACAGAAAAGGGCACAAAAAATATCCTGAATCACCTAGGAAAAATCTTTTGTTCAAATTGAGTCCTTGCTATATCAGAAAGGGAGTCTTGTGATCTTTCCCACAGATTTAGGGATCCTCCTATTAAGACTAGTTAACATTTTCCTGAGCTGTTCTGGTGGTTGGAAATCTGTCACTGACAGACATGGACCATCTTCTAATTGCCAGTCTTAATTTAGTTGTGACTGAGTTAAATGTAGTCAATGTATTTGTTCTTATACCAGCCTTAACCCTCAGCACGAGAGGCTTTTCTTTCTCCTCTGTTGCTTATTGCCCTCAAATATTTTGTAAAATTACAGAAAAACAGCATTGCAGGGACCATTCATGGTTAAATAGTCCTTACCCTCACTTCAAAGCCAACCCAGTCATCCTGATAAAATTCCTGATTGGTGTTCATGTAACTCATTTACAAAGACATTGAGCAGTGGAAACATCCACACTGCACTCAGCAGATACATGCTGGTGTTTTGCTTCCCCACCTTAGCATTCAGGAATAGAAAATGTGCCACTTCATTTTTAACTTCAAAGGGGAGAATTAAAAAAGAACCTGGAAGAATGAAAAAGCTTACTCTCTAGCCATCTAGGCAAACCAGAAAGGAATAAATACATAAAAGGAGCAGTCAAAGTGGTCAAATTCTTGGATTATAGCATAAATGATTTAAGCAGAAGTCACAGTAAATGTCTGTTACCCATGAGAAAAAAAAAATTAAAGGGATTACATTCAAACTGTGTAATAAAAGAAGACACTGAGGAAAGCTATAAGCGGTGTTTCAACACTCATGTACACACATGAAGACATGCCCAAATTCTGGAAATTTAGATGCTAAACCCTATGAAGAAGAGCCACAGCAAAAAAAGAAAGGAGTGGGGGGTAGGTGGAGCTGAGCTTGCTAAATGCACTTTCCACGTTCTATATATATGAGAAATAGGGATGTTGCTGGTTTTTTCTGTAGGGATGATAAATGATTGAGGCACAATCAGGGGCACCCAGAAAAGATTAGACTATGTAATAAAAAGGCAATAAAAAATTCATTTTGATGAAACTGAGGGATTGTCAGTTCTTTTGCAAAAGTTCTTTCCAGGGTGCTTTTATGACAATCTAACTCTAATCAAGTTACTAATAGAAAAATTTTCTAATAAAGTAGCAGGAAGAATAGGAAGTAATTGCAAAATCTAACTAATATTCACACAAGAGGTGTCAAGGAATCTAAGTATGAAAGTTCTGATATACCAGCTGTGTTGTTGTCATGCAATCCTTAAATAGTCCTTGATACCAGGAGAATGGAAAGCTGTAAATACAACAAATGTTTTTGAAGTAGTCTGGAAGCATCTGGTGTAAACTATAATTAAGAATGGAATGAGTAGACATTGGATAAATATGATCCAATGGGGAGAATAAATAACTATGTCACTTTTATAAAACTCATTACCATACAAATCTATTGAAACTGTCTGTTTCAACATATGTATTAATAAGGAGAACCCAACCCATACAAAGCACTACATTTTTTAAATCTTCTAACAAAGTCTCTTTGACCAAAGCCTTTTAAAGCTATCATGGGGTAGGTGAAAAGGTTAATTAATTTGTATATCTTGTTCCTAGAAAGTATTTGTAATTAATTTGTTCCCAATACAGCTTGTTTTCCTCTGTTGAAAGAGTAGTAATGAGCGAAGAATAAATGGAAGTCCATACAATGGACATCCAGTAGTAATGGACCTGGTATGCTCTGTATAGTCACAGATGACTGCAAAAGGAGCGAGTGGGAAGCAATGAAATTTGCTAGTATTCACATGCTAGTCCAGGAACACAAATATAAAATTGCCATTGAAGTGTTGACGTCAAGTGACTGGCTGGAAAAATAGCAGACAGAATTCAGTGTCAATAAATGCAAAGAAATACAACAGAGAATAGTGCTAAGTATGTGTACATAATAAGGGACTTAGGTGAACTGTTTTCCAGAAAAAGATGATGAAATTATTGTGGTTAATTCAACAGAAACAACAGCCAATGGTCTTCCCACCTCTCTTCTCTCATTAAAAGAAATTCTATAATATCTTTCTAAGAAGGCTATAGATCCTGCTAAGTCTCAAAATCCTTCTTCCAATATCCTCCTCTTCATAAAAGTGCGGACCTGAGCCATTACATTGTCTTTGTGTCTAGGACATTTGCATTTTCCTAATTCAAAATGCTGAGCTCTTCAATTTATTTGACTTCCACTACTCTTTTCCCTAGTTTATCAAAATTTGCCAATCCAGATCTGGAAACAGAAAACTGTAGATATCAAAATAAAAGACTCCATCTGGGCCCTGGAAGTAATTAGCCATGGGAAGAGGTTGCCTGTAGGTGACAGGGAATCATCCTTCATGTCATGTTTTTTGAGTGAGATTGAACTACTCTGCTGTGAGGTCAATATTGGTTCAGAAGTAGGATGTTGGTCTTGACATTGGCTGAACTGCTCCACACTACCTACTTCAGCTGCCCTGCTTTCCTCACCATCATCTCTACTGTACATGCACTTCTCTCCGACAAAACACTGCATGAAATGTATTGCATTTACTAATTAGGGTAGCAGTTACTAATTAAGTTTAAATTCCAATGTACCAATCAAATTTTATTTCCTAATTGTGCTACATTATCACTAATTAGAATAGCAGTTTTTACTTAATGGATTATATTTAAATTAAGATGTCTCCATCCAATGTTTTTTCCTACTTACATTTTAACTAATTGGTACTGCAATTATTAAGTTATGTTGAAACTGAAATGTACCAGACTGGTAGGGAATCATATGATCCTTTGCTTACATCTGTATGATACTAGTAGGAATGATTAAGATACAGTCCAGCTAATTAGTTCTGGAATCAAAATAATTTCATGTTTGAATAAGAAATGGGTGTACGGTAGTCCCTTGTCACAGTATTGAGGAGGAGCTTATTGTAGGCTCAATAGAAATCTAATGTGGTTTGGTACTAGTCAGCTCAGATTCAATCTACACATATTTAAGTGCAGCTTTAGAAGGGCATTTAAATATATACCTATATTTAAGCATGTTCTTAATGATTGCCCCACGTTCTGGATCAAAGTCCTTTAAGTCCTGCTCATGAACACTTTAAATCACAGAACAGGTAAGGTTGAAAGACACTGCTGAAGGTCATCTAGTCCAGCCTCCCTGCTCAAGCATGTTTTCCTGGAGCACTAGATTGTGTCCAGATGGTTCTTGAATATCTTCAAGTGAGGGAGACTCCAGTACTGAACACAACACTCCAGGTGAGGCCTCACAAGGACTGAGTAGAGAGGCAGGATCACTTCCCTGGACCTGCTGGCAATGCTCTTCCTAATGCACCCCAGGACACCACTGGCCTTCTTGGCCACCAGGACACATAGCTGGCTCATGGACAGCAATATCAGCTCATGTCACTTCATCACCACATGAGATGGTAAATTTCAGAAATGGGTCATATTCAGCAATGCCTTCTCTTCTTCAGAGCCTGTGCTTTCTGGCCTTCACAGGAGCAGACTAGAACTCCAGAGAAATCCATTAATGGGCCTCAGTCCTTTCAAAAAGCCTGAAACTTTAAGGACAAATGCAAAAGGAAAGATATCAGAAAGTCAGCTTGTCCTCATATTAAAAAAGATTGAGTTTTGAAAGTCCTGTAACAGCCAGTGTCATCAAAAGCTCTTAGAGTATTGAAAAAGAAAGAAAATGTCAATGGAAAACTACTTAACAGAGGCAGAAGGATCAGTTTGAGAGGCAGGAAATGATAAGCCATGCCTGCAATATATGTTTGAGACAGTGATTGTGTCCTTCATTGTAATGCAGCTATAAACATGAAGGCAGATGCTGTATGATTATACTGTAACAGTGAACTATGAGAGGATTTTATCCATTTTCTTTTTAATTTACTCTGACTTTGTAAAACTGTGGTACTCCAAGCTCTGTTCCAGCATGCTAAGGTTTAATGTCTGTACAACGTGAAAAAATGATGGAAGACCTGAGCTGTATTTTTCCATCAGTTTAACTTATTTTAAGGCAGAACATGGAGTCTTTTTCCAACAAACTTTGACAGCTTTTAGAATGTAGCTGCTTATGACTGAAATGCTGAACACAGCTAAGAGTCATGGCTGGGCAAATTTCTCGAAGTTGGGTCAGCTCCAAATGGACACTACAAATCTTTGGGTGAATACACAAGGGATGTAAGCAAGCATTTGTGGGCTACTCATATTTCATATAGGGTGTGTATCCATCCTCAAAATATCTGCATTTCATCCTCTAGTTTAATGAGCAATAGAAACAGGGGTTAGACACATTGGGTTAGACAAATAATCTGTAAAATTGCATAGAGATATCTTGATTTACTGTCGTTGAGAAGCTGGCACCTGCACTATGTCCAAGAAATTATTTCATGGTCTGCAATTCAATGACCACCTTTGACACTTACAGGAGGTGCCTTCAGCTAAACCATAAAGGGACAAGTAGGAACATTTCTGATTGAGTTAGTCGCTCCGAGAATATGATTTCATATCACATCATAACTTTTTTGAGCTACATATTGATGTTTCCACATATTTCTGTTTTCTTAAACTCATGGAGTTTAGCACACCAGCCTTGGAGAAAAAAAAAAGACCATTGCTCTTTGTGTTGCAGTCATCCAGAGTGAAAAATTGCCCTGACTCAGACTAAAGAATAGAAAGAAGACATTGTGCACCTTAGATGAATGCTGTAGCCATAAGGCTGCATGTAGGAAAAGCTTGAATTTTGTTTGGGATGAAGGAGGGAACCCAAAACTATGGGATACCATTTTTGCAAAAATTATTCAGTGGGATTTAGTCATGCTCCACACTATGGCTCAGGATTTTCAGACCTACCATGAAATGTGTACAGACTTAGTCTGGTCAGTTTTATATTCAAAGAATGATTTAAATCTTGTGTACAATACTGCTCATGCATTCTTTCATGAAAACTTGGAAAGTACAACTGAGCATTAAATGATATGAAATCAGTAGGAAAGCATTATTATTAGAAGCTTTCACTGCAAAATCTGAACTTTAATGTGCTATTTCTGCTCTCAGTAATTTAAAATGTTTTTAAAAAATATGCAAAACACCGTGTGCATACATATGTGTGTATGTTTAACTATGATAATTATGACAAAATAGTTAGCAAAACTAAGGAGCTGATATTTGTTAAGTTAGACAGAGTTTACACCAAATTTTATTTAGCTGTAATTCCAGTGGAGTAATATCTTGTTATCCATCTCTGAAATTCCTCCAACACAGCGCTCCTGCCCCCCCGCCCCCCCACCCCCGATGGGAATTCATTTGCTAAAAGGACAGTTGGCAGCAAAGACTATCCTGAGCTTTGTGGTCTATGTCTCTTCAGGAGACAGGATTATTGCAAACCCTCCTCTGCACTAAGATGCTCACACAGTCTTCCCGGCAATGTTAAAAATTTAAGGTGTGCATGATTATGAAATATAGCTATACCATGACTTTCACTTTAAAAAACAACAGAATGCTTCCCAGCTGTGGCCAGCACAGTGTCAGGGTATGGTATTGCTCTCAGCATTCATCTCTGAAGCAGAACTCCTCCTGCCTCCCTCACTCCCTCTCTGAAGTGCTCTTCCCAACACCTGATGGTCTCTGTTGATTGATCCAAGTATTCTTCATTGCTTGTTAGTTTTTCAAACTGACTGAGAAATCCAGACCCAAAAAGAAGTCCAGCACTGGTGAAAATCCTCCCTTTTCGCCAACAGGGAAAATACATTCATAGGTGCAAGCCACACAAAAATCTCTTGCTTAGTTTTGCTGAAGATAAGAGAAATATTCCTCATATGAATGCAGCAAACATCTGCCAACTTTCTGACTGAGCAGCAGGTCATAAAGCAAGTATAGCTCAGAAAAGCAGAGGCATATATAAGCATCAGAATGAGAGCTGAGAGTTAAAAACAGCTTTTGTACATATGGGAGTGGAAAACAGCTGAATAAAACAAACTCAACATTAGTACCAGTATGGTTTGCTGTCCAAAGAAATGCAAAGACATATGTGTGGTGCAAAAGAAAATGGCCACACTGATTTCCAGAGGTGGAAGAAGAGCAAACAGGAAAAGGAAAGGAAGGTGAGTTGGGAGCAGCAACTACTGGATGTTGCCAAGCTCTTTGAGACTGGAAAGGCTGTGAGAAGATGTGGGACAAGAATAAGAGTTGCATCGTGGTGTGTTTGCTGTCAATGAAAACTCAGAGGAGCAGCAACGTAATTCTATGGATTAAAATTCAACCAGGGACACAGCCTTGCCCTGATGTGTCAATGCTTTTGCCATCATGAATAACAGATGTTCTCTCTGAAGTGACCAGAAGCCTTCTAGTTATGCCCTGACCTACAAAGTTCAAGACTCAGGAGAACGAATAAGTTGGGAGTCTAAAATGTGGTCTCCTCTTTTGTCCCTTAAAAGTCTGACATAACTTCCCATGTCAAGAGCTAAGAGCAATTTCTCTTAGCTTCTCAACTCACTACTTGGTTGTAGCTGCCTTTCTGTAGATTCCTCTTTATTCTTGTCTTCTGCTGCCAAAGGGTTGTTCTGCCTTATGACTTGATTACCTGTCTGTTATTTTGGATTCAGTTCTATTGTATTCTCTCTCCATGGTTTCTTTTCACCAAGTCTTGCTTTTGAGTGTGTGCTTGCCTTACTCCTTGCTTGATGATCTTTGTCCCTGATCATTGGACTACAACAGGCCATCCTTATTGCTTAGATTTCTGCCCACAAGTGCGTCCTCGACCAAGGTGTAGGGTTCTCTTTGGGGTTAGAAAGTCCTCATTCATCTGTGATCACTGGACTTTTCTCACTATATCTACTTGACAATGATCCTTGCTGCGAAACTCCAGAAGCCATATCAACTCAAATGGGTCAAAACAAGAGAGGAGAAAAATGAGAGGCACTCATAGTAGTTCGGAATTAGATGAAAGGCCCACATGATCCAAGAATATGCATCCTAAAGGAAACAAAAAATAAATGGTGGAGGAACTGGACTTCACACCAATCTATGAGATTCATAGTGAAGACATCTTATTGCACATAGCACACAGTTTATATAAGGTTAGGAGTACAGCTTATTGGCTAAAAGAGTTACACACCACCACACTAGAAACTTCAGTTAGTTAAACCCTATCTCTCATGTCAAATGTTTATATTATTTCATCCTGGCTATTTTCGTGCACCTGCAGAGTCCTGCAAATTCTTACTATGTGAATTCTTGGGGAGTAACCTCCTCCCTATCAGCCAGAAGCAGCTGAGCTCCTTGCTGCCTCTGGCTGATAGCTAGGTCTCCCAGGGCTTTCTATAGATCTGAATTGCTCACTTTTGATTTTACTGTAACAGCAGCATCCCATCTTTTTTCTGTCTGTCAGTTTGTGTAACTAAGTCTCAGCAAAAAAACCTGAGCGTCTTTTTTGTGTGTGTGTCATCCTGTCCTTGTTAATGCAATCCGTGTGCTTTGAATGTTATGATTATTTATTATTAAACTAAGAAAAACATTGTATGAGTCTGTCAGACTTGCAGGAATAGCTTGCACTCTTGCACATGCCTTTCCCTTATGTACAGTTTGGCACCTTCTAACACATTGTTTTTGTCTGTGTTTATTTTAAACTGAGAAGCTTAAAGAAATACAGTAACAGTCACAGGGGGAAATCAGTTATTTATAGTATCAAGCAGTTAAGGTTTCATTATGGTTATGTTTTGTAGTGTCCTAATTCTGTAAGCACTTAAAGATGTCCTGCACTTGATAGATTAGGCAAGGGGTGCTCTTGGCCCAGTCTCCAGCATGCCAGCAAGGTTGTCTTTGAAAGGACATGTATGCCCAGAACAGATGTGTGAGCTATGAGTCTGGGCTTGGGCATTGCTGGAAGTACCTCAAGATCCTCTAAGACCCATCTGGGTGCCTCAGCACAGCTGGCAACTTCATATGGTGTGAGGATGGTGAGCCCACAGGGAGGAGAGCAGCTTCTACACAATCTGCACAGTCAAGATGGTATATGGACTGCAGAAGGACTTGCCAAAAGGTGTCCTGTGTGGGGAGGTTTACAGAGATAAGATTTAGCTGGTGTGTGTGTGTGTGTGTGTGTGTGTGTGTGTGTGTGTACAGGGCTACATTAAAGTTGCCAAAAGGCCAAATATTTCAGTAACTTCTGAGTTTTAAAAAGAGGATAGTTTTCATAAGAAAGAATCTACAGAAACTTCACAGGAGGTAGTCATTAATTCTGTCAGGTTAGTTAGGTTCTAGGCATCAGTTATTTTTTTTCACCTTCCAGCACAAATTTGTCTTTTTTTTTTTCCATAAGAAATGTTTTGCTAGGATGCTCTACACATGTGTGCTGAAGAGGAGTTACTGTTCAACTGATCCTGTTAACACTATGAAGAAACACTGATTCTGACAGATACTTTGATGTGCTAAACTAAATCCCAGCAGGCACAGGTACCAGGAGGAGCCCTGCAAAAACACAACAGGTAGATAGTCATAATTGGCTAGATTTTTTATTGTAATATATCAATATTTGATTAGCAATAAAGATTTCCTCTGATCTCACTCTTGCTTCATAAGACCAAAAATGAAGGTAGGATGGATTTTGTCAAAGCTCATTGCACTAGTCTGAAACTCTTTTTGGACTCAGTGACAAAATGGCCTGTAGCACCAGTAGGAGGTGAGTTATGCCAAGAGTAAACAGATTTTACAGTCTATTGGTATAGGTACTAGGAAAATGTAGGGCTTGGAGCTCTGTTTTACCAGAGGGAATCAGTTGTGGCTTAATTTTGCAATGTTGTGTTGATAAAATACTTGAGAGAAATGCCAAATCAGCATTGGAAAGCACTTTTAACAGGGATGGTAGATTGCAAGTTGGTTTTGGCTTTTCACAATAATTATTTATACATTTATCACACATTATGGTCCATGCTAAGACCTTCTGATGTTCGTCGTTACATGAGGCAGCTATAGCAAAGTTTCATACTTGCCATGCAAACATACCATGGGCCTGCAATTAGTTCCACAGAGGTCTCATCTCTAAGATGGGTCTTCCTGAACCAAAGGTTTAAAGAAGCAGAGTCCAGATCCATCTTAGGACTTTTATTCTCAGTATCTAGGTTTTGTTGGATATGGAGCTACAACTGTGACATTTGAAAGGAGAAAATTCAATAAAGAAGGTTTATAAAAATATTTCTGCCCTGTATAGGGTGTCCTTGCAGAGGGTTTCCTTTCCAGTCCGTAGCTTTTTGTTGTGTTCTGGTTGCAAAAAGAATCACAGAGTCCCTTTCTATGTCGTCAAATATTTTTTGTTTGTATGTCACTTCATTGTCTTCTGGACTTATCTTGCCACTCAGGGCTCAGCGTGCCTCTTTGTCCTGTGGGAGGAACCCCTTGCCATGCACAGCCCTTTTCAGAGAGGAGAGAAGGCTCAGAAAAAGTGCATGTCCCTCTCTGCTTCCCATATCAGCTTTTTGGAAAATAGAGGGTAATGAAATTTTTCTAACTAATGTTATCCAATGCAGACCTGCTCAAGGATGAGGAACAGGTTTAATTGCCTTAGCTGCTGTTTGTTTGTTCATCAGTTATCTAGGAGACATTATATCTGCTCAAGAACTGATAGTTGTCATATATGACAGGTATTTCAGTCTATCTTCTGCCTTACAGCTAATGGTTCAAGTAGTCAATATACAGCTAGTTGTTTTCTGGTTTGTGATGAGTAGTATGGTGTCTGGTTTTTTTCCCTTTGAACACATGCAAATTTTGGAGTTAAGAAAAGGATGTAAATAAATCCCATGTAATCACACAAAGATTGAGCTACAAATGCAGCCCATGGTTGCAAAAATCTTCACAGCATTTTTATTTCTTCTCGTGTGTTGCTGAACAACTTACCTTTGCATTAATAAATGCTGGACACAGAAGTTTTGGAAGCAAATTTAGAGATTTATTCCAGCAAACATTAACCTGTTCTCACTTTTTCTTTTTTGTCTCTCTCCCCGTTAAGTCCTAACCACAGTTTCCCAAGATGAAGCAAGCTATTTTAAAATAATTAAAAGTTTCTGCTTTTGCATGGCTTCCCCTGACACTACATCTGCTTGAGCATGGTAGGAAGCAGCTTCAAGCCAATTAAAAGGAGATGGGTGCATCGTACAGCTCCCTTCTCTCTTGGTGAACTTTTGACCGAGAGGGCACTGTATTGATGAATTTCATTTCTTCCTAATCTGCTTGTACTCTGCTTGATAGCTTGGAGCTTTGCTCTCTTCTGTCTCAGTACAATGACCCTGCTCTTGAGAAAGCTGTGAGTTTGAAGCAAAGATTTCAAGTTATTACAAGATGTTGAGCAGACAGATCTCTTCTTGGCTGCCTGCAAGATGTTGCCTGAAAGTTGAGAAGGGCTCTCACCCCACAGAAGAAGAAATGGTAAGTCAGTATTTTCACAGCTTTTAAGCCAGTAACAAAGAAAGAGTTTCACTCAGTACTACATCACTAAATAGACTCAGTCCTTCAGGGTGAGTATGTGGAACGAAAAAAGTAGCTACACCTTCGTGCTGCCTTAGTGAAAAAATGAACATACTATGAGGCTTTCAAGTGCTGGCCTTCAGGCCGGTGCTCACATGCTGGTCGGGCAAGTCAGAGTTTCTTTCACGAGTAACTCTACATATATGCTGACTAAAGGATGTTTCTGGAATGGTGCCAGAGGTACTTTTGTGAAGATGTGAAGTTGCCATTATGCCAGCCTTTATTCCTGTTCTGCAACGGCTTGAGCAAAGTTTAATGAACAAGACCAAGAGTGCAGTGTTGTAGGAGTCTCACTCCAGCCTGCTCACTATTACGCCAGCCAGATGAGATGGGTTTGCATTTTGGCCTGGACCACTGAGCTACAAAGAGTGTTGGCCTCAAATAAGTGTTTCTTGGATAACCAGGAAATGTTTCTTTCTTATTTTGCTAGTGCTTGGGTGTTAGATGTTAATTAAGATATGCAACAACAGAACAGGGCCACAGATCACTTCTTGTGAGCAGAGGATGATGCTAAGAGGAAAGCAGTTTATATATCCTTCAGGAGAAAACTGGAGCAACAAAAAATTGATCTTCTTATACATAGCTACAAGGAAAATCCTGACACCTACATCTTCATATTGGAAAAGTCCTTTGCTGTTCAGAGACCATATGTTAAGGATCTAAGTGACAGGTGGAAGTAACATTCTGAAACTAGTACACCATGAATTTCCATTTCCTTAGGAATTTAATATTTATAAAGTAGCTTAGCTTTGAATTGCTATGACAGTATCATGGCATTAAAGACTTGCCTGTCCTGATAATATAAATGTAACTGCTTTCCCCAAGAGCATCTTTGACTAGTACCTGTTCCAGACTATTTTATTTTTTCTTTGGTTATGACACTTTCCACATATACAGAATGTATCTTTGTTGCATGGAAAGGAAGTAAGCATGACCTTTACCAAATAAAAATATATTCATTGCTTCTGAACAAAGAGTAAGTGTAGATGAAATAAAGAGACTTGTGTTTACATAATGTCTGGAAGACAAATACTGACCAAATCTTTTTATCACCACTGCACCACTCTGAGTTAATTGGAAAGACAGAATGACATCACAAAATCTCATCAAAGGGATTTAGAGATGTCAGTCTCAGTTTCTAAACTTACAGTGAATTTGGCACCTAATTTTTTTACCTAGTCTTTTGGACTTTCAAGATAATAGAAAAGAAATAATGGAATGGATAGGATAATTTAGGAAGAGATTGTCTTTGAAACCATATTATCCAATAAATCACTCTCTGTGGGAGAAAACAATAGAGTGGAACCTTGACTTTACCAGTTGGATAAAGATAAGTATTCAGATGGAGACAACTAAAGCTTAGGAAGATAATAGCTTGCCCATCAGGGCAATGTTGCCAATTAATGCTAATAGCATCATATAGATCTCCTCAGTATTGCCATAAGACATGCTGGGAATACTGTTAACACCTGTGTGTCCATTTGTTATTAAGGAATTGGAAGGGCAAAAAGCAATAAGAGTGAGCACAAGGGAGAGGATAAACTTCTCACTGGAGATAAAAGGGTTTCCTCTTATTTAAGTAAGCAGCATTTTTTCAGGTCCGAAGCACAGTAAATGTGTCTACATTTATTTATTCTCTGCTTCCTTTACACCATGCCACATTTTTGAAATCCTAGATCAGAGGAGATTTTGCCAAGAAAAGAGTATCATTTATGCTCCTTACTACACATGGCTTGAATAGTTTAACATTACTACTTCTTTCTTGTAACTCCATTAGTGTTTCAGATAAAGACAACTGTCTATTCCTCACCCAGACAACTCTATAGAAGGAAAAAAATGTATAACATCCTGGAGGCTGGGATTTGAGGAAAACTTACTATTATCTTAGTACAGCTCAGCTTATCTGTTTGACACGAAAGGAAAAAGACCTTCCATAATATCATTCAGTCTAGGTAAAGGAAGAGTGTGCCCAAAGCTAGTTATTTGGACTGATTGCATATTAGGATGTTCTAGTGGAAAATAAAAATATTTTGGCTTAAATACATAAAGAAATTATTTTATAAATACTTCTTTTGTTTTCTAAATTGCAATTCTAGGTTAAACAGGAAGGTTCAGGTACAGAAATTACCTGGCTCAGTCTATGCAGCCACCCTTGATGAGTCCTGGGTAGTGGTGGAAGGTCAGTGACATCATGAACATCCTGATCTTGGTATGTGGTAAAAAACTAGCTTAGAGCTTTTTCAACAGAAAAGAATGACAGTCCACAACATTTGAACCATGAGGTGTCAAAAACCATACCAAAATCATTGCCAAACACACACATTTTCTGATTTTATTAAAACACCAAGTTTTCACTGACTGGTTTCTCCATGCGGGGGCGGGGGGGAGAAAAATTTAGGGGTACTGGGTGCTATTTGCAACCAATAATAACCACTTCAGTTCCTCAAGTGATGCACATAGGTGTTTTTGCATTTATCATTATCTGATTGAGGTAGAAATACCATGAAAGGACTAACAGCACATGCCTTGTATCAGTACAGTAGCAGCTGCAACAGCACTACAAAAGCAGGGGAGAGTTTTAAAGTTCTGCCAATAAAGTCTTTTCATCCCATGTCTGGGCTGACAGAACCTTCTGACTTGTATAAGTCTTTTCAAAAGGCACCTCTGAAATAAAACTCACAATTCATGTTTTCTGGAAGAATCTGTGTGATTCCTGGTTTCAGTCCATTCTCAAAATCAAGGTTTGCAATTGAAAAGGATTCCAGCTGAGAAATTTTAAGCACTCGTGATAGTCTTGTTAAAAAAAAAAAAAGGTAAGAAGAGAAATAACACCATAAATTCCAAGTAACAAAGGTAAATGCATTACCTTGACTGACAGACTGAGGGTGAGAGATGCTCTCACTTCTAGGCTGTGTTTCAATGTTTGCTCCTTTCCTAAGCATCCAAAAGCAAATCAAGACTGCTTGAGGGGCAGCTGGGATGTTCTTTCTCCTGACAAGCCTTATGATTCCTTCTGCCCTGTGTGTGTCCATGAGCAGTTGGAGGCTTTGACTGCAAGTGGAAGGTTTTGCAGAGATGGCAGTGCATGTGTTTGTAAAGGTCTGTAGCCTCAGTGTTCCACTTCTAGATCTAGTGATGGATAGATTGGCCCAACCACCAGAAAGCAGCAGAGTCTGCCAAAACATCACTTGGGAGCTCTTATTGATGTTATGTCCTTTTTCCTAAGTCTTACAAAGAAAAGAATTTTGCAGGGTGCTGACCACAAGCTTGGGAAGACTGAACATGTCCACTTGCACTACAAACATGAGCAGTACCAATCAACACCACAACTAATTGGCTCCCCAGCTCAGCCCTCCTGGTAGGTGAGGCTCTCCTCCGTCCTCCTGCTATTACCCTGTTCTGAATTTCATTTCTGGGCTCTTCTTTGTGGACAAAGATTGCATCATTCCATAATAACAACAGTTAATTAGGAATGAAGCCCCACCCAAATCAATCACAACAAAGCAAATTGCTCTTAGGACAAAAATGCAGCAATTACTATTGCAGTGAAATATACGAGAAAGCTGTCTTGCCAGTTCAGTATTTATAGTGGCCAGCAGCCACTGTAAATTCCCCTGTATAATGGGAAACAAACAGCACATATGAAATGATCTCATCAGGGTGCTGATTTTATGAGCGGTTCTGTTGGTGCTTATCTTCAGACATGTAGGTAGATCCACTGAACATAGTGGGCTCCAGTTCCTCAGACAGCAGGAAGAGAAGAGCCCTGAATAAAAACAGGGAGGGAGGGGGAAAGGAAAAGGAAGCAGGAAATTGTCTGGGAAAATTTTTAAAAAAAGGATGTTTTTGTTTTGTTTCATTTTTTTCCCCCTTTGTCAATGAGATGTACTGGCCCATACTAGTACCACTTTTGCAAGCAAACTATCTTTGATGTTCTCCCCCTTTGGTGGGAATCATCCAAAAGGCCAAAGCAACCCATCAGCATGGAACTGTGTGGGTATCCCCCCCTATGCTGCTGTAAGACTACATGTATGACTGATGGCCACACACATCGTCTGAGAGTGAGAGAGGCCCTAGCACGGCTTGTGATGGAGGGAGAGCGGCAACCTCAGGCTTGAGGCAGAAATGAACATTTTGGAGAACTGTGATCTATGACTGAGGATACACAGCCTAGAGGTGATAGAGAAGATGGGAATTTACCACTGCTTTGAGCCATAGGTATTGACTGGCATGGATAATAGGATATAGGATCTAGTGTAAGGCTTCAGAGTTAGGTCTATGCTCAAAGCAACAGATAGGTTCACACACAGATGGTATAGATGCTACTATTCAGGTCTGCTGAAGGCTTTCATTCACACAGAAGTACAACCACCAGGATACAAAATGAAAAAAAAGGTTTAAAGTATTTTACAAATCTTTGAGCGTGAAAAATTCCAACAACAAAGGATTTTCAAGTCCATCTGATTGCTGATTTCCTAAATTCTTAAGGAAGAAAAGGCAAAGAAATAAGAGATGCGCAGGGTTCCCTGCAAGAAACATTGAGTTCAGGCAACGTGTGGTACAGGGAGAAAGAAAGCAAACTCTTGCAAAAGGACTGAGGTGGTGTTGGGATGCCAGGGATGGCTGTGGGGTGCTGATACAGAGACACTGGGACTTATATCTGCAGATATGATAACTGAATGAAAAAGGGTTGTGTTACCACAGGGAATTTCTGAAGCTTTTTATCAGGAGTGTGTTCTTAGCAGCACTGAAAATATGGCTAGACTGGAGCAACGACAGCAAGCATAAATCAACAGAGGGCAACTAATTAACAACAGTGAGGGACATAGACCAGTATTTCAGCTGTTGTAAGGTGCTGTGGTTGTTCTAATCAGGGAGTTGAGATGTGGTGATGAATTGATACTATTTCAAAAGTTTCCTTGCTTTTCTTCGTATGTCTGCTGGGATGGGCTGGTCTGACCTCTCTGACAGGCTTTTTGAAAAGTAAATGGCTTAGGGGGCTCTGCCTGTGTGGAAGGGAAAATAATATTTTCCTCTAGAGAAGGATTCTGAAAAAGAATTTTTTTAAAGTATGTTGAGGATATGAGGCTGCTATGAAATTGCTTTCTATATCTGACTCCCTCCTGTCCTTTCCCAAGAACACCTGTCTGTACTAGTCAGATTCAGACACATTCAAGTGAGGTGGCAGAAGCCTTAGGATAGTGGTTTCATGAGACAAGGAGGCCAAGAAGAGTCAGGAGATCAGTGTTCAGCTTTCTTTGGGGCATGTGCCTTGTTAGATACCAAAGAATCAAGTCATAGGGTAAAGCCCTGATGTCTCTCCTTTCCAAACAGGAGCAGAGGAAGATCTGCTTCTCTGAGGGAAAATAATCAAGATTAAAAGCAGAATGCTGGAAAAGTGGTGGGTCATCTTCTCCGAAGTTTCTTCCCATGTCTGAGGGAGGGTGAGAAAGGACGCATGACTTTCCTTGAACAGTAATGTCTAGGAGCCTCAGAAAAAGCTCTCATTTGATTTTTTTGTTTATACTTCAGATGGCTGCAGCTTTCAGGAGCCTTTGTACATCCTTTAAAGAAATGTGTTTATTGAGGACAGGTTGTTTTACAAGGTTTGGGTTGATTTGTGTGATAGGGAGGAGGAGTGTCCAGAGCATGAGATATGCTGGGGATTTTAAGGAACAGTTGTACTGAATGTCAGCAATGCTCAAAAGTGCAGTTGCTAAATGAACATAAATGTTTGTAGAAGAACATCAGACTAATAAACACAAAGTGCTTGTTTGTTTCTTTTTTTATAAACAAAGAACACTGAAGGAAAATTAACATGATTGGAGAAA
Source organism: Sakesphorus luctuosus (assembly GCA_013396695.1). Lineage (NCBI taxonomy): Eukaryota > Metazoa > Chordata > Aves > Passeriformes > Thamnophilidae > Sakesphorus > Sakesphorus luctuosus. Next base: position 1,174,873 of record VWZD01010093.1, on the reverse strand, counting down.
ATAAGGAGATGAACTTGAACAGCTTGCTGCGGTAAATGGATTTTGTCAGCTTTAATGTATGTGCCAGTGACACTTCAGGTATAAATGAGGACTTGAGAAGCTCTTAAATCTGAAGATGGAAGCTGATGAAATGTGATATTCTTCCTGTATTTAAATTAGGCTTAGCAACTCCTAGATGATCACTTAAACCCTATCTGATCCATCATTTCCATGTCTTAATAGTGCTTAATTTCTCAAGCTATGTTGAAGGAATTGATTGCTATTGTCCTGTTAAGCACCTTCACTGAATTATTTTTGGGTTAACATTGTTAGTCTTGGATGCAGATACAAATCAAGATCTCTGCATGCAGAGAAAAAATGACCATATTTTGAAAACAACAAATAAATAGAGAGAAATCTCATCTTCAGTGTAAACATTTCAAAGTAATTTGATAATAACTCTCTTAGCTAAAATAAACAAGACAACTCAAATATTGTATTACATGCATGTTACCTCTGTATGATATTTTTGTAGACAACTGGTTACTGAAGGTTTTCCAGGCTTGCTCTATTAAGTTGAGTTCAGTTTGGGTTTCACTGATTGTGAGACCTTTTGTTTTCCACAGATATTTTCTTTGCATCCATAACACTATTCATTTTCTGAGGAGAGACAGGGAGGGGGTAAATACCTGGTACAAGCTAAATGATTGCACTGTTAGTTGATACAGAATAAATACCTGAAGATTTTCAGCATGCAGTGAATAGATCAATGTGTATTAGAAGCAGAAAGAGTCTCCCTGGTTATCTAGACTCATCCCTGCAGGCTGTAAGTTGTGACTGATTCAGCTACCTGTCCTGGTTAGAGTTATTTTTCCCCTCCTGCAATTAAGTCAGGACACAGGACTATTTGAAAGACGACAGTTTTTCACAGATTTATGGAGACAAATGCATGTAGACTGATTGAGAATGTGTTTGGGTAGGCTTCTCAGGCTGCAGATGCTGCACATAGAGATCACAGCCTGCTCTGTTTATGCCTTCTCCCACCTGGACATCACTCTATCTTCTGCCCTACTTAGACCAAAAGAAATATGGTTTGCAAAGGGTGTCTACTCAAACTGTGCTTAGCTGCAGTATTGTGTTTGCCTGAGACTGGCCAGAGAGTATTCATTTCAACAGAGTGGCTCAGTTAGCAGGTCTGGAGGTGGAGAACCCACAGCGGGGAGCAGCAGTGGCTGTCCCAGCAGGGAGGAGGAGGGTGGGTGAAGGGCTATAACCCTTCCAGATAGCAAAGTTTCTGCCAAGAACTGATGTTCAACTAGGTCCCAGTGCCAAGTCCATGTTCACCTTTCTTTTTAAGCAAACAACAGTGCATGGTCAACACAAGGCAATTTTTCATATAAACATACACAATTCTGCTTACCAAGAGGACAAAGGGAAATTTTGCCTATCAAATCCTTACCTAGCAACAGAGTCCGTCCAAGGCACTGGCCTGTCGTCTCCAGAGAAACATGCTTCTTTCTCAGCTAAATAAAACATAGGGATAATTCGCAGTGCAGACCTTGGGCCATTGGTTAGATTTGAAGCACTTCTTATTAGACCCTTTAAGCTGGATATGAAAAGGGGGCTGCCCATTTAGAAACTATAAGCTCCTTGGCTGGATCCATGTCTTAAGAAAGAGAATTGCTTCCCCCTAACCACTGTCTTTCTGATCCCTGAATATCACTATCTTCCAGGAGAACTGGTTAAAATTTTAAGTTGTTGAAAATAAAGGATGGGATACTTCTGCTGCTTAGCACAGGCTGTGGCTTTCTGCCCAGCTTATGCGTCATGTTCCCAAGGGAAGTTGCAGCAGGTATCCTTTGTCTGTGTGAGAGAGATTGGAGAACTGAGATGCTCTTGGGCCTGATGAATGCAACTGGAGCACCAAAGACAACTGAGAATTTTCGCTTTGCTCTCTCAGTAGACTCCCAATGCTGTAGAGAGCTTAAAGCTGGTCTAGATGATCTAAGTTTATGGGGAGTCAGGATTTAATGCTGAGGCCAGCACAGAGCACATGAGCCATGTTCTTTGCTCTGCAGCCGCTTTCAAACTACTAGAGCCATTCACTCATTCTAAGATATTTATTAAAATTATTAGCTTAGAGCAACTCTGTTACAGACTAGTTCTAGAAGTCTTTTATTTGCATTTGCTTAATATTAACAAACAAATTACCTGTCCCTGTTCTTTGCAATGATAATCCAACAGCAAGGACAGCATTTGCCACAAACTAGTTCTGTGCTGCTTGCTTTCAGTAAGATTTCTATCAGATTGAAATACGAAATTAGGTTTTGCTCTGTCAGCAGGAGGTAAAAGAAACTGGCTTGTAAACAATGAACAATTATGCTGGGAATTAACTTCCAAGGAGAGGACAAACTCTTTCGGAATATAACCAGACAGAAATTAATGCCGGGCAAAGGTATAAGGTTTCTCAGAACCACATCCAAGTCAACCAGAATGCTTGATTTCCCTTGTCCATTTTGCAGTTGAAATAGAAGTTTATACTTTTTTTCCAGCAAAATTTTTATGTGTCAAGTGCCTGCTCAATATAAGCACATGAATTTTATGGCCTTCACAGTATTGCTGTTGGTTTTTTTTTTCTGTTTTAAGAGTGAAGGAAAAAGGAAAATTGGGAAGGAGGGGGGCTAATTAGCGTAAATGGGCTTAATTGGAAGCCACAGGTACCTCTTTTATAAGCTTTTCTTGAGCTTGTGCCCACAGTAAATTTATACAAGCTTTGGATAGATGGTAAATCTCTGTTTGCTATGGCCTGCTTTAAATGGGGAGCTTTCAGCACTGCTCTGCTGACAGCTAAGGGCACAGATGAGGTAATAAAACCAACAAGTCCTGGGAAATGCCCGCTCAGCTGGGAGAAACATTTCCTTGGATCCCTTGTGGTTTTTTTTTCATCTGTATAAAATAGCTTTTATTGTTTCAATAAGATGTATGGTAGCTTCATCACTGTGGGTTTGAAAAGGTCTTTTAGGAGGCTTTGTTCCCCAGCTCTCTGCTGCCTTCTACCTTGCCAGTTCAGCAGGTCAGATCTCATTTAGAAAGACTGTCATTTGTTACCACAATTTCATCTTGCCTGTCCTGGCCAGCCTAATTCCAGAAGGTTTCATTGAAGAGAATTGAATGCTGATCAACCTGAACTGCCCCAATTGAATGAAGCATGACCTATCTACACCTCTCAATTGAATAGGAGTCACTTAGGTGAATTACTATTAAAACAGTAAAAATCAAAGCAATGCAATCACATTTACATTTACAAATTGTAGTTGTATTTGATGGAGTTACATAATTATGCCACTAGAATGTAGTGTTGTGGCTTGCACAGTCCTGAGGCTGAGCAAGAGCAAACTCTGACAGCCCCACTTTTCAACCACGTCAGTTTACACTGAATGTGAGATGGGTGTATGGGTTCCTCTCTGGCCCAGGCTCACCAAAGAGGGCTGCTGGGAGCAGGTGAAATTGTAATGTCCCACTATTTCTTGCTGGCAGCAGTATTTGTGCTTCTACCCCTCTTAAGGACAGGAATAATCTATCAGGATCTGAAACCTCAAACCAAGGGTACCTCTTCACCCATCCTGTCCAAACTACACGCAAGCACTTGATCAAGAGAGATGAGAAATACCTCTCACTTGCAGGAGCTTCAGCTAGGTGGTAGATGGCCCACTTATATTTCTGCCTAGACCTCAGTTGCTTAGGCAGAAGGCCTGCTAAGGCTCTTAGCTGATACCATCACAGTCTAGCAGTTCTGGAATTAGCATTTAGGGAGCCTCAGTTAGGCCTCTGGTGTTACCCTAATGACTAACACATTAGCAGCTCTGCAAATCCACGTGCAAAGGAATTACCTGCCTAAAAAGCACTGTGAAAATCTAGTGACATATGTCTTATGTTATGTATCCACGAGCTAAGACACAATTAATGAGTGTTTTGTGTCTTTTCATCTCCATACCACTGTAAAAATGGAGCAAATTACACCTGCTGGGTAAGAATGCATGGCTTAATCAAAAAGGGTAAGATAAATCTGTGAGGTTTGTGTGAAGTTTGTTATCTCTCTTAGGAAATGTGCAAGAGTTGCAAGGGAAGTACTCTTGGCATAGGATGGGGAAGGAGCAATGGCACCTCCCCTGTTCACCATCTTGTGTCACTGAAGAACTGGAAAGTTGTTTCTGCTTGGAGAAGAAAACAAAACAATTCAAAATTCATACCCCTGCTAAATATTGAAATGCAGACTCATCATTAGGCTGGCAGTTGTATCAGCCCCAGGTAAATCTGAAAAGCTCTGCCACTGAACTTCAGCCCTCCAGTGCCATGAAGGACTGAATTTCCTTTATGAACAACCAGAAAGGCTGTGCTTCCCTGAGACAGCAGATGTGGCAGCCTGCCCTGTGAAGAAAGAGGGTTTAGCATTGCATTGGCCACCCTGGCACCCAATCCCGTCAGATCTTGGAAGCTAAGTGAGATCAGCCCTGGTCAGTACTTGGATGGGAGACCTCCTGGGAATGCTGGGGGCTGTAGGTTCTAGTCCTGAGGACTTCACTGTCACTGTCCAAGCTTACTCAGCCATGGCAGGTGAACCTCAGGAGTTAAAGGGTGGGGCCAGTTCTGCACACGCTGTGCCTCACCTAAAGAATCCACTGTGCAGGCTCAAAGGACACATCCACGTGGGGAGAGCCTCCCAAATCTTCGTTCATGAAGCCTGGCCATGATGATGATGATGATTTTATTGAAATATTGGACTCTTTCAGAAAAAGTCTACAGGTCAGCCCTGAGCTCAAAAAGCAGAGGTAGACATAAATGAAATAGGATATTAAAGAGCTCAACAGTAACAGATGGGTTAAGCCCAGGCTCCAGAGGCAATTCAAGAGAAATAATCGGATTGGGAAGTTGAATGAATTAAGACTTCTTGGACATATAGGAAAAAAAAAAGTCAATCAATATATGTATTTCTTTTTTAAAAATAAAAATTCAATTAATAAACTAATATTTCCATACCTTTAAAGAAAAAAAACCCCTCTGACAATTTCTTTTTTTTTTTAATAAAACTTGTTCATCTGAGCACAGCACTGTAACTTCTGTAATTCTGAAAAAAACACTTGAGGAAATGCTTGTAAGGTCTCAAAAGACTCAAGGCAAGATTGATTTGGGGAAATGACAAATGGCCATTTATCCAGAAGTCTCTGGCCCTTTAATGAAATGACTTAAAGAGCAGCACAGGAAAAGATGATCAAAGGCAGATCCTTTCTTAGTAGCTACAAATGTGGAGAAGAGATAAGAAGAGTGAACAAGTGTCTGATTGCCTTTTACAATAAGATTATTACTGTGTGTGATCATTAGATATGAATGAAGTCTTTTAATCACTGTAACTAGGTCTGGTCATTGCCCATTGGCTGAATTCTTACAGAGGTGTTAGTGTAATTTATTTAATGTTAATAAAAATTTTCCTTCCCACACCAAATAACTCACTATCTGTTTTGACTTGCAGACTTAGCAGAGCAATGGGTTGATGCTGTTTGTCAGCTTTTGGCCATTGCTTTTGGCTAGTGAATGAATCATGATACCTGTACCACTTTGAAATTTCTGCAGAGTAGCAAGTTACAGTTTCCTCACTGAGCTGCCTCTGTGCAAAGCTCACCCATTATCTCTCACTTTCTTTAATTGTACATTTGTTGTAAGATACTTTGTGAAAACCTGAATCCTGAACCATGCCTATATCCCAAGGGCTAGGCTCAAGTTTGATGTATGTAGCTCCAGCTTGTGGAGTCATGGGATTACACTGCTGTTCAACTTTGAGGAGCTACAGCTCTCACGTGCTGGAAGCCTTGAAAAATCAGCATATAAATAAGTAAATTATCTCTTTGCAGGACTCCAAACAATCTGAAACACACTCTGAAAGCAGAAATATCCCTCTGCACTTTTAATAATATCTCAAAACAATAACGGTGATATATTGGAGGGGGAGAAGGAGAAGATGAGGCAGTTTCTGATCTTTAGTACCTGAGATGAAAATAGTAGTCTGGGGTGGTAAGACAACATACTTAATGCAGTGGATGTAAAGCTGGATGCCAGCCATGCCGTAAGCTGACACCAAAGTGGCAGCTGGATTTCCAAGCCCCCAGCAGTGTGGTTCAATGTGAAAAACAGACATAGGAACTTTATGTAGTCATTGCTGATTCAGCTGTACCCCTAAATGGCTAAGTTGTTTCAGGGTTTAATTTACTATCATGGGCTGCTGTCCACAGTTGGTCTCTGTCACACTGGTAGCTACTGGTGGCTCAGGGACTACTGGATTTCTGTGTGCTATGGGGCCCTGCCCTATTCTCAGCTTTCCACTTTGCTGCTGCTTTGATGCTCACTACAGTTGGCTACTCCAGCATCCTATTTCAGTAGGTTTTTCCATATCTGGACATTTCTGATGCATACGACAGCATAAGTGCCTTGTGAAGGCCTCTCTTGGGCCTTTGATAGATGACAGATGTGATGATTATTAATCTTTTATCCAACTGCTATTCAATTTCATTCTCAAATCCCTCATTACATCATTTACACGTCCACACCATGATACTTCTCATGGTTTCCAAGCATCACTTCAGCCTGTTCTGCTTCACTGCAAAACCACTCTCTCATCATGCCAATCTCACTGCTGCCTTTCCTGCAACTACCTTCAGTATTTCCTGCACTTTCCAGTCCTGACTGAGTATCAGACTGGTTGAAACTATCTATGTCCTGGAGTGGAAGTGAGAGGCATAATGGACATTGTCTCTGCATTACTGACATTTGACATTTTGTGATAATAGCTCCCTCTATCGGCTACCAGAAGGCACTGAATAATAATACTGGGAAAAGAGCCATCCTCTAAAAAAACCTGTAAAATTATCCTAATAAAATCAGTAATGAGATACAGATAAAATGCAGACCTCCATTGACATCCAGTGGATGCCAAATTCATTCCACACTGTGGTTTGAAGATTGGCCTTAAAGCATTATCTGTTGCTTTTGCTAGGGTAGTGCTTGTTATGTATGAATTCTTTTGAAGCACCAATCTGGAAAGTTAATATGTTGTGAAAGAAATGCAATATATAAGTTTTCAGTTGATTTAAGGTACAGAACAAAGAAATTATGAGATTCTGGATACTATTAATTAAAAGGATTACTGGCAGCAGTGGTTTCCAAGGAGGAATTTCCAATCAGAATTGAAAAATCAAATATATTTCTGGAGAGGAGTGCTTTTTTTGTGGTAAAAATAAGAATAGGTCCCCTACTTCCCTTACTTTACCTCACAGTTTACCTTTGCTTCCAAAGGTAAATGTGCTGTTTTGCGTGGATTTACAGAGATAGTTACATTGCTGAGCATTAAGTTGCCATACAGGTTTACTAAGTACTCACAATATAAAATAGCATCTATGCTAGAACACTCTTTATCTTGTGCCATAAATCAATTACTTTTTCCTCCAGAGGAGAGCAGAAAGTAGTTTTTTGTGGGAAGGACAATTGTAACCTCAGAGATTGTAGTTACACTGGAGCATTTGAAACCATATTTTCTATTATGGCTGTATTTTTCTCTCGGAAGCCCAAACCATTCAGTCTTAATATATAAGTAATAATTGTTTCCCCACTGATGATGATTTAACACATCATCTCTGAACTACATACGCTGAAGTAGAACTGGCAAAAGCATTTAGGTGTGACATGCCTCTACTGTGTTGAAAACTACACTCAACCAAACAAAATAGTTGCTTGAAATGTTTACCCTCACATAAAGTAGACTGCATTAGAATTGGACTTCAGTCTCTGTATGACTATTATTGAAGCCACTCAGGAAAGTTAGAGATCTGAATCCATCAGAGAGTTTTGGAAGCCCCAAAGATTTTCAAAAGTGTGAGACTGAGTTCAGACCCAGCTCAGGCCTTTGTGTTGTTCATCCACCCGTGGAGCAACTCAACTTTAGATGCAATGAGATGGCTCTGTTGTGTATTGACTCTGGGAATCGGAACAGGGAGCGCTTAACCTGGGAGTTCCTGTGCATTAACCTACAGGGTGTCACGCTGATCGATGCATCAATGCTGTGCACCAAGTCCACAGAAGAAAACACTTCAGTGCAGACCCTATAACAAGAGGGCAGAGAAAAATATTTATTCAGTGATCTCTGTATATTGCAGTGTTCAAAGTGAGGAAAGCAACGGCATGTGTGTTTCTGATCTTGAGTTTCTGTTGTAGTAATTTCTGTGTGTATTATTGGGACAGCATGAAGGAAAAAAGCAGGTAATGTACTATACGTGAATGTCATCTGCTACTAGGATGCTGGTTTTGTCCTCCTTTTCATCTCATGGTCATTTCCCCTTTACTTTCTTCCACATGTTTTTTACATGCTCATTTCACATTCTGTAACATAGGTCTAGCTCAAGTATCAAGAAGAATTTAAGTTCTACTTCTTGATCAAGAATTTTAGTCATGTCCAGCTCGCAACAACTGATAATATTTCTAGTAGCATTTCATGTTATAACTAGATTTAGTCACATTTGCTAATTAACTGGAAATAAACGTATATTCTGTTTCTTGTAAAACCTCTAAAAGGTGTAGCTTGAGTGTCTGTAAAAGACACGAAATGAGAAAATAATTTATCTCTGGATGCACCAACCAACATAGTGTGAAATTCAACTCTGTGATGGCAGAGATGTAATTCCATAATGTTACTGTTCTTTATACCGATAAGGTTTCTACCTACAGTTCTGCCCCAGTTCTGCCAAAATTATGTTCTAATTTCTCTTAATAGAATGGCTAACTTTCAGATTGAGCTGTCTTTTTATTAATAAAAACACTGCTGCTTGGTTTTGAGCAATGCGGTCTGGGAATCACAGTAATAGAAGAAAAAATTTGCCCTTCCTAAAGGAACACTGCTACTGCTTAATTTCTGGAAGAAGTTCACCCAATGATGTGGAATGAAATAAATAAGCAACATGAAACAAAGTTAGTCAAATGCAATGAATCCATTAAAAATGGATGGTGGGAGTAAACCACTTATTTTATTAGTTTTTGAATATGTCTGAAATTTCCCCATGGAGCTGTCAGCAAAAGCAGGTCAGGATGGACATGGGACCTGGGAATGCTCCTTTTACATGTGCTCAGTTCCCAAAGGCTATAGCTCATCCTGTTACTATGACTGGAAGATGCAGTCTTATTCCCAAACCAGCAATATTTCCTCTTGGAATACAGAATGAAGTTTTTCAATAATGTAAAAGGAAATTAATTTCAGGTCATTCCAACCCAAAAACAAACAAAAGGAACCCTTAAGGATCTGGGTACCTCTAGCAGAGCTCTTTTGCCTAGAGGTTATCCAGATAACAAGGCTCATCAGGCCTTCCACTGAACTTCCTATTTGTGGATGTGTAACTTGTGAGAAGTGGAATGGATGAAATCTTATTTCCTGTGATTTTTTTTACCTCCTCTCATGCTGTCCTGCATTATAGCTTCCTTACAGACCTCTCAAGGCCATGCTTAAGCTAGGGAATTGCCCCTGCTGATTGCCTCTCCTGAGCTTACTGATGATCAGCTGGTGACCCCAGCTGCAGGTGAAAATACTGATTAGCTCTTACACAAGTGCGTAACGCAGTATTACCTTTGTAGTAATGCTGAGAGCAAAGGTCTCATAAAGAAAAACTCCTCAGTCTCTACAACATGTGAGCGATTCCTAACCCACTCTGTGTCTACTGTGGACTTCCAGATGATTGGACTAATCTAAGATCTTTGCTCTTTGTCTGGCACCACCAGGTAAAGTGAAATACAAGCATAGATTTCTATTTAATGCAAAGGAGGATATGTCTGAATTAGCTTGCTAAATCTGAATCTAGGATATGAATCATGTTTGCTCCAAAAAAAGTTTTGTATCAGCGCTCTTAGGTGTTAGTTTTGCTTGCTGACAATAGCACTTTTGATTTTAATGTAATTTCTGCATGCTGCAGTGTTGTGTGATTATTTGGTTGGTTGGTTGGGGTTTTTTGGGGGGGTGGGGTGGAGCGTTTCCACTGTAGTTTTTGCTCTTTAGTCTTTCTTAAGATCAACTCTTTGGCCTACACAAATGATTTGAAGACTATTGTATCATTAACGTACGTTATGTGAGCCACAGTGCTATTGTAGCTGTATGCTCTTGCAAAAGCTACTGAAAGTTTGGTCTATGTTGGAGTTCTTTCATATTAACTCCTCTGCTGTCTGCTGTTTAAATGACTGTTTCTGTCTTCAAGGCAGAGGCACTTTGGAAAAAATAAGAGACAGGTTTTCTGTTTGTTTTCTCAGTCCCTAGACCTCTGTCTTGCCCAAAGTTATTCTTGATGTCTTTGCTTCTTTTTCACCTCCCCAACACTTTGCTTGAAAGCTGCAGATATTGTGCATCCGTTCTTCCAGAATTTCAGCTTTCTTCACCCCAGATACCAAGAGCATATTGGAAGTTCACTTTGACATTTAAAACTATTCCTATTTTTTGGCCTTGGCCTTGTCTGTGACTGGTTGTCTTATTCCTCTTCACAAGCTGTATTAGCTAGTGGTTAAGTGAAGGTAATGCCATAGGCTTTAGCTTTGTCTGTTTTACTGAGAGGTAGAGGTTGCTTGGTTCAAAAGAAGGATAAACGTACTTACAGACTGAGATTAACTTCGTCCAGAACATGTTTTTTGTGGTCTGTTATTGTGACTTTTGTCTGTAAGCACTACTTGAACTGCCCATGTTGCTTGAGAGGAGGAAAGCATTCCTGATCTCTGCCTTTTAGGAATCCCACATTCTCCAGTAAAGCATACTGCTAAAACCCTCATGACCCGGACACTTCGGGGACAGAGCCTTAAAAATGAGAAGGCAATATGATTGTGTCTAATTAGTACACAATAGCAGAAGGCTCGTGGAGCTGGTCGAGGGCAATGTGCCTATGAAGCTCAGGGAATAATGTAGGGTGTGACTGGCCAAAACTATTGCCAAGAAAGCTGGCTTCATGTCAACACAAAGGGGACCAGAGGGTGGCTTTTGTATTAGTCAAACAACTATCAACAGGTGGTGTAAATGTTTCTCCCTAATCTCCTTAAGAGACTGTCTCCTTGCGAGGGATCAGCAGGGTGAGGAGAAGGGCCAAGGGGCAGTGGGGAAGAGTGAATCTGTGTCTCAGCCCCACATATAGTAAAAAACTAGACAACTAGAAAAACAGTTTTGAAGAGTAGAATGGTTTTGAGCTGGTTTCAACTCTTGTATTACTTCCTGGTGATTGGGGATGCCTGGTATCACGACAGCTGGCATATAACAGAGACCAGTATTGGGAATCATGTTCGTATTGCGACTAGACTGTGTATTGCAATGGCTGTATTTTATGAAGTGCAATGTACCTTTATATTATGTTTTTGGTATATTTTGTATTACTCCATTAAATCAGAAATCCCATGTGACATCAACTGTACTCAAACAAGTACATTTGAAATGAAACATCCTGTTTGTGGGCTATCTAAAAGAACCTAGTCTGATAGAAAAAAAAATAAAACAGAGGTATTGGACTCTGCCAGTGATGGACAGACAGCTATGAAACTTGAGAGTTCGAACTTATTCTTGCTTCTGTCACTGAACTACTCAATAACTGCAGGCAGGTCATTTTGCTTCTCTTTCATCTTTTGTTTTTAGCTCTTGATTTGTCACAGGAAAATTTTGACAATATCCCAAGTATTGCCTAAAATGGCCTAGCTATCTTAACTATATTTCTAATCTGCATACCACAGGGAAACACAAACACAGCAGTACAAAAGTGTCTGTATCAGCACAGTTGGACCCACATGAGGACTTATGCTAGCCTGGCTATGTCAGCAGAAGTCATATTTTGAAGTGATGAGTTTCATAAAGCCAATCTTTACTGTGTAACAGTAGTGTCTAGGATAGTAACGGTACATGCTCATCTGGTAGATCATATGCTTTTTGTTCAGAGGGCTGCTTGGTAGCAGCAGGTGATCATACCCTTCCCACTGATCCCCAACAGCAGGTTCTGCTGCTGTTATGATCTACACCTTCCAAGTCCTTCTTCACTGTCACTTTCTGTAAGTATATGGATCTCCATCTTGCTGTCACAGTGGAGGAGAAGGGCTGAAGTTGTGGCATTGCCACTCAGACCTATTGCTGAGAGCTGCCAAAGCAAAGGTCAGTCCATTTGCTATTTTCTTTTTGACTATATGCCCTGCAAGGCAAGATAGAGATTTACTCTTAGCAATGAATTCACACTGATCTCATTCTGGAATGGTCTTGATTTCATGTGTTAATGGATCAAAGCAAAAATTTAGTCTCTAGCTCCATGCAACGTGAGATACAGTAAACTTCTGTTTCATCCCATGGAGGAAAAGTTGAAAGGACATAATTTCACATGGATAGGATACCTGGTTAATTTAATGGGGAAAGCTAAGCAGGGCTGTGCTTAGCATGAGAACAAGAGGCTTGCACAGACAAGATTGGAAATGTACACAACTCAAGGTTAAATATGAAACATTCCTTCAAGGGCAGTAACAAAATGTTAATTTAAGCACTCAAAGTGATTTTCTATAAGCAGGAGGGCAAAGGGGTACCAAGTTCTCTTACTTTGGGTGATACAATACAGTAGCAGGATACCTGCTAGAAACTTATAATGAAAGGTCTCTGTAGAATTTGTGAAGGTTCTACTGAGCTTCCTGCATAATTCTCAGTGAAAGGAGGGGAAAAATTCCTTTGAAAATATAGGAGGCTGTGAATCTCTCCTCTCTGTGTGCTAGAGCTCCAGCAGAGCTGCTGAGGCCCAATGTCATTGAAAGGATGTAATACTTAAAGTACAGCATGATCAAATAAAATACGCAGGAACCAAGCACAGCCTTAGGTTCATTTCATCTTAAGCAAACAAATAAAAAAATGTAAGGCTTCATCAGGCAGCTGGACATGGCACAGGGAAAACAGCACAGAGAAGAAAGCAAACCTTTCATTCAGGAATTTGAGGTACCCAGAATTTACTTCTGCAGCAACAACAGGACATGGATATTATTTGCCCCAAGCTTATGGACCACCCTCTGTGGGGGCCTCTGTGTTTTGGAGGGTGCAGAGCATGTTATCTGCTCAGGCTCTGCTCCTTCAAATTTACTGGTATGGGTGGACCTGGCTGCCTATAAAGAATCTCTATTGCACATGTTAGAGCTGTTCATGGGTGGCTGTGTTCATCCATTCTGAAAAAGCAAGACATAAATGAAGCTTCACAGAGTAATTTTCATCTGCCAGAACATCCCTAATCGTAACTGTGAGCTAATCTCCCAACACCAGTATCAAAACAGCGGGTGCAGTGTCTCTGGCATTTTTAAGCTCAGAGGGAAGAATGTGCACCTGGCCTCTATAATGCCTTGCCACCTTCTTGTGCTTCTTGTTCCTGTGTGCTTGCCATCCAGGCAGCAAATGCAGAAGGTACGGCGGGGCCTGTGGTAGTGAGCAGAAGTTGTGCATTCACCAGGTGCAAATTGATCTTATGTTTTGGTCTACTCCCTAAGCTTGTGGTTTGAAAGAATTGTTTCTGTCTTATATAGTTTCTGTGCTCTGGTGAGCTTTCTTGTCCACCAGTCTTTCTGGACCAGAGTTTTGTCTTTGATCTTCAATAGAATCCAGATAGAATAATTAACACATCAAAACAAATAGGCTTCTTTTATTATCTTTCTCTCCCAAGCCAGTTAACTTGGAGCTTTTCCAGGAGCAGAAGCTCCTCCAATTATTACATCTTTTTATGCTGATCAAGGTGTCTCATCTTTTGTAATAGGATGCAGAGATCTGAATAGAAGATGATTGTTCCTACCAATTTCTATTTGATCTTCTCTTCACCACACTGCCATTGAAAGACTTTCACCACCCTTGTAGTTGGCTACAGTATAAAATCACTTGCTGTGCACAGCACTCTGTCATTCTTTCTCAGTTTTTCTGAATCTGGGTAGGCTAGTTCATCCCAAGAAGTTGCTGGGCTGGAAAATGAGAGGTAAAACTTTATCCCATAAGGACACAGAGGATAAGGACATTTGTTTCCAATCTTTTCATTTAGTGTCTCTATCCAAGAAGAATATAAGGGACAAACCCTCTGTTCTCATAAAAAGGTTCTTTTCTCCTGAAGCATAGGAATAGGAATTAGCCCAGAGAAGACTGATAAAAAAAAGAGGACAAGCTGCTGTGAGCTGCTACAGTCCCCTGTTAAGAGTTGCTGGCTTTCGGGATTTTATGATGTCTCAGTAGTTGCAGGTCAGCTCAGTGTTCCATCTTAGGGTAGGTGTTTCAGTGAGGCTGTGAGCTTTCATGTTTAAAACAAGGCAGTTCTCCAAAATCCACATTTCCCAACCTGCTAGCTGTGTGTAAGAAGTAGTAAAACATGTTTTCTTGGTACCAGCGACTTCAAAACTGCTGGGCATTTTTAAACGACATGCTGCTGATCCTCTTTCTCCAAGTGAAATAGTAGCACTTCCCACTTTGTAGACAATGGGAGTCTTATCGCTGCTGTGTTAAAAGCAGAGTTATGCCAAAGCTTAGCTATTTTGAAAATCCTTTCTTGAGTTTCCAAGCTTTAATCTCCTGGTCTTGCAAGTAAAGCCTATCCATTTTTAAGCCCATCTCTTGCTTTAAAAGAAGTGAACCTTTTTAGTAAGCTTGTGCCTCAAATGTGAAGTGATATGGGGATAAGCAAGAACTGGAAGTCACCCTTTACTTTTTTCACTGCATTTTCAGAGGAACAACAATCTGCCCTTTGTGCAGTCAAAAATGATTACTATATGCTAGTTAAACTTTAAAGAGGATGATGTCACATTGTTTATCTGGAAGAATGACAAGGCATGAGAAATAATCACAGTGACTTGAAAACCCAAAAGCACAATTTTGTGCATGGGACCATTTCTAATTTGCATCTCACTGTGTACCAGAGGCAGGAAAAAAAGACATAATTAGTGCCATAAAGTATGGACTTCCCATCCCTTTGAGAAACACAGCAACCCCTTGTACAGTTTTAGTTGACATGGTGATTTTAAAAGCAGCTATATAGGATCCTGGAAGCCATGCTAACTTACTGTAGCAGAGACTCTGTTTTGAATGGGAACAGTGGCCTCTAAAGCAGCCATCCCAGGACAGGAGAAGCAATATGTTTCGGTCAGTCTCTCACTGTTCACGGGCAGCTGGTGGCCTGCAAATTGGATAAGTTTTTAAGTCTCCAGAGCCCTTAGTCAAGGTTTTTGAATGGGATGTTAGCTCTGTCAGCTTTCAGAGAAAAGGAGCTAATGGCGAATGTGTGGCAGTACTGGAGCTGCCCCGCTGGGAACCTGTTATGATGTGAAAGGCTGTCAAGGGCAGACAGTATTTGATACCTGACTTCATGTTTCTGTGCACATGAGAATTGCCTGTACTGCCCTTCTGCAAAACTGCTATCACAAGGTTCAGCATATTGATGCACTGGGTAGGCCTTGTGGAGGAACGGGTGTTCCAAGCAGTGCATCAGGGTGCAAATCTGGAGTCCTGCACTCTATGTCAAGCTACCCTAGTGGCTTACAGTGTTGTGTGGCTTTCTGTTCTCTGCTTGGATTAGGATTGTATCTTGGCTTCACTGAAATGTGCCAGGCTGTAAACCAGAGAGGTTTGCAGCAGGGATTCTGTCTGAGAGTGCTGTGCAAAAATTTACTGGGGCTCTGATCTTGCTTGGAGCTTCTAGATTGCTAGAACAATATAAAGGTTAGTAAGAATAACTCATTACAGACAAAGTAGCAAAGCTATTTCCATAGAGAGTCCTAAAAGGAATCCTCTGTGAGATGTATTGACTGGCTCAACATACCTCTGACTAATAAAGAGTTGCATTTTCTCACCAATTTCTGGCAGACTTGGACAATCAGTAAATCATTTTGGGCCCTTAAAACCAGGACTGCCAGATGTCCTTCTGTAGCCAGAGATAAAACTGCGCTGTCTGAGTTGTTGTGGTGTTTCCCCCCCGGGAAACATGACTTTTGTTATTCCAACAGTGTTCAAATGAAGCTGAGTGCCATTAGAGTGTATTTTGTAACTTTCTGTGACAGCATGTGATGGTGAATAGATAAATGCAGTCATTGCACATGTTAACACTGACACTCATCTGAAGTTACAATGACAATTCTGAAAATGTCACTAGATTTCCAAATTTAGAGAGAAATAATAGCTTAGTATTACCACAAATTTTCTCTGTTTACTTGTTTCTTTTAGACATACCAAAAATGATCAGCTGTTCCCAACAAAATTGAATGAACTTCTGAAATATTTCCAAACATCCAGGGGTGGTCAACTTCATACTGGTGATGGAGTGACTGAAGAGACTCATTCTGTAACCATTGTAGGGCAATTTTTTGCCTTCATTGGTCTCTTAAGGTGCATATTTTACTGTGCAGATAATTGTATTTGTGTGCGGTTGTCATGGTTGCAGAGGTATGGACTTTTGCATTCTGGAAAACAGAGAGGAAAGTTAACAGCATGTTACTGAGCAGGTAAAATCACACAGACACACATGCCTGTTGAAGCATCAGGATTCTGTTCTTCCTTTTTATCTTTTTTCCAACCCCTCTTCCTTCAGTTCTTTGCTCTCACTTTAATCCATATTGCACTTTCCCTTTGGGGAACTCCTAAGCTCTGCACCACTAACCTAAGGGTTGATTTTAGTAAGAGTGTTATCACTGAGATAAACAGAAGAGCCACACTGGTGCACAGCTTTCAGCAGTGTACCCTGCATCTCCCAGCTCCATTCCAGTGTAAATCTGTATACAGATTTTCCATTTGTTTCCTCCTTGCACTGCTTCTTACCAACCTCCTTTTCCTCTACAATGTTTATGTCTGTGAATCTATAGCCCTTTGACTTTCTTTTCTCTTCTGCTTCTCAGGGCTTGTTACTGATTTGTTTCTTTCACTATGTTCATGTATGTTTTTACAGGAGAGGACAGATCAAGAAGCACAGGCTATGTCAGAAAAAGGGGAAGGATTAGAGGAACTGTGAAGGTTCTAGGCCAAACCTAGACCCCTAGAGCTGTAGATACCACTTCTGTCCTCATGCATGA
This sequence comes from Sakesphorus luctuosus, assembly GCA_013396695.1. Lineage (NCBI taxonomy): Eukaryota > Metazoa > Chordata > Aves > Passeriformes > Thamnophilidae > Sakesphorus > Sakesphorus luctuosus. The sequence continues at coordinate 1,157,794 of VWZD01010093.1, read as the reverse complement.
TCCTGCGCAAACAGCTGGAGGTCAGTGAACCAGCAGACTCCTCTGTCACCATCTGTAGCTCTGTAATGAAATACTTGGTGTGTGACAGGGCTACCAATGATTTCTCTCTCTGGGTCCTTTAGGCAATTTTGTTTTGGCTCTTTTGTGACTGTAGCAAGACCACACAAATGTATAGGGTCCTGCACTGACATATGTAAGGTAGTCAGTGAAGGAGTTTGAGCAAGGATGCTATCAGCCAAGGCACAAATGCTTTCAGTAAGCTGGATATCTGTTTTGGTGACTAAGGTGTCTGGCCTGGTGTGACTAGCCCACAAGCGCTAGTGTCTGAGACAACAAACTTGTTCTGCTCTGGAAATGAAGGAGGAAGACATGGAGATTTAGAGTACGTGCTGAAAGCCTTCCTCATTTCCCTTGTAAATTCATACCTGACTAAGGTGCCAAAACCTACTTTGTTGCCATTGTGTCCCAGATGTATCTCTCAAGGAAGCACGAAGATGTTGGCATTTGCTGTAAAGATGCCTCTGCTTTGCTGTGTAAACACATTCCTAATGTCTTTAGGGATGTATCACTTTAAGAGCTTGGTTTTCTTTAGGTTAGTAAAGCAAGTGATGGGAGTTGCTGTGTCCTGCTGACACTTTGAGGGGAATGGAAAGAGACAGAAAGCAATTATTCAAGTTAGAATGCATGCAGAGCATTTTTATTATTGTTATTTATTGTTTTATGGTCACGCAAGTAGTGCTGCACTTCAGAGGAGGCAAAGCGAGCCATTGGCACAGTGTGTGTAAATCAGCACGGCTCCATGACACCTCTGGATTTACATCAGCTTGCTTTTGCTACTTTCTGGCCCTTGGTTCCAGCCTCAAAAGATTGCCATATGCGTTTTAAATGTGAAAAATCAGGACAGCAGGCATGATGTGCAACAGAGATGGGGAGAAAGCAACCCAGCTTTGCTCCGTGATGCAACAAGAGATGCTGGGTGCATGGGAAGAGCAAAAAGATAATTTTCTCTCCTCTCTGATTTTACATCTGAAAAGCTTCAGTGGTAAACATTTTTATATTATTCTCACCAACAGCTACATTGTGAGAAAGAAATGCAGTTGAGAGTCACGGTGTGTTTTTAATTTTTGAGGTAAAAATAGCTAAATTCCTGTTTGTGTCAAATTATGTTGGTTTGTCACCTTCTCTGACTGTTTAGTTGGCAGAATTGTTTTGTTTGTTTGCTTTTGAGTTTTTTTCCAATATGTAGATAAGTATCCACTTGTGCTGCTTTATACATATGGAAGCCACTGCCATGCTTGAAGGTTCAGTGCAAGACAACTAGGCCACTGGTTTGGGTTCAGACATGATTTAGAGCCTTTTTTGATGGTGATGGTTTTCCCCATCCTCATCTCAGTGCTTAAGATTTCCCAGTGTATAAGAAATCATGGACATGGTTGTACAGAGACGGTGAGAAGCTGTGTAATAGGAATTATTTTAGGGGGGATGCATGTGAGGATTTAGTTATTTTATTTGTTCTGTTGGGGTTTTGGGGAGTGAGGGGTAGGGGGGATGTGAAACAAGGCTTGCTGACTCTTTTTGCTTTGGGAAACTTCCCAAGAACTGTGTGGTCACTCTGATCTCTGTACCCATCATCTCATGGGAGCCTGGCTGTTTGAGTCACTGGCTGCCACTGTTCCTGTGGAGGGCTGGGCACAGAGCAAGGAGGCACCTCTCATCGGACAAGGGCCAGTTGTTGGGTGGGTTTACCCTACTTCCTGCAAGCAGGCATCTCTGGAGGTGTTGCAGAATAAAACATTCAAGAGGTGAGTTTTTTGGGGCAGACTTTGTTTGGGGTTGTGGGCTGGCTGAACCTGGCGCATTGGGATGGGGATGCTTGGGTTTGGCTTTTTCCCTGGTAAAAGCCAAAGCACTCAGCGCGATCGAGATATGTAGAATAATAAAACAAGGTAGTTTAAAAAATCTAATTCATGTTAGTTTCCATGGATTTAAAATTAGGTTAACCTTTATAATTAGCAAAATAAGCTTTTAATAATCATCCCCAGAGAAAAAGGGACTTCTGGGAAAAAAATCCAGAAAAACAAACCCAACCCTAATCTTAATTCTTTATCTATTCCATGCTAACATCTCAAGTATATTTGTCTTGCTGCTGTCTTTACAAACAGCCCAGGTGAGGTGCCCTGCTCCACCATCAGGCAGTGCTCTCCTAGTGTTCTGCAAAACGTCCCTCTGACATCAGCAACACTGCTGTGGCTGTCTGGCTGTAATTCACCTTGTGGGTGCTTATCAGTGTGTTCACTGCCAAAACAAGCCTGGCAAGCTTTCTAACCGACCCAGTTTAACAAGCTGTGATGTCTGTATTTTCCATTTTAGCTGTTAACATAACATTGTAAGTTTTTCATTTAGCTCTGTTATTGTAACTCGTGCATTTAGCTATATCTTTATCCTTGCAGTCTCAATACTGACAATGAGCTAACTCCAGTAAATGATGTTAAGCCTGCTGAGGCTTCAGACCTAAAAATGTCCTACTTGCATTTTTACAAAGCAAAAGTCGTAACTCTTCCAAGCCTAATTTGCAGTTTAACTATGCAAAGTTATGAAGAGATGTATGGAAAGAAACAGAAACTCTCACATAATTGCACATTTCTGTTCTCCTAAAAACCCTCAAACCACTCACTGATCTGAATGAAGAAATTTTTATTATTATATTTTAATTTTATTATTATTATTATTGTAGAGCAGAAAGTTCAGCCTTTGTCTGTCAAAATCTGGAGAAAATATTGAGTCTTTTCAATGAGTGTTTCTATCATGGCATGAGCTGTGTATGGGTGTAAGTGTGGGATTTGGTAATCAATGCAATGAACAGACCCTTTCCTTTAGAAGCTTAGAATTACAAAATAGCCCAGGCTGAAATGGACCTTTGTGGGAAAGGGAGCCTAGATGAGATCATCTAGCATGCTCTCCATGCTTAAAAACCTCCAGTGATGGACACACCACAACATCTCTGGGGAGTTTGTTCCAGCGATTGATTGTTTCACTGTAAAAAACATTTCTTGCATCAAGATGGAACCTCTCCTGGTGTAAACTTTACCTGTTGCCCCCTTTTGTCTATGTGGGTCCTTGTGATCCTTGTACTGAATCATTTCCCTGTTACGTGCATCCTATCAGGAAACATGGTACTTATTTCAACATGCTTCAGGGAGAAGGGTGAGTTGCTGGGAAGACAGAACACCTCAGGCACTTTTGCTTCAGTGGCATTGCTTCATTACATGGGCTTGCTGTCTGATATTTTCTGCAAGGTGGTAGAGGCCAGAGGCCAGTTGATGTGAGGAGCTTTCCTTACGTTTGGGGTCCTGTGAGGTTACCTGTTGCTGGCATGATGCTCTTCACTCCCTGTCCATTGCTCCGCACATTGCATGTAAATATTTTGGCAGGCAGAGAGAATATTGATAAACGTTGTAGGTTGTTTGTGGTGAGCACCAGGGAGCTTGGATGAAGCTGTAGGAAGCCCCAAAAAAATGGAATAGCTCATAGAGAAGCAGTGCTAATGAACCTTCATTTCCTATGTGTTTGTCTTTTGAGGAGCAAGTCCCATATGGGTTTGCTGGGGCCTGGTCAGAGGGAGAATTCATGGTACAGTCTTCTCCAAGCCAGGGTCTTAAACAGCTGCTTCGCTCACTCTGCTGCTGATTCCTGCAAAAAACATGAATGTTTCTGAGGGCTCTTCCTCCCTGCCAAAGGCAACGGAAATTGGCTAATGAGCTCAGAGTCAGAGGGAGGCAAAACGCACATATAGAGCTTTTTACTGGTTTGGAAACCAAACCGCAAACCTAATCCATGGAGAGCACGGTCCGGTGACTTGAGGAGTTGGATTGCCAGTGGGTGTGGGAGGGAGGTGAGGAGGCTGTTATCCTAGCATGCATGGGGATGCCTCAGTGGGTGGGAAACTCCTAAAATTCAGCTTTGATTGGGAAATTAAATCAGTTATTAGGAAAGGATTGCTATTCTAAAACTGCCTTGCTCCCTCTTGTGTCCCATGCTATGACTAAGAGGAAAACAGAGTTGCACTCTCCAATAGTAAAAGTTCCCTGAGGCTGTCAGTGCTTCAGGGCACTGATGCCAGCAGGGCTTCCAAGTTGATTTAGAATAAAATGAAATAGTGGGGGGGAGAGGAGGAGCCATAAATATTTCCCCCTTGTTAATTTATTTTCCCCTCTTTGTGTATGAGCTAATGCAATGGAAAACTATGCCGCTACAATGACTGCAGTTTTTGGGAGCTGCTCACTGTGCTGCTCAGAGTTGTGGCTGGAAATTGCTCCCTGGCCTGTTGGGCCAGTCTGTTCCTCTCCTACACTGTATCACCATGTGCTCTCAGCAGTGCTGGAGGCCAGGCAGCCCCTGGGAAGTCTAATGAATGTGATGGAGTAACTAATGCAAATCTAGTCAGTGCACAGAGTGAGGGTCAAGTTGTGCACCTGCTTTTGCCATCAGAACTGTGAGCCTGCACCTGTAAATGGGAGGGATGTCATCAGTCTTGGGGGAAGGAATAGCAAAATGGCAGGCTTCCAGCAGGACATGTTGTGGTGAGTTGACCCTGGCTGGATGCTGAGTTCCCACCAAGCCGTTCTACCACTCCCCTTCCCAGCTGGACAGGAAAGAGAAAATAAGATGGAAAACAGCTCATAGGTTGAGATAAGGCAGTTTGCTAAAGCAGAAGTGAAAGTTTGGGCCCATGCACGCAAGGAGGCAAAAAATAAAAGGTTCATTCTCTTCTTGACTTTAGCAACAATGTCCAGCCACATCCTGGAAAGCAGGGCTTCAGCAAGGCAAACATTGTAAATAAGGAATGTCCACCCCTGCTCCTCCTTTCCTTGGTTTTTACATCTCCGCTGACATCATATGGTGTGGAATATACCTTTGGTTATTTTGGGTCAACAGGCCCAATTATGTTCCTCCCAGGATCTTGCCCTTGATTGGGAAAGCAATGTTGCAGCACTGATGCTGTGCTCAGCTGTAGCCAAAACACGGGTCTGTTATCAACACCTTTCTAACTATCAGTGCAAAGCACAGCATTGAGAGGAAATTAACTCCATTTCAGCCAGACCCAGTACCTGTCATGGAATCTGCCACTTTCTTCAGGAAACAAGAGGGCTGCTCAGGGTGTATGCACCACTGAAAAATGTTTCTCTTCCAACTCCTGCTTTTGCTGCCTGTTTGAGAGACCCTCTCTGTTGCACCTTTACCTGGTCTCCAGTATGTTACCACAAGCTTCTTTGTAAGTTAAAACAAATATTGTAATGCAGTTCTAGCTGTGAAGTGTGTCATGTTTTCCCGTGCACCTCTCCTGCAGAGACTTCTCCCTGGCCTGTATGTTCTCAATGAAACTCGCATTTTGATGCATCTTCCATCTGCTTAAGTGTTGGCCATAAATAACAACATATTACTAAATTGCCTTCTTGTCAACACACAGATTGTTTATGTGTCATTTCCTTTATCCTTTGTGTTTCTGTAACTTCCTAGAGAAGGAGGATTTATTGGTATAGCAACATTTGGGAATGAAACCAAATCCTATGGAGTATGAAATAAATATAGTCAATTTTTGGTACTGCATTTTTATTTATTTTTACAAGACATCTTCTTTCCTTGACGGTTTTGTATCTCACCATGTGGCATCCAGTAGCTTTGCCATATCATCTGTTATTTAGGGTCTTATATTTCCAGAGTATGTTTGCAAGCTGAGTGTAGAACTGTGAACCACAGTCCCACAGTATTTTTGACTGAAAGCTAATCTTGAATTTCCACTTACTGTAAGATAATCTTAAATTACTACAGCCTCATTTTGGTGTCAAATTCAAATAAGAGCTCTATTGATTTAAAATGCAGTTGGGAGATGGGTCAAAGGTTGTCGGAGGAAGGTCATATTAGGAAAGAAACAGAAGTTTCATTGTCTATTACTTTGGAATCAAGTAGGCTATAAATAAGTACCCTTGACTTAAGTACTGCATTTCTTGCACCAGCAAATTGTTAAAGCCCTTTTGTTCAGGAGGTAGCACACTTTCTTGTGTGAATGCTCCCTTCCCTAGTGGCTGACTGTGCCTGGCTATTTGGGGGTCACCTGATATGGCCACTGTTCACAATCTGAATACAGATTTTCACAAGAGCTCACAGTTCCCGTATTCAGCACTGTTGGAATGTTGCTCTGTCATTTGAAATGCTGAAATATCATTACTAAAACCATTGAGGACCTGTATAACTGAAGTGATAAGTGCTCTTGTCCCAATGAGGTTTACTGTAGATGCAGTGGATACCAGATGGGTGCAGACTTGGACCATTGGGATGGTAAAAGTGTGGCAGAGCTGTCCTTGATTGTGCTATTTCATATTTATTTTGTAAGCTTCTTGAATTTCTAATTATTGAGGATAATTATATATCTGCTGTATGTGTAGCTCATCCTACATATGCAAATGCATTTCCAAGCAGAGCTACTTCAAGATGGAAATGCTTGTCTTTCACTATCTTTCTCACTTTCGTGCAAGGATATTTTGTTCTGTCACCCAGAGGAAGGGGATCCTGCTAAACAGGCCAGGCACATGCTTTTTGGAGAAAGGACCTCATCTAAGCAATGAGTGCTCCTGATTCCAGAGCAGTGCATTGGACCTGGAGAATTTTGGTCATGATTCAAGAGCAAAGCTCTGCTTAACAAGGCCCGTTGCCATTTCTTTGTAGATGCTAGTCAACTCTGAGGCATACTCCTAATCTTTTTACAACATATGTGACAAAATTCCCAGAATCTGCTGCTTTAAGTTTTTCAGCGGGGCAGGATTTGTGCTGCTTGTTTGCCTTCAAGTTTATTAGACCATTTGGAGAACTGACAACATGGATAGCTTTTTTTTAAAAAGAATTGTTTCCTTTAATCTTCATTGAACTTTCTTGACTTTCATAGTACTACGTTTTACAATTAACACTGGTGAATTTTGTGATGTAGAGATCACTGGCTTAACTCTGTTTCTGTTCAGATCTGCAGTAAGCAGCCCAGAAAATCCCATTCCATGTTTCCCTTACCTTGAGTCAGAGCTAGTTTATACAAATGTATATAGAAATTTACTTTTTCTTGCACGTGTGAATGAGTCCCCTACAAAGAGTTGACACTTAACTTCCTTTGAGGGAAGGCTAGAAGCCTTTAGGCTGCTGAGAAGAGAGAAGGTCACCACAGGGTCTGCAGAGCGTAGGGAGGGAATGCACAATTTGGCCTCTGCTGTGACAGGTGGACACATTGTAGAGACCTCAAGGCTCACGTAGAACTTGCAGAGAGCCCTCGAGCTGTGGTTGAAAACCTGTGTGGAAGACATGCAGGGGAAGCAAAGCAAGCAGAGAGATTATTTATGATCTGCTTCTCTTTGGGTTTTTTCAGATTTTTTTTATTCCTTCAAATGGAGAAATTGACTGGTCCTGCTTGTTTTTGAGATTTAAAGATCTTTTCAAATAGCTAAAGCTGTTTTGTCTTTTTGAGTCATTTATTGCTAAAGCGCAAGAACTTCTGATTGCATTATGTTTGAAACATAAAATGGTTTTATTCCTAGTATAAATTTATCTTTGTCTTATCGAAATAGATGTCATAACTGATCTTATGTTGACCAGAAAATAAGTGGCATTAATCATGAGGCAAACCCCTGATGTGCAAATTTCTCTATTAACAATAGTGAAAATATTGTAGTTGTAAATAGAGTTGACTTTCCTCCAAAATTATTATTTCTGTGCCTGCTTAGTCTCACACTGGGACTCTAGGGAGATATATTACCACTGCTAGGTATATTTCTCCATTTTAAGGGTAGTGGTGATTATCAAAATATCAACATATTTGAAGTAATCCTCCTTTTAAAGAGAGGAGGAAGCTCATCCACTATACCCCATATTTGTAGGGGGGATTTGTGAGCTTACATTTCTGGAAGAAAAAGGTTAAGAAAAGCATTCCAATAAAAAAGACAGTGCATTAAACTTTCTGCTCAGGATCTGAAGTGTCTGTGGCTGGTCTTTAATTGCCAGTCAGGGAAACACTGATCAGGAATGACACAGGCAAAACTGAGCTTGCCTTGAGGACAAGTTTGCCCTGTAACTTCTTGAAGTCCCTTCCATCCCTGTTGGTGCATAATAGTTACATGCACTATGGACTTATCTTCCTGCCGGGTGTTGCTTCTCATATGATGTATGTGGTTTTTGTTTGCCTGTACAGAGAATGAACTACGTGCTTTATAAGCTCAAGTCCTTTTTAAGAAAAAACAAAAAAAACAAAAAAAACCAAAAAAAAAAACAAGAGAAAAGTGGATAAACTTCCCAAATGCTAAATAATTATAAAGCTTTCTGATTTTTCATGGGTTTATGTTGATCTTTTGACCTTTTCTATGTATATTCTTCCTTGGGGCTTTAGCTGCATGATCATGTTTTTTCCTGTAGAATCCCTGTCTCAACCTGAGCAGTGTTTGCCAAACTGATAGCAGCTTACTGTTGGTTGTGCTACATGCTCAAAGTTAGTGCCTGTACATTTTCTACTGCACCCTGCATCTTGCTCTGAAAGCAAGGCATATTTATTTTCCAAAAGACATTTCTAGTGTTGCCTCCTACAGTAATACTGAACATTCTGTCAAGAGAATTATCAAGATAATAATTGATAATTATCATTATCAATTATTATTATTGCACCTCGGTGTTATCAGCCTTACTCTGTACCTGAGATGCAGAGAGATGGGCAAGCTAGAGTCAGTAAAAATGTCAATTTGTTGTCTCAATTCAGTTATTTGGTTGCATAAATTCTTATTTCCTTCTTTGATGTAAAACTGCAGGGTCTAGACAATAGCACAGTTTGAAATACTTGCTGCTCTTTGACAAAATTGTTCAGCCTGGGTTTTGAGAAAATGAAGGACATGCTGTTAAAGATCATGCAAAAATTGATGGTTCCGAAACATTATAAATATCAAAATTTAGTGCCCCAAGTCATTGCCTTCATGCTCTTTTTTACATTCCACTAAGGTCCGACTAGACAGTAAATGAAAGACCCTTGACATGGATGCCATTGTGTTTCATTTTTCCTTGTAGTCCTGAAATGCAGCTCAGGGGGAAAGGGCAGTATCACTGTGTGCCATTTCTTGGGTAAATGTTTATAACCCACTCATTAAAGTAAATTCTCAGACTGAAGCAAAGTACTGGGAATACATTTTTGTTACTCTTTTTCAGTACAACTAAAATTAGACTTGCTAAGAATCTCTGGCCAGGGTTCACAGTATGTTTTTGTTTTCACTATTACCTACCCTCTCTTAGGTGTTTAATGTTACAGGAAACAGAGGTATTGGCACTGAGCCTTGTCTGTGACTCCTGAAAGAGTGCCCTTTCTGATGTAAGACTGCAGGTTCTCTTACTATCATGACTGGTTCTGCGTAGATAACTCGTTGAGCAGGGCTTTTTTCCTGTGCTTCATTCCCTGTGTTCTGTTTATTGAGATTTCCCTGTACTTTCATGGATGATCAGGGCTTAGCCCTCCTACTCTTGCAGTTAGAGTTTATGCATGATGATGAAAAACAACTTAATAGAACTTCTACTGCCTTGGGATGGAGGCAGAGACACTGTTCTGAGGTCCATTTTGAGCATGGTTTATGTACAGCTATGAAACCTAGGCTGCTAAGAACAGTGAAGCCATCCCCAATGTGCAGCTAACAATTTTGACTCAGTAATTTCAGTAAAAGAGTGAGTTATCAGAGATTTTCACCTGTTCTGGTTTTCGGTTTTTGTTTTTTTTTAATTATTTCTATTTTGGAGATAGATATATATATATATATCAGTGATCCCTCTCTTTTACATCTGTACACAGAGATAGCTCTTAACTTGGTGCAGATCTTGCTGGTTTACAGTGAAAAATCTGTAGCATTCATAGATCAGTGTATTCAATAAAGCTGTTGCTTTATAGGAGTCTATTTAGATCTTTGCAGTCTATTGCTCTTCTGCTTATATGTTACTGCCTGAATCTGGTGCTTACTAGCAGGTTCTTTAGCTTGTCTTGCTGTCTTCCCACTAAATGAAGTTGTATTTCTGTGTGATACAGCAATGGGAATACTTCATTCGTGGTGCTTTTCATCAGTGTGTGTGGTGGGCCGCTTTACAACAGAAGTCTCCAGTCCTTGTTCCTCTCTGTTATACAGAAACTTGAATTGCAGGGCTGTGAAATACTTAGTTCAAGGTCTGTCATGCTCTGGCAAAACCTGAGCTTTAACAAGCTGTTTGCCAGACAATGTGTCTGTGGCATATTTTGCATGGAGTTCCTGGCCTTTTAACAGTCTTGGGATGAAAAGTACAAAAAGTTCCTTGCTGCTCTTAATATCAGGCAACTAAGGAGCTTTATAACTTTATTGCTGTTTTCTCCTATTATTTCTGTGTCAGATTGAAAGTTGCATCTTCAAGGAATGCTGCTTTGCCTTTGATCTCAGAAATAAAGCAGAGAGTAGAGGACCTGGAGTACATTGAGTACAAAGTATAATGGGAGCAAAAGCAGGTTTCCCTGTTACATTGATTTCCAGATAGCCAAACAATTAGCTTCAGGTCTTCAGAAAACTATTGTTGTTGTCTTTTGACACTTCAGAAGTGGCTTCACAAGAGACATTATCATTCAAGCATTTGATAGAAGTACAATCTTCCCTTATGGACTGCTGATGTGTACAATATGAAAGACAAATTTTCTGCTCAGACACTCCCCAGCCTATTGTAGTAGAAAATTGTGCTTGGCACTACGTTGTTTCTTTTGCTGTACCTTATGTGTTATATTTCCAGTGCTTGAATTAGGGTTACAAATTTTCAGAGTTATGCAGTGACAGCATAACCTTGGAACTATTTTAAGACAGTGTGGCAGGTAATATAGGCCCAAAATTTATATTTGGTAATAAAAAATAACCTCTATAAAATTTAATATGGACATAGAAATATTATTATGACTTTGCAAATCATCACAATGGAAAAATTCCTCTGCAAGGCTTTCTGTCCAAAGGCAACAATTGGCAGTGGTGGAGTCCTCACTTAGGTTAAATGTGCCATTGTAGTTTTCTGTTTTGCAGGCTGATCGTAACAGAAGGAAGTGGTAGCAAAAATAAATTTGATTTTTATTGTTGGCTTAGTTTCAATAATCTAGGAAGTTATTAATAACTGCAGATACTTGAATAATTTATAAGATGCATCTCTGGTTTTTTCCACATTAATTATTTGATCATTTCCTCTGATTATTGTTGTTTTGTAATTACAGTGGTGCCTAGAGGATCAAAAAAAAACTAGGGTCTCTTACTCTATCTGCCTGCTAAGATACAGTTCTTTCCTAAAGAAGTTGCAATCTAAGTTGCTGTGATAAAGACAGGCAAAAGAAGATAAACACTTTGCTCAGGGTTACAGCAAAGTCTCTGGCAGAGCTAAGCTGTCATCTTTTTGAGAGTTCCTAATGCTGAAATGCAGACTGAGGTTTGTCTTTAATACCCAAGATGGTGGTACTTAATACTGAGAAGTCTAGAAGGAGAAGGATAGTCCATTTTCTGCCAATTGGAATGAGAATGAATCCATGAAGGCCAGGATGTGAGGGCTATTTTAACAGTTTTTCCTGAAGCACTTGTATGTCATAACTTGACCCGAAAGCCTGGACCAGAGGTCTCTGACTCTGTCATAGGAGGTGGTTCTTACGCTGAATTCAACAAAATTCAGTGTAAATTTTAGATTCACCTTCATGCTTTCCATTGCTCTGACAAGAACAACTGTTGAAACTGTATAATTACATTTCTGTGGGTTTATATTGCTTATGGTAATTTGTTATCTTGATTTAACATTTCTACAGTGTTTGCTGTTGAAGCTTGAGAATTCAATAAATTATGAGATTGACTTATTCCCATTAAAAAAGGAATTTTGAAATAAGATTGCTCCTCTGTCGTGCTGTAATTGAAGACTGAAACATAATGAGAGCAAATGATTGTTCTGTGGATTTCAACATCCCATTAAAAACAAAAGGAGAAAGAAAACCTTGATGAAAACCAAAACTCACTTTCTCTGTTTCAGTTTAACAACAAATTCAGAAATAGAACTGTTCACTGAAATGGAGACGAGTGACTTCATTGTGTTTAAGACCAAAGGAATAGAATTGAGCTAAAAGATTTTATAAATATGGTAATTTGCTTGAAGATGCATTGTATTGTTCTCTGCCTTTTAGCATTGCAAACTGTTTCCATGAGCCTGTTGATTCAGTCAGACCAACAGAAAGATTCTTTGTGCTTACTCCTAGATTTTGGTCTAAGCCTGTGAACCAGACTCTGCCAGTAGTCTTTGGGCAGACATCACTGCCAGCAACTGATTCAACCTCATGTTTTAGAAGGCCATAAATGAACCAAACTTCGGTGTAGCTTTTCTTTCTCTATTAGACTGCCTTAGAATAGAAAGTTAATCCTCAGGACATGAAAACTTAAGAATGAAAAGTCTCATATTTGAGTTTTAGGAAAGCAAAGAATAATTTTTTGGAAAACACATCTAGGTATTTTTAATTTTTTTTCTGGAAATGACATAGAATCACACAGGAATTGTTGAAGGGTGAAACCAAATGACCAGGTACTCCTTTCTTCTTATGTAAGAAATGATACATTTGTGTACTTTTTTTGAGCATATTTGTTTGGAAAGTTTTTAAAAAACTCTCCAGTAGCAAAGATTCCACATACTATGGAGTAATTTGTTTCCCTGTTTCAGTGGTCTCTGACTCCTTGAAGTTCCAGTTGCAATTAGGAAGTTGATCATTAAACTAAAAAGATAATTTCTCCTTTTTTTGTGTATGCACAATGTACCAAGTTTTATAATTTGTAGAAGAACCACCTGGAATTTATGCTGTAAGAGATTACTGGAAGTGTTTTGCTAGTGCAAAGAGATTTACTGTGTGCACCAAAAAGGAAGACTCCCTAAATTTTCTACATATATCTCCGTGTTTGTAGGATTAAAGTTGTGGTGTGTGGCATTTAGTTTTTGTTTTGTTTTAAACATATTATTTTGACATTTACCCATTCCTTGGCACATGACCAAGGTTTCTTTGCTGCCTGAGGAGAAGGAGAGATTTAAATACAGAGGCATCAGTGGTTTTGAGTGGCATAGAATAGAATCATAGAATCGATTGTGTTGGAAAAGACCTCCGAGATCATCAAGTCCAACCCTTGGTCCAACTCCAGTCCATTTACCAGATCATGGCACTCAGTGCCA